>JBBPBP010000001.1:43281292-43297231 GCA_037974735.1 Cicer chorassanicum
TTTTATCAAATCTTGTGCATCCAATAAGTGATTTTGTGTCATTGGATTTACATTTAGGTCATTTTTTTCTCCCAAGGCTTATTCTAATCCAAATTAGGGTTTTTAACCAATCTTGTGCATCCAATAAGTGATTTTGTGTCATTGGATTTACATTTAGGTCATTTTTTTCTCCCAAGGCTTATTCTAATCCAAATTAGGGGTTTTTAACCAATTTTGTGCATCCAATAAATGCGTTGGTGTCATTGGTTGAACATTTAGGTCATTTTCATCTTCCCTAGGGTTATTCTAATCCAATTAGGGTTTTTAACCAATCTTGTGCATCCAATAAGTGCGCCTGTGTCAATTGTTTAACATTTAGGTAATTTCCGTCCTCCCTAGGCTTATTCTAATCCAGATTTAACCAATCTTGTGCATCCAATAAGTGCATTTGTGTCATTGTTTGAACATTTAAGTCATTTTCATCCTCCCTAGGCTTATTCTAATCCAATTAGGGTTTTAAACCAATCTTGTGCATCCAATAAGTGATTTTGTGTCATTGGTTGAACATTTATGTCATTTTCGTCCTCCCTAGGCTTTTTCTAATCCAATTAGGGTTTTTACCAAATCTTGTGCATCCAGTAAGTGATTTTGTGTCATTGGATTAACATTTATGTCATTTACGTCCTCCCAAGGCTTATTCTAATCCAATTAGGAATTTTAACCAATCTTGTGCATCCAATAAGTGCGTTTGTGTCATTGGTTGAACATTTAGATCATTTTCATCCTCCTTAGGCTTATTCTAATCCAATTATGTTTTTTAACCAATCTTGTGCGTCCAATAAGTGATTTTGTGTCAATGGTTGAACATTTAGGTCATTTTCGTCCTCTTTAGGGTTATTCTTATCCAATTAGGCTTTTTAACCAATCTTGTGCATTGAATCAGTGCGTTTGTGTCATTGGTTAAACATTTATGTCATTTCCGTTCTCCCTAGGCTTATTCTAATCCAATTAGGTTTTTTTAACCAATCTTGTGCATCCAATAAGTGCGTTTGTGTCATTGATTGAACATTTAGGTCATTTTCGTCCTCCCTAGGCTTATTCTAACCCAATTATGGTTCTAACCCATCTTGTGCATCCATGAAGTGCGTTTCTGTCATTGGTTGAACATTTAGGTCATTTCCGTCCTCCCTAGGCTTATTCTAACCCAGTTAGGTTTTTTTTAACCAATCTTGTGCATCCAATAAGTGCGTGTTTGTCATTGGTTGAACATTTAGGTCATTTTCGTCCTCCCTAGGCTTATTCTAACCCAATAATGGTTTTAACCAATCTTGTGCATCCAATAAGTGCGTTTGTGTCATTGGTTGAACATTTAGGTCATTTTCGTCCTCCCTAGGCTTATTCTAATCCAATTAGGGTTTTTAACCAATCTTGTGCATCCAATAAAGTATTTTGTGTTATTGATTGAACATTTAGGTCATTTTCGTCATTCCTAGGCTTATTCTAATCCAATTTGGGATTTGAACCAATCTTATGCATCCAATAAGTGATTTTGTGTCATTGGTTGAACATTTAGGTCATTTTCGTCCTCCCTAGGCTTATTCTAATCCAATTATGGTTTTTAACAAATCTTGTTTATCCAATAAGTGCGTTTGTTTCATTGGTTGAACATTTTGGACATTTTCGTCCTCCCTAGGCTTATTCTAATCCAATTTGGTTTTTTTAACCAATCTTGTGCATCTAATAAGTGTGTTTGTGTCATTGGTTAAACATTTAAGTCATTTTCGTCCTCCCTAGGCTTATTCTAATCCAATTAGGGTTTTTATCAAATCTTGTGCATCCAATAGGTGATTTTGTGTCATTGGATTTACATTTAGGTCATTTTTTTCTCCCAAGGCTTATTCTAATCCAAATTAGGGTTTTTAACCAATCTTGTGCATCCAATAAGTGATTTTGTGTCATTGGATTTACATTTAGGTCATTTTTTTCTCCCAAGGCTTATTCTAATCCAAATTAGGGTTTTTAACCAATTTTGTGCATCCAATAAATGCGTTGGTGTCATTGGTTGAACATTTAGGTCATTTTCATCTTCCCTAGGGTTATTCTAATCCAATTAGGGTTTTTAACCAATCTTGTGCATCCAATAAGTGCGCCTGTGTCAATTGTTTAACATTTAGGTAATTTCCGTCCTCCCTAGGCTTATTCTAATCCAGATTTAACCAATCTTGTGCATCCAATAAGTGCATTTGTGTCATTGTTTGAACATTTAAGTCATTTTCATCCTCCCTAGGGTTATTCTAATCCAATTAGGGTTTTTAACCAATCTTGTGCATCCAATAAGTGATTTTGTGTCATCGGTTGAACATTTAGGTCATTTTCGTCCTCCCAAGGCAATATTCTAATCCAATTATGATTTTTGACCAATCTTGTGCATCCAATAAGTGCGTTTGTGTCATTGGTTGAACATTTATGTCATTTTCATCCTCCCTAGGCTTATTCTAATCCAATTATGGTTTTTCACAGATCTTGTGCATCCAATAAGTGATTTTGTGTCATTGGTTAAACATTTAGGTCATTTTCGTCCTCCGTAGGGTTATTCTAATGCAATTAGGGTTTTTAACCATTCTTGTGCATCGAAAAAGTTTATTTGGGTCATTAGTTGAACATTTAGGTCATTTTCGTCCTCCCTAAGCTTATTCTAATCCAGTTAGGTTTTTTTAACCAAACTTGTGCATCCAATAAGTGCGTTTGTGTCATTGGTTGAACATTTAGGTCATTTTCATCCTCCCTAGGGTTATTCTAATCCAATTAGGGTTTTTAACCAATCTTGTGCATCCAATAAGTGCAATTGGTCATTGGTTAAACATTTTGGTCATTTTCGTCCTCCCTAGGCTTATTCTAATCCAATTCGGTTTTTTAACCAATCTTGTGCATCCAATAAGTGATTTTGTGTCATTGGTTGAACATTTAGGTCATTTTCGTCCTCCCTAGCCTTATTCTAATCATATTAGGGTTTTTAACCAATCTTGTGCATCCAATAAGTGCGTTTGGGTTATTGGTTGAACATTTAGGTCATTTCCGTCCTTCCTAGGCTTATTTTAATCCAATTAAGTTTTTTTATCCAATCTTTTGCATCCAATAAGTGCGTTTGTGCCATTGGTTGAAAATTTAGGTCATTTTCGTCCTCCCTAGGCTTATTCTAATCCAATTATGGTTTTAACCAATCTTGTGCATCCAATAAGTGCGTTTGTGTCATTGGTTGAACATTTAGGTCATTTTCATCCTCCCTAGGGTTATTCTAATCCAATTAGGGTTTTTAACAAATCTTATGCATCCAATAAGTGCGTTTGTGTCATTGGTTTAACATTTAGGTCATTTCCGTCCTCCGTAGGCTTATTCTAATCAAGTTAGGTTTTTTTAACCAATCTTGTGCATCCAATAAGTGCGTTTGTGTCATTGGTTTAATATTTAGGTAATTTCCATCCTCCCTAGGATTATTCTAATCCAGTTAGGTTTTTTTAACCAATCTTGTGCATCTGATAAGTGGGTTTGTGTCATTGGTTGAACATTTAGGTCATTTTCGTCCTCCCAAGGCAATATTCTAATCCAATTATGATTTTTGACCAATCTTGTGCATCCAATAAGTGCGTTTGTGTCATTGGTTGAACATTTATGTCATTTTCATCCTCCCTAGGCTTATTCTAATCCAATTATGGTTTTTAACAGATCTTGTGCATCCAATAAGTGATTTTGTGTCATTGGTTAAACATTTAGGTCATTTTCGTCCTCCCTAGGGTTATTCTAATCCAATTAGGGTTTTTAACCAATCTTGTGCATCGAATAAGTTTGTTTGCGTCATTAGTTGAACATTTAGGTCATTTTCGTCCTCCCTAAGCTTAGTCTAATCTTGTTAGGTTTTTTTAACCAAACTTGTGCATCCAATAAGTGCGTTTGTGTCATTGGTTGAACATTTAGGTCAATTTCATCCTCCCTAGGGTTATTCTAATCCAATTAGGGTTTTTAACCAATCTTATGCATCCAATAAGTGCGTTTGTGTCATTGATTGAACATTTAGGTCATTTTCGTCCTCCCTAGGCTTATTCTAACCCAATTATGGTTCTAACCAATCTTGTGCATCCATGAAGTGCGTTTGTGTCATTGGTTGAACATTTAGGTCATTTCCGTCCTCCCTAGGCTTATTCTAACCCAGTTAGGTTTTTTTTAACCAATCTTGTGAATCCAATAAGTGCGTGTTTGTCATTGGTTGAACATTTAGGTCATTTTCGTCCTCCCTAGGCTTATTCTAACCCAATAATGGTTTTAACCAATCTTGTGCATCCAATAAGTGCGTTTGTGTCATTGGTTGAACATTTAGGTCATATTCGTCCTCCCTAGGCTTATTCTAATCCAATTAGGGTTTTTAACCAATCTTGTGCATCCAATAAAGTATTTTGTGTTATTGATTGAACATTTAGGTCATTTTCGTCATTCCTAGGCTTATTCTAATCCAATTTGGGATTTGAACCAATCTTATGCATCCAATAAGTGATTTTGTGTCATTGGTTGAACATTTAGGTCATTTTCGTCCTCCCTAGGCTTATTCTAATCCAATTATGGTTTTTAACAAATCTTGTTTATCCAATAAGTGCGTTTGTTTCATTGGTTGAACATTTTGGACATTTTCGTCCTCCCTAGGCTTATTCTAATCCAATTTGGTTTTTTTAACCAATCTTGTGCATCTAATAAGTGTGTTTGTGTCATTGGTTAAACATTTAAGTCATTTTCGTCCTCCCTAGGCTTATTCTAATCCAATTAGGGTTTTTATCAAATCTTGTGCATCCAATAGGTGATTTTGTGTCATTGGATTTACATTTAGGTCATTTTTTTCTCCCAAGGCTTATTCTAATCCAAATTAGGGTTTTTAACCAATCTTGTGCATCCAATAAGTGATTTTGTGTCATTGGATTTACATTTAGGTCATTTTTTTCTCCCAAGGCTTATTCTAATCCAAATTAGGGTTTTTAACCAATTTTGTGCATCCAATAAATGCGTTGGTGTCATTGGTTGAACATTTAGGTCATTTTCATCTTCCCTAGGGTTATTCTAATCCAATTAGGGTTTTTAACCAATCTTGTGCATCCAATAAGTGCGCCTGTGTCAATTGTTTAACATTTAGGTAATTTCCGTCCTCCCTAGGCTTATTCTAATCCAGATTTAACCAATCTTGTGCATCCAATAAGTGCATTTGTGTCATTGTTTGAACATTTAAGTCATTTTCATCCTCCCTAGGCTTATTCTAATCCAATTAGGGTTTTAAACCAATCTTGTGCATCCAATAAGTGATTTTGTGTCATTGGTTGAACATTTATGTCATTTTCGTCCTCCCTAGGCTTTTTCTAATCCAATTAGGGTTTTTACCAAATCTTGTGCATCCAGTAAGTGATTTTGTGTCATTGGATTAACATTTATGTCATTTACGTCCTCCCAAGGCTTATTCTAATCCAATTAGGAATTTTAACCAATCTTGTGCATCCAATAAGTGCGTTTGTGTCATTGGTTGAACATTTAGATCATTTTCATCCTCCTTAGGCTTATTCTAATCCAATTATGTTTTTTAACCAATCTTGTGCGTCCAATAAGTGATTTTGTGTCAATGGTTGAACATTTAGGTCATTTTCGTCCTCCCTAGGCTTATTCTAACCCAATTATAGTTCTAACCAATCTTGTGCATCCATGAAGTGCGTTTGTGTCATTGGTTGAACATTTAGGTCATTTCCGTCCTCCCTAGGCTTATTCTAACCCAGTTAGGTTTTTTTTAACCAATCTTGTGCATCCAATAAGTGCGTGTTTGTCATTGGTTGAACATTTAGGTCATTTTCGTCCTCCCTAGGCTTATTCTAACCCAATAATGGTTTTAACCAATCTTGTGCATCCAATAAGTGCGTTTGTGTCATTGGTTGAACATTTAGGTCATTTTCGTCCTCCCTAGGCTTATTCTAATCCAATTAGGGTTTTTAACCAATCTTGTGCATCCAATAAAGTATTTTTTGTTATTGATTGAACATTTAGATCATTTTCGTCATTCCTAGGCTTATTCTAATCCAATTTGGGATTTGAACCAATCTTATGCATCCAATAAGTGATTTTGTGTCATTGGTTGAACATTTAGGTCATTTTCGTCCTCCCTAGGCTTATTCTAATCCAATTATGGTTTTTAACAAATCTTGTTTATCCAATAAGTGCGTTTGTTTCATTGGTTGAACATTTTGGACATTTTCGTCCTCCCTAGGCTTATTCTAATCCAATTTGGTTTTTTTAACCAATCTTGTGCATCTAATAAGTGTGTTTGTGTCATTGGTTAAACATTTAAGTCATTTTCGTCCTCCCTAGGCTTATTCTAATCCAATTAGGGTTTTTATCAAATCTTGTACATCCAATAAGTGATTTTGTGTCATTGGATTTACATTTAGGTCATTTTTTTCTCCCAAGGCTTATTCTAATCCAAATTAGGGTTTTTAACCAATTTTGTGCATCCAATAAATGCGTTGGTGTCATTGGTTGAACATTTAGGTCATTTTCATCTTCCCTAGGGTTATTCTAATCCAATTAGGGTTTTTAACCAATCTTGTGCATCCAATAAGTGCGCCTGTGTCAATTGTTTAACATTTAGGTAATTTCCGTCCTCCCTAGGCTTATTCTAATCCAGATTTAACCAATCTTGTGCATCCAATAAGTGCATTTGTGTCATTGTTTGAACATTTAAGTCATTTTCATCCTCCCTAGGCTTATTCTAATCCAATTAGGGTTTTTAACCAATCTTGTGCATCCAATAAGTGATTTTGTGTCATTGGTTGAACATTTATGTCATTTTCGTCCTCCCTAGGCTTTTTCTAATCCAATTAGGGTTTTTACCAAATCTTGTGCATCCAGTAAGTGATTTTGTGTCATTGGATTAACATTTATGTCATTTACGTCCTCCCAAGGCTTATTCTAATCCAATTAGGAATTTTAACCAATCTTGTGCATCCAATAAGTGCGTTTGTGTCATTGGTTGAACATTTAGATCATTTTCATCCTCCTTAGGCTTATTCTAATCCAATTATGTTTTTTAACCAATCTTGTGCGTCCAATAAGTGATTTTGTGTCAATGGTTGAACATTTAGGTCATTTTCGTCCTCTTTAGGGTTATTCTTATCCAATTAGGCTTTTTAACCAATCTTGTGCATTGAATCAGTGCGTTTGTGTCATTGGTTAAACATTTATGTCATTTCCGTTCTCCCTAGGCTTATTCTAATCCAATTAGGTTTTTTTAACCAATCTTGTGCATCCAATAAGTGCGTTTGTGTCATTGATTGAACATTTAGGTCATTTTCGTCCTCCCTAGGCTTATTCTAACCCAATTATGGTTCTAACCCATCTTGTGCATCCATGAAGTGCGTTTGTGTCATTGGTTGAACATTTAGGTCATTTCCGTCCTCCCTAGGCTTATTCTAACCCAGTTAGGTTTTTTTTAACCAATCTTGTGCATCCAATAAGTGCGTGTTTGTCATTGGTTGAACATTTAGGTCATTTTCGTCCTCCCTAGGCTTATTCTAACCCAATAATGGTTTTAACCAATCTTGTGCATCCAATAAGTGCGTTTGTGTCATTGGTTGAACATTTAGGTCATTTTCGTCCTCCCTAGGCTTATTCTAATCCAATTAGGGTTTTTAACCAATCTTGTGCATCCAATAAAGTATTTTTTGTTATTGATTGAACATTTAGATCATTTTCGTCATTCCTAGGCTTATTCTAATCCAATTTGGGATTTGAACCAATCTTATGCATCCAATAAGTGATTTTGTGTCATTGGTTGAACATTTAGGTCATTTTCGTCCTCCCTAGGCTTATTCTAATCCAATTATGGTTTTTAACAAATCTTGTTTATCCAATAAGTGCGTTTGTTTCATTGGTTGAACATTTTGGACATTTTCGTCCTCCCTAGGCTTATTCTAATCCAATTTGGTTTTTTTAACCAATCTTGTGCATCTAATAAGTGTGTTTGTGTCATTGGTTAAACATTTAAGTCATTTTCGTCCTCCCTAGGCTTATTCTAATCCAATTAGGGTTTTTATCAAATCTTGTGCATCCAATAGGTGATTTTGTGTCATTGGATTTACATTTAGGTCATTTTTTTCTCCCAAGGCTTATTCTAATCCAAATTAGGGTTTTTAACCAATCTTGTGCATCCAATAAGTGATTTTGTGTCATTGGATTTACATTTAGGTCATTTTTTTCTCCCAAGGCTTATTCTAATCCAAATTAGGGTTTTTAACCAATTTTGTGCATCCAATAAATGCGTTGGTGTCATTGGTTGAACATTTAGGTCATTTTCATCTTCCCTAGGGTTATTCTAATCCAATTAGGGTTTTTAACCAATCTTGTGCATCCAATAAGTGCGCGTGTGTCAATTGTTTAACATTTAGGTAATTTCCGTCCTCCCTAGGCTTATTCTAATCCAGATTTAACCAATCTTGTGCATCCAATAAGTGCATTTGTGTCATTGTTTGAACATTTAAGTCATTTTCATCCTCCCTAGGCTTATTCTAATCCAATTAAGGTTTTTAACCAATCTTGTGCATCCAATAAGTGATTTTGTGTCATTGGTTGAACATTTATGTCATTTTCGTCCTCCCTAGGCTTTTTCTAATCCAATTAGGGTTTTTACCAAATCTTGTGCATCTAGTAAGTGATTTTGTGTCATTGGATTAACATTTATGTCATTTACGTCCTCCCAAGGCTTATTCTAATCCAATTAGGAATTTTAACCAATCTTGTGCATCCAATAAGTGCGTTTGTGTCATTGGTTGAACATTTAGATCATTTTCATCCTCCTTAGGCTTATTCTAATCCAATTATGTTTTTTAACCAATCTTGTGCGTCCAATAAGTGATTTTGTGTCAATGGTTGAACATTTAGGTCATTTTCGTCCTCCCTAGGCTTATTCTAACCCAATTATAGTTCTAACCAATCTTGTGCATCCATGAAGTGCGTTTGTGTCATTGGTTGAACATTTAGGTCATTTCCGTCCTCCCTAGGCTTATTCTAACCCAGTTAGGTTTTTTTTAACCAATCTTGTGCATCCAATAAGTGCGTGTTTGTCATTGGTTGAACATTTAGGTCATTTTCGTCCTCCCTAGGCTTATTCTAACCCAATAATGGTTTTAACCAATCTTGTGCATCCAATAAGTGCGTTTGTGTCATTGGTTGAACATTTAGGTCATTTTCGTCCTCCCTAGGCTTATTCTAATCCAATTAGGGTTTTTAACCAATCTTGTGCATCCAATAAAGTATTTTGTGTTATTGATTGAACATTTAGGTCATTTTCGTCATTCCTAGGCTTATTCTAATCCAATTTGGGATTTGAACCAATCTTATGCATCCAATAAGTGATTTTGGGTCATTGGTTGAACATTTATGTCATTTTCGTCCTCCCTTGGCTTATTTTAATCGAATTATGGTTTTTCACAAAACTTGTGCATCCAATAAGTGATTTTGTGTCATTGGATTAACATTTAGGTCATTATCGTCCTCCCAAGGCTTATTCTAATCCAGTTAGGGTTTTTAACCAATCTTGTGCATCCTATAAGTGCATTTGGGTCATTGGCTGAACATTTTGGTCATTTTCGTCCTCCCTAGGCTTATTCTAATCCAATTAAGTTTTTTAAACCAATCTTGTGCATCCAATAAGTGATTTTGTGTCATTGGTTGAACATTTAGGTCTTTTTCGTCCTCCCAAGGCTTATTCTAATCCAATTAGGATTTTTAAACAATCTTGTGCATCCAATAAGTGCGTTTGTGTCATTGGTTGAACATTTTGGTCATTTTCGTCCTCCCTAGGCTTATTCTATTCTAATTAGGTTTTTTAACCAATCATGTGCATCCAATAAGTGATTTTTTGTCATTGGTTGAACATTTAGGTCATTTTCGTGCTCCCTAGGGTTATTCTAATCCAATTAGGGTTTTTAACAAATCTTGTGAATCCAATAAGTGTGGTTTGTGTCAGTGGTTGAACATTTAGTTCATTTCCGTCCTGACTAGGCTTATTCTTATCCAGTTAGGTTTTTTTTAACCAATCTTGTGCATCCAATAAGTGCATTTGAGTCATTGGTTGAACATTTAGGTCATTTTCGTCCTCCCTAGGCATATTCTAATCCAATTAGGGTTTTTAACAAATTTTGTGCATCCAGTAAGTGATTTTGTGTCATTGGATTAACATTTATGTCATTTACATCCTCTCAAGGCTTATTCTAATCCAATTAGGAATTTTAACCAATCTTATGCATCCAATAAGTGCGTTTGTGTCAATGGTTGAACATTTAGATCATTTTCATCCTCCCTAGGCTTATTCTAATCCAATTATGTTTTTTAACCAATCTAGTGCGTCCAATAAGTGATTTTTTTTCAATGGCTGAACATTTTGGTCATTTTCGTCCTCCCTAGGCTTATTCTAATCCAATTAGGTTTTTTTAACCAATCTTGTGCATCCAATAAGTGCGTTTGTGTCAGTGGTTGAACATTTATGTCATTTTCGTCCTCCCTAGGCTTATTCTAATCCAATTATGGTTTTTAACAAATCTTGTTCATCCAATAAGTGCGTTTGTATCATTGGTTGAACATTTTGGTCAATTTCGTCCTCCCTAGGCTTATTCTATTCCAATTATGGTTTGTAACAAATCTTATGCATCCAATAAGTGATTTTGTGTCATTGGTTGAACATTTAGGTCATTTTCGTCCTCCCAAGGCTTATTCTAATCCACTTATGGTTTTTAACCAATCTTGTGTATCCATTAAATCATTTTGTGTCATTGGATTAACATTTAGGTCATTTTTGTCCTCGCAAGGCTTATTCTAATCCAATTAGGGTTTTTAACCAATCATGTGCATCCAATAAGTGTGTTTGTGTCAATGCTTGAACATTTATGTCATTTTCATCCTCCCTAGACTTATTCTAATCCAATTAGGTTTTTTAACCAATCATGTGCATCCAATAAGTGATTTTGTGTCATTGGTTGAACATTTAGGTCATTTTCGTGCTCCCTAGGGTTATTCTAATCCAATTAGGGTTTTTAACAAATCTTGTGAATCCAATAAGTGGGGTTTGTGTCATTGGTTGAACATTTAGGTCATTTCCGTCCTGCCTAGGCTTATTCTTATCCAGTTAGGTTTTTTTAACCAATCTTGTGCATCCAATAAGTGCATTTGTGTCATTGGTTGAACATTTAGGTCATTTACATCCTCCCTAGGCTTATTCTAATCCAATTAAGGTTTAAACCAATCTTGTGCATCAAATAAGTGATTTTGTGTCATTGGTTGAACATTTATGTCATTTTCGTCCTCCCTAGGCTTATTCTAATCCAATTAGGATTTTTAACAAATCTTGTGCATCCAATAAGTGATTTTGTGTCATTGGATTAACATTTATGTCATTTTCGTCCTCCCAAGGCTTATTCTAATCCAATTAGGCTTTTTAACCAATCCTGTGCATCCAATAAGTGCGTTTGTGTCATTGGTTGAACATTTAGGTCATTTTCATCCTCCCTAGGCTTATTCTAATCCAATTATGTTTTTTAACCAATCTTGTGCATCCAATAAGTGATTTTGTGTCATTGGTTGCACATTTAGGTGATTTCCGTTCTCCCTAGGCTTATTCTAATCCAATTAGGTTTTTTTAACCAATCTTGTGCATCCAATAAGTGCGTTTGTGTCATTGGTTGAACATTTAGGTCATTTCCGTTCTGCCTAGGCTTATTCTAATCCAATTTGGATTTTTAACCAATCTTGTGCATCGAATAAGTGTGTTTGTGTCATTGGTTGAACATTTAGGTCATTTTCGTCCTCCCTAGGCTTATTCTAATCCAATTAGGGTTTTTAACAAATCTTGTGCATCCAGTAAGTGGTTTTGTGTCATTGGATTAACATTTATGTCATTTACATCCTCCCAAGGCTTATTCTAATCCAATTAGAATTTTAACCAATCTTGTGCATCCAATAAGCGCGTTTCTGTCATTTGTAGAACATTTAGATCATTTTCATCCTCCCTAGGCTTATTCTAATCCAATTATGTTTTTTAACCAATCTTGTGCGTCCAATAAGTGATTTTGTGTCAATGGTTGAACATTTAGGTCATTTTCGTCCTCCTTAGGGTTATTCTAATCCAATTAGGGTTTTTAACTAATCTTGTGCATTCAATCAGTGCGTTTGTGTCATTGGTTGAACATTTATGTAATTTCCATTCTCCCTAGGCTTATTCTAATCCAATTAGGTTTTTTTAACCAATCTTGTGAATCCAATAAGTGCGTTTGTGTCATTGGTTGAACATTTAGGTCATTTTCTTCCTCCCTAGACTTATTCTAACCCAATTATGGTTCTAAACCAATCTTGTGCATCCAATAAGTGCGTTTGTGTCATTGGTTGAATATTTAGGTCATTTCCGTCCTCCCTAGGCATATTCTAATCCAGTTAGGTTTTTTTAACCAATCTTGTGCATCCAATAAGTGCGTGTTTGTCATTGGTTGAACATTTAGGTCATTTTCGTCCTCCCTAGGCTTATTCTAACCCAATAATGGTTTTAACCAATCTTGTGCATCCAATAAGTGCGTTTGTGTCATTGGTTGAACATTTAGGTCATTTTCGTCCTCCCTAGGCTTATTCTAATCCAAATAGGGTTTTTAATCAATCTTGTGCATCCAATAAGTTATTTTGTGTTATTGATTGAACATTTAGGTCATTTTCGTCCTTCTTAGGCTTATTCTTATCCAATTAGGGATTTGAACCAATCTTATGCATCCAATAAGTGATTTTGTGTCATTGGTTGAACATTTATGTCATTTTCGTCCTCCCTAGGCTTATTTTAATCGAATTATGGTTTTTCACAAAACTTGTGCATCCAATAAGAGATTTTGTGTCATTGGATTAACATTTAGGTCATTTTCGTCCTCCCAAGTCTAATTTTAATCCAATTAGGGTTTTTAACCAATCTTGTGCATCCTATAATGCATTTGGGTCATTGGCTGAACATTTTGGTCATTTTCGTCCTCCCTAAGCTTATTCTAATCCAATTAAGTTTTTTAAACCAACCTTGTGCATCCAATAAGTGATTTTGTGTCAGTGGTTGAACATTTAGGTCATTTTCGTCCTCCCAAGGCTTATTCTAATCCAATTAGGATTTTTAACCAATCTTGTGCATCCAATAAGTGCGTTTGTGTCATTGGTTGAACATTTATGTCATTTTCGTCCTCCCTAGGCTTATTCTAATCCAATTATGGTTTTTAACAAATCTTGTTCGTCCAATAAGTGCGTTTGTGTCATCGGTTGAACAATTTGGTCATTTTCGTCCTCCCTAGGCTTATTCTAATCCAATTATGGTTTTTAACAAATCTTGTGCATCCAATAAGTGATTTTGTTTCATTGGTTGAACATTTAGGTCATTTTCGTCCTCCCAAGGCTTATTCTAATCCAATTATGGTTTTTAACAAATCTTGTGTATCCAATAAATGATTTTGTGTCATAGGATTAACATTTTATTCATTTTCGTCCTCGCAAGGCTTATTCTAATCCAATTAGGGTTTTTAACCAATCATGTGCATCCAATAAGTGTGTTTGTGTCGTTGGTTGAACATTTATGTCATTTTCATCCTCCCTAGACTTATTCTAATCCAATTAGGTTTTTTAACCAATCATGTGCAGCCAATAAGTGATTTTGTGTCATTGGTTGAAGATTTAGGTCATTTTCGTGGTCCCTAGGGTTATTCTAATCCAATTAGGGTTTTTAACAAATCTTGTGAATCCAATAAGTGCGGTTTGTGTCATTGGTTGAACATTTAGGTCATTTCCGTCCTGCCTAGGCTTATTCTTATCCAGTTAGGTTTTCTTAACCAATCTTGTGCATCCAAAAAGTGCATTTGTGTCATTGGTTGAACATTTAGGTCATTTACATCCTCCCAAGGCTTATTCTAATCCAATTAAGGTTTTAACCAATCTTGTGCATCCAATAAGTGATTTTGTGTCATTGGTTGAACATTTATGTCATTTTCGTCCTCCCTAGGCTTATTCTAATCCAATTATGGTTTTTAACAAATCTTGTGCATCCAATAAGTGGTTTTGTGTCATTGGTTGAACATTTATGTCATTTTCATCCTCCCTAGGCTTATTCTAATCCAATTATGGTTTCTAACAAATCTTGTGCATCCAATAAGTGCGTTTGTGTCATTGGTTGAACATTTTGGTCATTTCGTCCTCCCTAGTCTTATTCTAATCCAGTTAGGTTTTTTTAACCAATCTTGTGCATCTAATAAGTGCGTTTGTGTCATTGGTTGAACATTTAGGTCATTTTCGTCCTCCCTAGGCTTATTCTAACCCAATTATGGTTTTAACCAATCTTGTGCATCCAATAAGTGCGTTTGTGTCATTGGTTGAACATTGAGGTCATTATCGTCCTCCCTAGGCTTATTCTATTCCAATTAGGTTTTTTTAACCAATCTTGTGCATCCAATAAGTGAATTTGTGTCATTGGATTAAAATTTTGGTTATTTTCGTCCTCCCTAGGCTTATTCTAATCGAATTAGGGTTTTTAACCAATCTTGTGCATCCAATAAGTGCGTTTGTGTCATTGGTTGAACATTTATGTCATTTTCGTCCTCCCTAGGGTTTTTCTAATCCAATTATGGTTTTTAAACAATCTTGTGCATCCAATAAGTGATTTTGTGTCATTAGTTGAACATTTAGGTCATTTTCGTCCTCAAAAGGCTTATTCTAATCCAATTAGGATTTTTAACCAATCTTATGCATCCAATAAGTGCGTTTTTGTCATTGGTTGAACATTTATGTCATTTTCGTCCTCCCTAGGCTTATTCTAATCCAATTATGGTTTTTAACAAATCTTGTTTATCCAATAAGTGCGTTTGTTTCATTGGTTGAACATTTTGGACATTTTCGTCCTCCCTAGGCTTATTCTAATGCAATTAGGTTTTTTTAACCAATCTTGTGCATCTAATAAGTGCGTTTGTGTCATTGGTTGAACATTTAGGTCATTATCATCCTCCCTAGGCTTATTCTAATCGAATTAGTGTTTTTAACCAATCTTGTGCATCCAATAAGTGATTTTGTGTCATTGGTTGAACATTTAGGTCATTTTCGTCCTCCCAAGGCTTATTCCAATCCAATTAGGATTTTTAACCAATCTTGTGCATCCAATAAGTGCGTTTGTGTCATTGGTTGAACATTTATGTCATTTTCTTCCTCCCTAGGCTTATTCTAATCCAATTATGGTTTTTAACAAATCTTGTGCATCCAATAAGTTATTTTGTGTCATTGGTTGCACATTTAGGTCATTTTCGTTCTCCCAAGGCTTATTCTAATTCAATTATGGTTTTTAACAAATATTGTGTATCCAATAAATGATTTTGTGTCATTGGATTAACATTTAGGTCATTTTCGTCCTCTTAAGGCTTATTCTAATCCAATTAGGGTTTTTAACCAATCATGTGCATCCAATAAGTGTGTTTGTGTCATTGGTTGAACATTTATGTCATTTTCATCCTCCCTAGACTTATTCTAATCCAATTAGGTTTTTTAACCAATCATGTGCAGCCAATAAGTGATTTTGTGTCATTTGTTGAAGATTTAGGTCATTTTCGTGGTCCCTAGGGTTATTCTAATCCAATTAGGGTTTTTAACAAATCTTGTGAATCCAATAAGTGCGGTTTGTGTCATTGGTTGAACATTTAGGTCATTTCCGTCCTGCCTAGGCTTATTCTTATCCAGTTAGGTTTTCTTAACCAATCTTGTGCATCCAAAAAGTGCATTTGTGTCATTGGTTGAACATTTAGGTCATTTACATCCTCCCAAGGCTTATTCTAATCCAATTAAGGTTTTAACCAATCTTGTGCATCCAATAAGTGATTTTGTGTCATTGGTTGAACA
>JBBPBP010000001.1:43297241-43311774 GCA_037974735.1 Cicer chorassanicum
AATAAGTGCGTTTGTGTCATTGGTTGAACATTTAGGTCATTTTCGTCCTCCCTAGGCTTATTCTAACCCAATTATGGTTTTAACCAATCTTGTGCATCCAATAAGTGCGTTTGTGTCATTGGTTGAACATTGAGGTCATTATCGTCCTCCCTAGGCTTATTCTATTCCAATTAGGTTTTTTTAACCAATCTTGTGCATCCAATAAGTGAATTTGTGTCATTGGATTAAAATTTTGGTTATTTTCGTCCTCCCTAGGCTTATTCTAATCGAATTAGGGTTTTTAACCAATCTTGTGCATCCAATAAGTGCGTTTGTGTCATTGGTTGAACATTTATGTCATTTTCGTCCTCCCTAGGGTTTTTCTAATCCAATTATGGTTTTTAAACAATCTTGTGCATCCAATAAGTGATTTTGTGTCATTAGTTGAACATTTAGGTCATTTTCGTCCTCAAAAGGCTTATTCTAATCCAATTAGGATTTTTAACCAATCTTATGCATCCAATAAGTGCGTTTTTGTCATTGGTTGAACATTTATGTCATTTTCGTCCTCCCTAGGCTTATTCTAATCCAATTATGGTTTTTAACAAATCTTGTTTATCCAATAAGTGCGTTTGTTTCATTGGTTGAACATTTTGGACATTTTCGTCCTCCCTAGGCTTATTCTAATGCAATTAGGTTTTTTTAACCAATCTTGTGCATCTAATAAGTGCGTTTGTGTCATTGGTTGAACATTTAGGTCATTATCATCCTCCCTAGGCTTATTCTAATCGAATTAGTGTTTTTAACCAATCTTGTGCATCCAATAAGTGATTTTGTGTCATTGGTTGAACATTTAGGTCATTTTCGTCCTCCCAAGGCTTATTCCAATCCAATTAGGATTTTTAACCAATCTTGTGCATCCAATAAGTGCGTTTGTGTCATTGGTTGAACATTTATGTCATTTTCTTCCTCCCTAGGCTTATTCTAATCCAATTATGGTTTTTAACAAATCTTGTGCATCCAATAAGTTATTTTGTGTCATTGGTTGCACATTTAGGTCATTTTCGTTCTCCCAAGGCTTATTCTAATTCAATTATGGTTTTTAACAAATATTGTGTATCCAATAAATGATTTTGTGTCATTGGATTAACATTTAGGTCATTTTCGTCCTCTTAAGGCTTATTCTAATCCAATTAGGGTTTTTAACCAATCATGTGCATCCAATAAGTGTGTTTGTGTCATTGGTTGAACATTTATGTCATTTTCATCCTCCCTAGACTTATTCTAATCCAATTAGGTTTTTTAACCAATCATGTGCAGCCAATAAGTGATTTTGTGTCATTTGTTGAAGATTTAGGTCATTTTCGTGGTCCCTAGGGTTATTCTAATCCAATTAGGGTTTTTAACAAATCTTGTGAATCCAATAAGTGCGGTTTGTGTCATTGGTTGAACATTTAGGTCATTTCCGTCCTGCCTAGGCTTATTCTTATCCAGTTAGGTTTTCTTAACCAATCTTGTGCATCCAAAAAGTGCATTTGTGTCATTGGTTGAACATTTAGGTCATTTACATCCTCCCAAGGCTTATTCTAATCCAATTAAGGTTTTAACCAATCTTGTGCATCCAATAAGTGATTTTGTGTCATTGGTTGAACAATTATGTCATTTTCGTCCTCCCTAGGCTTATTCTAATCCAATTATGGTTTTTAACAAATCTTGTGCATCCAATAAGTGCGTTTTTGTCATTGGTTGAACATTTATGTCATTTTCGTCCTCCCTAGGCTTATTCTAATCCAATTATGGTTTTTAACAAATCTTGTTTATCCAATAAGTGCGTTTGTTTCATTGGTTGAACATTTTGGACATTTTCGTCCTCCCTAGGCTTATTCTAATCCAATTAGGTTTTTTTAACCAATCTTGTGCATCTAATAAGTGCGTTTGTGTCATTGGTTGAACATTTAGGTCATTTTCGTCCTCCCTAGGCTTCTTCTAACCCAATTATTGTTTTAACCAATCTTGTGCATCCAATAAGTGCGTTTGTGTCATTGGTTGAACATTGAGGTCATTTTCGTCTTTTCTAGGCTTATTCTAATCCAATTAGGTTTTTTAACCAATCTTGTGCATCCAATAAATGATTTTGTGTCATTGGATTAATATTTAGGTCATTATCATCCTCCCTAGGCTTATTCTAATCGAATTAGTGTTTTTAACCAATCTTGTGCATCCAATAAGTGTGTTTGTGTCATTGGTTGAACATTTATATCATTTTCGTTCTCCCTATGGTTTTTCTAATCCAATTATGGTTTTTAACCAATCTTGTGCATCCAATAAGTGATTTTGTGTCATTGGTTGAACATTTAGGTCATTTTCATCCTCCCAAGGCTTATTCTAATCCAATTAGGATTTTTAACCAATCTTGTGCATCCAATAAGTGCGTTTGTGTCATTGGTTGAACATTTATGTCATTTTCTTCCTCCCTAGGCTTATTCTAATCCAATTATGGTTTTTAACAAATCTTGTGCATCCAATAAGTGATTTTGTGTCATTGGTTGCACATTTAGGTCATTTTCGTCCTCCCAAGGCTTATTCTAATTCAATTATGGTTTTTAACAAATATTGTGTATCCAATAAATGATTTTGTGTCATTGGATTAACATTTAGGTCATTTTCGTCCTCGCAAGGCTTATTCTAATCCAATTAGGGTTTTTAACCAATCATGTGCATCCAATAAGTGTGTTTGTGTCATTGGTTGAACATTTATGTCATTTTCATCCTCCCTAGACTTATTCTAATCCAATTAGGTTTTTTAACCAATCATGTGCATCCAATAAGTGATTTTGTGTCATTGGTTGAACATTTAGGTCATTTTCGTGCTCCCTAGGGTTATTCTAATCGAATTAGGGTTTTTAACAAATCTTGTGAATCCAATAAGTGATTTTGTGTCATAGGATTAACATTTAGGTCATTTTCGTCCCCCCAAGGCTTATTTTAATCCTATTAGGGTTTTTAACCAATCTTGTGCATCCAATAAGTGCATTTGTGTCATTGTTTGAACATTTTGGTCATTTTTGTCCTCCCTATGCTTATTCTAATCCATTTAGGGTTTTATAAACCAATCTTGTGCATCCAATAAGTGATTTTGTGTCATAAGTTGAACATTTAGGTCATTTTCGTTCTCCTGAGGCTTATTCTAATCCAATTAGGATTTTTAACCAATCTTGTGCATTCAATCAGTGCGTTTGTGTCATTGGTTGAACATTTATGTCATTTTCGTCCTCCCTAGGCTTATTCTAATCCAATTATGGTTTTTAACAAATATTGTGTATCCAATAAATGATTTTGTGTCATTGGATTAACATTTATGTCATTTTCGTCCTCGCAAGGCTTATTCTAATCCAATTAGGTATTTTAACCAATCATGTGCATCCAATAAGTGATTTTGTGTCATTGGTTGAATATTTAGGTCATTTTCGTGCTCCATAGGGTTATTCTAATCCAATTAGGGTTTTTAACAAATCTTTTGAATCCAATAAGTGCGGTTTGTGTCATTGGTTGAACATTTAGGTCATTTCCGTCCTGCCTAGGCTTATTCTTATCCAGTTATGTTTTTTTAACCAATCTTGTGCATCCAATAAGTGCATTTGTTTCAATGGTTGAACATTTAGGTCATTTACATCCTTCCTAGGCTTATTCTAATCCAATTAAGGTTTTAACCAATCTTGTGCATCCAATAAGTGATTTTGTGTCATTGGTTGAACATTTATGTCATTTTCGTCCTCCCTAGGCTTATTCTAATCCAATTAGGGTTTTTAACAAATCTTGTGCATCCAATAAGTGATTTTGTGTCATTGGATTAACATTTATGTCATTTTCGTCCTCCCAAGGCTTATTCTAATCCAATTAGGGTTTTTAACCAATCATGTGCATCCAATAAGTGTGTTTGTGTCATTGGTTGAACATTTAGGTCATTTTCATCCTCCCTAGCCTTATTCTAATCCAATTATGTTTTTTAACCAATCATGTGCATCCAATAAGTGATTTTGTGTCATTGGTTGCACATTTAGGTCATTTCCGTTCTCCCTAGGCTTCTTCTAATCCAATTAGGTTTTTTTAACCAATCTTGTGCATCCAATAAGTGCGTTTGTGTCATTGTTGAACATTTAGGTCATTTCCGTTCTGCCTAAGCTTATTCTAATCTAATTTGTTTTTTTAACCAATCTTGTGCATCCAATAACTGTGTTTGTGTCATTGGTTGAACATTTAGGTCATTTTCGTCCTCCCTAGGCTTATTCTAACTCAATTATGGTTTTAACCAATCTTGTGCATCCAATAAGTGAGTTTGTGTCATTGGTTGAACATTTAGGTCATTTCCGTCCTCCCTAGGCTTATTCTAATCCAATTAGGTTTTTTTAACCAATCTTGTGCATCCAATAAGTGCATTTGTGTCATTGGTTGAACATTTAGGACATTTTCGTCCTTACTAGGCTTATTCTAATCCAATTAGGGTTTTGAACTAATCTTGTGCATCCAATAAGTGATTTTGGGTCATTGGTTGAACATTTATGTAATTTCCGTCCTCCCTAGGCTTATTCTAATCCAGTTAGGTTTTTTTAACCAATCTTGTGCATCCAATAAGTGCGTTTGTGTCATTGGTTGAACATTTAGGACATTTTCGTCCTTACTAGGCTTATTCTAATCCAATTAGGGTTTTGAACCAATCTTGTGCATCCAATAAGTGCGTTTTGTGTCATTGGTTGAACATTTAGGTCATTTCCGTTCTGCCTAGGCTTATTCTAACTCAATTATGGTTTTAACCAATCTTGTGCATCCAATAAGTGAGTTTGTGTCATTGGTTGAACATTTAGGTCATTTCCGTCCTCCCTAGGCTTATTCTAATCCAGTTAGGTTTTTTTAACCAATCTTGTGCATCCAATAAGTGCGTTTGTGTCATTGGTTGAACATTTAGGACATTTTCGTCCTTACTAGGCTTACTCTAATCCAATTAGGGTTTTGAACCAATCTTGTGCATCCAATAAGTGATTTTGTGTCATTGGTTGAACATTTATGTCATTTTCATCCTCCCTAGGCTTATTTTAATCGAATTATGGTTTTTCACAAATCTTGTGCATCTAATAAGTGATTTTGTGTCATTGGATTAACATTTAGGTCATTTTCGTCCTCCCAAGGCTTATTTTAATCCTATTAGGGTTTTTAACCAATCTTGTGCATCCAACAAGTGCATTTATGTCATTATTTGAACATTATGGTCATTTTTGTCCTCCCTAGGCTTATTCTAATCCATTTAGGGTTTTATAAACCAATCTTGTGCATCCAATAAGTGATTTTGTGTCATTGGTTGAACATTTAGGTCATTTTCGTCCTCCCGAGGCTTATTCTAATCCAATTAGGGTTTTTAACCAATCATGTGCATCCAATAAGTGTGTTTGTGTCACTGGTTGAACATTTAGGTCATTTTCATCCTCCCTAGCCTTATTCTAATCCAATTATGTTTTTTAACCAATCTTGTGCATCCAATAAGGGATTTTGTGTCATTGGTTGCACATTTAGGTCATTTCCGTTCTCCCTAGGCTTATTCTAATCAAATTAGGTTTTTATAACCAATCTTGTGCATCCAATAAGTGCGTTTGTGTCATTGGTTGAACATTTAGGTCATTTCCATTCTGCCTAGGCTTATTCTAATCCAATTTGGTTTTTTTAACCAATCTTGTGCATCCAATAACTGGGTTTGTGTCATTTGTTGAACATTTAGGTCATTGTCGTCCTCCCTAGGCTTATTCTAACTCAATTATGGTTTTAACCAATCTTGTGCATCCAATAAGTGAGTTTGTGTCATTGGTTGAACATTTAGGTCATTTCCGTCCTCCCTAGGCTTATTCTAATCCAGTTAGTTCTTTTTAACCAATCTTGTGCATCCAATAAGTGATTTTGTGTCATTGGTTGAACATTTAGGTCATTTTCGTCCTCCCAAGGCTTATTTTAATCCTATTAGGGTTTTTAACCAATCTTGTGGATCCAATAAGTGCATTTGTGTCATTGTTTGAACATTTTGGTCATTTTTGGCCTCCCTAGGCTTATTCTAATCCATTTAGGGTTTTATAAACCAATCTTGTGCATCCAATGAGTGGTTTTGTGTCATTGGTTGAACATTTAGGTCATTTTCGTCTTCCCGAGGCTTATTCTAATCCAATTAGGATTTTTAACCAATCTTGTGCATTCAATAAGTGCGTTTGTGTCATTGGTCTAACATTTATGTCATTTTCGTCCTCCTAAGGCTTATTCTAATCCAATTATGGTTTTTAACAAATATTGTGTATCCAATAAATGATTTTGTGTCATTGGATTAACATTTAGGTCATTTTCGTCCTCGCAAGGCTTATTCTAATCCAATTAGGGTTTTTAACCAATCATGTGCATCCAATAAGTGTGTTTGTGTCATTGGTTGAACATTTATGTCATTTTCATCCTCCCTAGACTTATTCTAATCCAATTAGGTTTTTTAACCAATAATGTGCATCCAATAATTGATTATGTGTCATTGGTTGCACATTTAGGTCATTTCCGTCCTCCCAAGGTTTATTTTAATCCTATTAGGCTTTTTAACCAATCTTGTGCATCCAATAAGTGCATTTGTGTCATTATTTGAACATTTTGGTCATTTTCGTCCTCCCAAGGCTTATTCTAATCCATTTAGGGTTTTATAAACCAATCTTGTGCATCCAATAAGTGATTTTGTGTCATTGGTTGAACATTTAGGTCATTTTCGTCCTCCCGAGGCTTACTCTAATCCAATTAGGGTTTTTAACCAATCATGTGCATCCAATAAGTGTGTTTGTGTCATTGGTTGAACATTTAGGTCATTTTCATCCTCCCTTGCCTTATTCTAATCCAATTATGTTTTTTAACCAATCTTGTGTATCCAATAAGTGATTTTGTGTCATTGGTTGCACATTTAGGTCATTTCCGTTCTCCCTAGGCTTATTCTATTCCAATTAGGTTTTTTTAACCAATCTTGTGCACCCAATAAGTGATTTTGTGTCATCGGATTAATATTTAGGACATTTTCGTCCTCCCTAGGCTTATTCTAATCGAATTAGGGTTTTTAACCAATCTTGTGCATCCAATAAGTGCGTTTGTGTCATTGGTTGAACATTTATGTCATATTCGTCCTCCCATTGGTTTTTCTAATCCAATTATGGTTTTTAACAAATCTTGTGCATCCAATACGTAATTTTGTGTCATTGGTTGAATATTTAGGTCATTTTCGTCCTCCCAAGGCTTATTCTAATCCAATTAGGATTTTTAACCAATCTTGTGCATCCAACAAGTGCGTTTGTTTCATTGAATGAACATTTATGTCATTTTCTTCCTCCCAAGGCTTATTCTAATCCAATTATGGTTTTTAACAAATCTTGTGCATCCAATAAGTGATTTTGTGTCATTGGTTGATCATTTAGGTCATTTTCGTCCTCCCAAGGCTTATTCTAATCCAATTACGGTTTTTAACAAATATTGTGTATCCAATAAATGATTTTGTGTCATTGGATTAACATTTAGGTCATTTTCGTCCTCGCAAGGCTTATTCTAATCCAATTAGGGTTTTTAACCAATCTTGTGCATCCAATAAGTGATTTTGTGTCATTGGTTGAACATTTTGGTCATTTTGTCCTCCCTAGGCTTATTCTAATCTAGTTATGTTTTTTTGACCAATCTTGTGCATCCAATAAGTAAGTTTGTGTCATTGGTTGAACATTTAGGTCATTTTCGTCCTCCCTAGGCTTATTCTAACCCAATTATGGTTTTAACCAATCTTATGCATCCAATAAGTGCGTTTGTGTCATTGCTTGAACATTGAGGTCATTTTCGTGCTCCCTAGGCTTATTCTATTCCAATTAGGTTTTTTTAACCAATCTTGTGCATCCAATAAGTGATTTTGTGTCATCGGATTAATATTTAGGACATTTTCGTCCTCCCTAGGCTTATTCTAATCGAATTAGGGTTTTTAACCAATCTTGTGCATCCAATAAGTGCGTTTGTGTCATTGGTTGAACATTTATGTCATATTCGTCCTCCCATTGGTTTTTCTAATCCAATTATTGTTTTTAACAAATCTTGTGCATCCAATACGTGATTTTGTGTCATTGGTTGAATATTTAGGTCATTTTCGTCCTCCCAAGGCTTATTCTAATCCAATTAGGATTTTTAACCAATCTTGTGCATCCAACAAGTGCGTTTGTTTCATTGAATGAACATTTATGTCATTTTCTTCCTCCCAAGGCTTATTCTAATCCAATTATGGTTTTTAACAAATCTTGTGCATCCAATAAGTGATTTAGTGTCATTGGTTGATCATTTAGGTCATTTTCGTCCTCCCAAGGCTTATTCTAATCCAATTACGGTTTTTAACAAATATTGTGTATCCAATAAATGATTTTGTGTCATTGGATTAACATTTAGGTCATTTTCGTCCTCGCAAGGCTTATTCTAATCCAATTAGGGTTTTTAACCAATCTTGTGCATCCAATAAGTGATTTTGTGTCATTGGATTAATATTTAGGTCATTTTCGTCCTCCCTAGGCATATTCTAATCGAATTAGGGTTTTTAACCAATCTTGTGCATCCAATAAGTGCGTTTGTGTCATTGGTTGAACATTTATGTCATTTTCGTCCTCCCTAGGGTTTTTATAATCCAATTATGGTTTTTAACAAATCTTGTGCATCCAATAAGTGATTTTGAGTCATTGGTTGAACATTTAGGTCATTTTCGTCCTCCCAAGGCTTATTCTAATCCAATTATGGTTTTGAACAAATCTTGTGTATCCAATAAATGATTTTGTATCATTGGATTAACATTTAGGTCATTTTCATCCTCGCAAGGCTTATTCTAATCCAATTAGGGTTTTTAACCAATCATGTGCATCCAATAAGTGAGTTTGTGTCATTGGTTGAACATTTATGTCATTTTCATCCTCCCTAGACTTATTCTAATCCAATTAGGTTTTTTAACCAATCATGTGCATCCAATAAGTAATTTTGTGTCATTGGTTGAACATTTAGGTCATTTTCGTGCTCCCTATGGTTATTCTAATTTAATTAGGGTTTTTAACAAATCTTGTGTATCCAATAAGTGTCGTTTGTGTCATTGGTTGAACATTTTGGTCATTTCGTCCTCCCTAGGCTTATTCTAATCTAGTTAGGTTTTTTAACCAATCTTGTGCATCCAATAAGTGCGTTTGTGTCATTGGTTGAACATTTAGGTCATTTTCGTCCTCCCTAGGCTTATTCTAACCCAATTATGGTTTTAACAAATCTTGTGCATCCAATAAGTGCGTTTGTGTCATTGGTTGAACATTGAGGTCATTTTCGTCCTCCCTAGGCTTATTCTATTCCAATTAAGTTTTTTTAACCAATCTTGTGCATCCAATAAGTGATTTTGTGTCATTGGATTAATATTTAGGTCATTTTCGTCCTCCCTAGGCTTATTCTAATTGAATTAGGGTTTTTAACCATTCTTGTGCATCCAATAAGTGCGTTTGTGTCATTGGTTGAACATTTATGTCATTTTCGTCCTCCCTAGGGTTTTTCTAATCCAATTATGGTTTTTAACAAATCTTGTGCATCCAATAAGTGATTTTTAGTCATTGGTTGAACATTTATGTCATTTTCGTCCTCCCAAGGCTTATTCTAATCCAATTATGGTTTTGAACAAATCTTGTGTATCCAATAAATGATTTTGTGTCATTGGATTAACATTTAGGTCATTTTCATCCTCGCAAGGCTTATTCTAATCCAATTAGGGTTTTTAACCAATCCTGTGCATCCAATAAGTGAGTTTGTGTCATTGGTTGAACATTTATGTCATTTTCATCCTCCCTAGACTTATTCTAATCCAATTAGGTTTTTTAACCAATCATGTGCATCCAATAAGTAATTTTGTGTCATTGGTTAAACATTTAGGTCATTTTCGTGCTCCCTATGGTTATTCTAATTTAATTAGGGTTTTTAACAAATCTTGTGCATCCAATAAGTGTCGTTTGTGTCAATGGTTAAACATTTTGGTCATTTCGTCCTCCCTAGGATTATTCTAATCTAGTTAGGTTTTTTTAACCAATCTTGTGCATCCAATAAGTGCGTTTGTGTCATTGGTTGAACATTTAGGTCATTTTCGTCCTCCCTAGGCTTATTCTAACCCAACTATGGTTTTAACAAATCTTGTGCATCCAATAAGTGCGTTTGTGTCATTGGTTGAACATTGAGGTCATTTTCGTCCACCCTAGGCTTATTCTATTCCAATTAGGTTTTTTTAACCAATCTTTTGCATCCAATAAGTGCGTTTGTGTCATTGGTTGAACATTTAGGTCATTTTCGTCCTCCTTAGGATTATTCTAACCCTGTTATGGTTTTATCCAATCTTGTGCATCCAATAAGTGCGTTTGTGTCATTGGTTGAACATTTATGTCATTTTCGTCCTCCCTAGGGTTTTTCTAATCCAATTATGGTTTTTAACAAATCTTGTGCCTCCAATAAGTGATTTTGTGTCATTGGTTGAACATTTAGGTCATTTTCGTCCTCCCAAGGATTATTCTAATCCAATTATAGTTTTTAACAAATCTTGTGTATCCAATAAATGATTTTGTGTCATTGGATTATTATTTAGGTCATTTTCATCCTCGCAAGGCTTATTCTAATCCAATTAGCGTTTTTAACCAATCATGTGCATCCAATAAGTGTGTTTGTGTCATTGGTTGAACATTTATGTCGTTTTCATCCTCCCTAGACTTATTCTAATCCAATTAGGTTTTTTAACCAATCATGTGCATCCAATAAGTAATTTTGTGTCATTGGTTGAACATTTAGGTCATTTTCGTGCTCCCTATGGTTATTCTAATCCAATTAGGGTTTTTAACAAATCTTGTGCATCCAATAAGTGTCGTTTGTGTCATTGGTTGAACATTTAGGTCATTTCTGTCCTCCCTAGGCTTATTCCTATCCAGTTAGGTTTTTTTATCCAATCTTGTGCATCCAATAAGTGCATTTGTGTCATTGGTTGAACATTTAGGTCAATTGCATCCTCCCTAGGCTTATTCTAATGCAATTAAGGTTTTAACCAATCTTGTGCATCCAATAAGTGATTTTGTGTCATTGGTTGAACATTTATATCATTTTCGTCCTCCCTAGGTTTATTCTAACCCAGTTATTGTTTTAACCAATCTTGTGCATCCAATAAGTGCATTTGTGTCATTGGTTGAACATTTAGGTCATTTTCATCCTCCCTAGGCTTTTTCTAATCCAATAAGGTTTTTTGACCAATCTTGTGCATCCAATAAGTGATTTTGTGTCATTGGATTAATATTTAGGTCATTTTTGCCTCCTAAGGCTTATTCTAATCCAATTAGGGTTTTAACCAATCTTGTGCGTCTAATAAGTGATTATATGTCATTGGTTGAACATTTAGGTCATTTTCGTCCTCCCTAGGCTTATTCTAATCCAATTAGGTGTTTTAACCAATCTTGTGCATCCAATAAGTGATTTTGTGTCATTGGATTAAAATTAAGGTCATTTTCGTCCTACCAAGGTTTATTCTATTCCAATAAGGGTTTTTAACAAATCTTGTACATCCAATAAGTGTTTTGTGTCATTGGTTGAACATTTAGTTCATTTTCGTCCTCCCTAGGCTTATTCTAATCCAAATAGGGTTTTTAACCAATTTGTGCATCGAATAAGTGATTTTATGCTATTGGTTGAACATTTAGGTCATTTTCGTCTTTCCTAGACTTATTCAAATCCAAATCGGATTTTGAACCAATCTTGTGCATCCAATAAGTGATTTTGGGTCATTGGTTGAACATTTATGTCATTTTCGTCCTCCCTAGGCTTATTCTAATCCATTTAGGTTTTTTAACCAATCTTGTGCATCCAATAAGTGATTTTGTGTTATTGGTTGAACATTTAGGTCATTTTTGTCCTCCCTAGGGTTATTCTAATCCAATTAGGGTTTTTAACCAATCTTGTGCATCCAATAAGTGTGTTTGTGTTATTGGTTGAACATTTAGGTCATTTTCGTCCTCCCTAGGCTTATTCTAATCCAATTAGGTTTTTTTTTATCAAATCTTGTGCATCCAATAAGTACGTTTGTGTTATTGGTTAAACATTTAGGTCATTTTCGTCCTCCCTAGGCTTATTCTAATCCAGTTAGGTTTTCTTAACCAATCTTGTGCATCCAATAAGTGCGTTTGGTGTCATTGGTTGAACATTTAGGTCATTGTCGTCCTCCCAAGGCTTATTCTAACCAAATTATGGTTTTAACCAATCTTGTGCATCCAATAAGTGCGTTTGTGTCAGTGGTTGAACATTTAGGTCATTTTTGTCTTCCCTAGGCTTATTTTAATCCAATTAGGTTTTTTGACCAATCTTGTGCATCCAATAAGTGATTTTGTGTCATTGGATTAATATTTATGTAGTTTTCGTCCTCCCAAGGCTTATTCTAATCCAATTAGGGTTTTGAAACAATCTTGTGCATCCAATAAGTGTTTTGTGTCATTGGTTGAACATTTAGGTCATTTTCGTCCTCCCTTGGCTTATTCTAATCCAATTAGGGTTTTTAACCAATCTTGTGCATCGAATAAGTGATTTTGTGTTATTGGTTGAACATTCAGGTCATTTTCTTCTTTCCTAGACTTATTCAAATCCAATTAGGATTTTGAACCAATCTTGTGCATCCAATAAGTGATTTTGTGTCATTGGTTGAACATTTATGTCATTTTCGTCCTCCCTTGGCTTATTCTAATCCAATTAGGGTTTTTAACAAATCTTGTGCATCCAATAAGTGATTTTGTGTCATTGGATTAACATTTATGTCATTTTCGTCCTCCCTGGGCTTATTCTAATCCAATTAGGGTTTTGAACCAATCTTGTGCATCTAATAAGTGATTTTCTGTCATTGGTTGAACATTTATGTCATTTTCGTCCTCCCTAGGCTTATTTTAATCCAATTATGGTTTTTCACAAATCTTGTGCATCCAATAAGTGATTTTGTGTCATTGGATTAACATTTATGTCATTTTCGTCCTCCCTAGGCTTATTCAAATCCAATTAGGGTTTTGAACCAATCTTGTGCATCTAATAAGTGATTTTCTGTCATTGGTTGAACATTTAGGTCATTTTCGTCCTCCCTAGGCTTATTCTAACCCAATTATGGTTTTAACCAATCTTTTGCATCCAATAAGTGTGTTTGTGTCATTGGTTGAATAATTAGGTTATTTTCGTCCTCCCTAGGCTTATTCTAATCTAGTTAGGTTTTTTTAACCAATCTTGTGCATCCAATAAGTGCTTTTGTGTCATTGGTTGAACATTTAGGTCATTTTCGTCCTCCCTAGGCTTATTTTTACCCAATTATGGTTTTAACCAATCTTGTGCATCCAATAAGTGCGTTTGTATCTTTGGTAGAACATTAAGGTCATTTTCGTCTTCCCTAGGCTTATTCTAATCCAATTAGGGTTTTTAACCAATCTTGTGCATCCAATAAATGAGTTTGTGTTATTGGTTGAACATTTAGGTCATTTTCGTCCTTCCTAGGCTTATTCTAATCCAATTAGGGTTTTGAACCAATCTTGTGCATCTAATAAGTGATTTTGTGTCATTGGTTGAACATTTATGTCATTTTCGTCCTCCCTAGGCTTATTTTAATCCAATTATGGTTTTTAACAAATCTTGTGCATCCAATAAGTGATTTTGTGTCATTGGTTGAACATTTAGGTCATTTTCGTCCTCCTAAGGCTTATTTTAATCCAATTAGGGTTTTTAACCAATCTTGTGCAACCAATAAGTGCGTTTGTGTCATTGGTTGAACATTTTGGTCATTTTTGTCCTCCCTAGGCTTATTCTAATCCAATTATGTTTTTTAACCAATCTTGTGCATCCAATAAGTGCGTTTGTGTCATTGGTTGAACATTTATGTCATTTTCGTCCTCCCTAGGGATATTCTAATCCAATTAGGGTTTTTAACCAATCTTGTGCATCCAATACGTGATTTTGTGTCATTGGTTGAATATTTAGGTCATTTTCGTCCTCCCAAGGCTTATTCTAATCCAATTAGGTTTTTTTAATCAAATCTTGTGCATCCAATAAGTGTGTTTGTGTTATTGGTTAAACATTTAGGTCATTTTCGTCCTCCCTAGGCTTTTTCTAATCCAATTAGGGTTTTAACCAATCTTGTGCATCAAATAAGTGATTTTGTGTCATTGGTTGAACATTTAGGTCATTTTCGTCCTCCCTAGGGTTATTCTAATCCAATTAGGGTTTTTAACCAATCTTGTGCATCCAATAAGTGTGTTTGTGTTATTGGTTGAACATTTAGGTCATTTTCGTCCTCCCTAGGCTTATTCTAATCCAATTAGGTTTTTTTTTATCAAATCTTGTGCATCCAATAAGTACGTTTGTGTTATTGGTTAAACATTTAGGTCATTTTCGTCCTCCCTAGGCTTATTCTAATCCAGTTAGGTTTTCTTAACCAATCTTGTGCATCCAATAAGTGCGTTTG
>JBBPBP010000001.1:43335035-43359382 GCA_037974735.1 Cicer chorassanicum
GTTGAACATTTAGGTCATTTTCGTCCTCCCTAGGGTTATTCTAATCCAATTAGGGTTTTTAACCAATCTTGTGCATCCAATAAGTGCGTTTGTGTTATTGGTTGAACATTTAGGTCATTTCCGTCCTCCCTAGGCTTATTCTATCCAATTAGGTTTTTTTATCAAATCTTGTGCATCCAATAAGTGCGTTTGTGTTATTGGTTAATCATTTAGGTCATTTTCGTCCTCCCTAGGGTTATTCTAATCCAATTAGGGTTTTAACCAATCTTGTGCATCCAATAAGAGATTTTGTGTCATTGGTTGAACATTTAGGTCATTTTCGTCCTCCCTAGGGTTTTTCTAATCCAACTAGGGTTTTTAACCAATCTTGTGAATCAAATAAGTGTGTTTGTGTCATTAGTTGAACATTTAGGTCATTTTCGTCCTCCGTAGGCTTATTCTAATCCAGTTAGGTTTTTTATACAATCTTGTGCATCTAATAAGTGCGTTTCTGTCATTGGTTGAACATTTAGGTCATTTTCGTGCTCCTTAGGCTAATTCTAACCCAATTATGGTTTTAACCAATCTTGTGCATCCAATAAGTGCGTTTGTGTCAATGGTTGAACATTTAGGTCATTTTCTTCCTCCCTACGCTTATTCTAATCCAATTAGGTTTTTTAACCAATCTTGTGTATCCAATAAGTAATTTTGTGTCATTGGATTAATATTTAGGTCATTTTCGTCCTCCCTAGGCTTATTCTAACCCAATTATGGTTTTAACCAATCTTGTCCATCCAATAAGTGTGTTTGTGTCTTTGGTTGAACATTTAGCTCATTATCATCCTCCCTAGGCTTATTCTAATCCAAGTAGGTTTTTTAACCAATCTTGTGCATCCAATAAGTGATTTTGTGTGATTGGATTAATATTTAGGTCATTTTCGTCTTCCCAAGGCTTATTCTAATTTAATTAGGGTTTTGAAACAATGTTGTGCATCCAATAAGTGTTTTGTGTCATTGGTTGAACATTTAGGTCATTTTCGTCCTCCATAGGCTTATTCTAATCCAACTAGGGTTTTTAACCAATCTTGTGCATCGAATAAGTGATTTTGTGTTATTGGTTGAACATTTAGGTCATTTTCGTCTTTCCTAGACTTATTCAAATCCAATTAGGGTTTTGAACCAATCTTGTGCATCCAATAAGTGATTTTGTGTCATTGGTTGAACATTTATGTCATTTTCGTCCTCCCTAGGCTTATTATAATCCATTTAGGCTTTTTAACCAATCTTGTGCATCCAATAATTGATTTTGTGTCATTGGTTGAACATTTAGGTCATTTTCGTCCTCCCTAGGGTTATTCTAATCCAGTTAGGGTTTTAACCATTCTTGTGCATTCAATAAGTACGTTTGTGTCATTGGTTGAACATTTAGGTCATTTCCGTTCTCCCTAGACCTATTCTAATCGAATTAGGTTTTTTTAACCAATCTTGTGCATCCAATAAGTGATTTTGTGTCATTGGTTGAACTTTTAGGTCATTTTCGTCCTCCCTGGGCTTATTCTAATCCAATTAGGGTTTTTAATCAATCTTGTGCATCCAACAACGTTGCTTGTGTCATTGGTTAAACATTTATGTCATTTTCGTCCTCCATAGGCTTATTGTAATCCACTTAGGTTTTTTTAACCAATCTTGTGCATCCAATAAGTGCGTTTGTGTCATTGGTTGAACATTTAGGTCATTTTCGTCCTCCCTAGGCTTATTCTAACCCAATTATGGTTTTAACCAATCTTGTGCATCCAATCAGTGTGTTTGTGTCATTGGTTGAACATTTAGCTCATTATCGTCCTCCCTAGGCTTATTATAATCCAATTAGGTTTTTTAACCAATCTTGTGCATCCAATAAGTGATTTTGTGTCATTGGATTAATATTTAGGTAATTTTCTTCCTCCCTAGGCTTATTCTAACCCAATTATGGTTTTAACCAATCTTGTGCATCCAATAAGTGTGTTTGTGTCATTGGTTGAACATTTAGCTCATTATCGTCCTCCCTAGGCTTATTCTAATCCAATTAGGTTTTTTAACCAATCTTGTGCATCCAATAAGTGATTTTGTGTCATTGGATTAATATTTAGGTCATTTTCGTCTTCCCAAGGCTTATTCTAATCCAATTAGGGTTTTGAAACAATGTTGTGCATCCAATAAGTGTTTTGTGTCATTGGTTGAACATTTAGGTCATTTTCGTCCTCCGTAGGCTTATTCTAATCCAACTAGGGTTTTTAACCAATCTTGTGCATCGAATAAGTGATCTTGTGTTATTGGTTGAACATTTAGGTCATTTTCGTCTTTCCTAGACTTATTCAAATCCAATTAGGGTTTTGAACCAATCTTGTGCATCCAATAAGTGATTTTGTGTCATTGGTTGAACATTTATGTCATTTTCGTCCTCCCTAGGCTTATTATAATCCATTTAGGCTTTTTAACCAATCTTGTGCATCCAATAAGTGATTTTGTTTCCTTGGTTGAACATTTAGGTCATTTTCGTCCTCCCTAGGGTTATTCTAATCCAATTAGGGTTTTAACCATTCTTGTGCATCCAATAAGTACGTTTGTGTCATTGGTGGAACATTTAGGTCATTTCCGTTCTCCCTAGGCCTATTCTAATCGAATTAGGTTTTTTTAACCAATCTTGTGCATCCAATAAGTGCGTTTGTGTCATTGGTTGAACATTTAGGTCATTTTCTTCCTCCCTAGGCTTATTCTAATCCAATTAGGTTTTTTAACCAATCTTGTGCATCCAATAAGTGATTTTGTGTCATTGGTTGAACATTTAGGTCATTTTCGTCCTCCCTAGGGTTATTCTAATCCAATTAGGGTTTTTAACCAATCTTGTGCATCCAATAAGTGCGTTTGTGTTATTGGTTGAACATTTAGGTCATTTTCGTCCTCCCTAGGCTTATTCTAATCCAATTAGGTTTTTTTCATCAAATCTTGTGCATCCAATAAGTGCGTTTGTGTTATTGGTTAATCATTTAGGTCATTTTCGTCCTCCCTAGGCTTATTCTAATCCAATTAGGGTTTTAACCAATCTTGTGCATCCAATAAGAGATTTTGTGTCATTGGTTGAACATTTAGGTCATTTTCGTCCTCCATAGGCTTATTCTAATCCAACTAGGGTTTTTAACCAACCTTGTGCATCGAATAAGTGATTTTGTGTTATAGGTTGAAAATTTAGGTCATTTTCGTCTTTCCTAGACTTATTCAAATCCAATTAGGGTTTTGAACCAATCTTGTGCATCCAATAAGTGATTTTGTGTCATTGGTTGAACATTTATGTCATTTTCGTCCTCCCTAGGCTTATTATAATCCATTTAGGCTTTTTAACCAATCTTGTGCATCCAATAAGTGATTTTGTGTCATTGGTTGAACATTTAGGTCATTTTCGTCCTCCCTAGGGTTATTCTAATCCAATTAGGGTTTTAACCATTCTTGTGCATCCAATAAGTACATTTGTGTCATTGGTTGAACATTTAGGTCATTTCCGTTCTCCCTAGGCCTATTCTAATCGAATTAGGTTTTTTTAACCAATCTTGTGCATCCAATAAGTGCGTTTGTGTCATTGGTTGAACATTTAGGTCATTTTCTTCCTCCTTAGGCTTATTCTAATCCAGTTAGGGTTTAAACCAATCTTGTGCATCCAATATGTGATTTTGTGTCATTGGTTGAACTTTTAGGTCATTTTCGTCCTCCCTGGGCTTATTCTAATCCAATTAGGGTTTTTAATCAATCTTGTGCATCCAATAACTGTGCTTGTGTCATTGGTTAAACATTTAGGTCATTTTCGTCCTCCATAGGCTTATTCTAATCCCCTTAGGTTTTTTTAACCAATCTTGTGCATCCAATAAGTGCGTTTGTGTCATTGGTTGAACATTTCGGTCATTTTCGTCCTCCCTAGGCTTATTCTAACCCAATTATGGTTTTAACCAATCTTGTGCATCCAATCAGTGTGTTTGTGTCATTGGTTGAACATTTAGCTCATTATCCTCCTCCCTAGGCTTATTATAATCCAATTAGGTTTTTTAACCAATCTTGTGCATCCAATAAGTGATTTTGTGTCATTGGATTAATATTTAGGTAATTTTCTTCCTCCCTAGGCTTATTCTAACCCAATTATGGTTTTAACCAATCTTGTTTATCCAATAAGTGTGTTTGTGTCATTGGTTGAACATTTAGCTCATTATCGTCCTCCTTAGGCTTAGTCTAATCCAATTAGGTTTTTTAACCAATCTTGTGCATCCAATAAGTGATTTTGTGTCATTGGATTAATATTTAGGTCATTTTCGTCTTCCCAAGGCTTATTCTAATCCAATTAGGGTTTTGAAACAATGTTGTGCATCCAATAAGTGTTTTGTGTCATTGGTTGAACATTTAGGTCATTTTCGTCCTCCTTAGGCTTATTCTAATCCAACTAGGGTTTTTAACCAATCTTGTGCATCGAATAAGTGATTTTGTGTTATTGGTTGAACATTTAGGTCATTTTCGTCTTTCCTAGACTTATTCAAATCCAATTAGGGTTTTGAACCAATCTTGTGCATCCAATAAGAGATTTTGTGTCATTGGTTGAACATTTATGTCATTTTCTTCCTCCCTAGCCTTATTCTAATCCATTTAGGCTTTTTAACCAATCTTGTGCTTCCAATAAGTGATTTTGTGTCATTGGTTCAACATTTAGGTCATTTTCGTCCTCCCTAGGGTTATTCTAATCCAATTAGGGTTTTTAACCAATCTTGTGCATCCAATAAGTACGTTTGTGTCATTGGTTGAACATTTAGGTCATTTCCGTCCTCCCTAGTCTTATTCTAATCCAATTAGGTTTTTATAACCAATCTTGTGCATCCAATAAGTATGTTTGTGTCATTGGTTGAACATTTAGGTCATTTTTGTCCTCCTTAGGCTTATTCTAATCCAATTAGGGTTTTAACCAATCTTGTGCATCCAAAAAGTGATTTTGTGTCATTGGTTGAACATTTAGGTCATTTTCGTCCTCCCTAGGCTTATTCTATTCCAATTAGGGTTTTTAACCAATCTTGTGCATCCAATAAGTGTGTTTGTGTCATTGGTTAAACATTTAGGTCATTTTCGTCCTCCCTAGGCTTATTCTAATTTAGTTAGGTTTTTTTAACCAATCTTGTGCATCCAATAAGTGCGTTTGTGTCATTGGTTGAACATTTAGGTCATTTTCGTCCTGCCTAGGGTTATTCTACCCCAATTATGGTTTTAACCAATCTTGTGCATCCAATAAGTGCGTTTGTGTCATTGGTTGAGCATTTAGCTCATTATCATCCTCCTTAGGCTTATTTTAATCCAATAAGGTTTTTTAACCAATCTTGTGCATCTAATAAGTGATTTTGTGTCATTGGATTAATATTTACGTCATTTTCGTCCTCCCTAGGCTTATTCTAACCAAATTATTGTTTTAACCAATCTTGTGCATCCAATAAGTGATTTTGTGTCATTGGTTGAACATTTAGGTCATTTTCGTCCTCCCTAGGCTTATTATAATCCAGATAGGTTTTTTACACCAATCTTCTGCATCCAATAAGTGCATTTGTGTCATTGGTTGAACATTTAGGTCATTTTCGTCCTCCCTAGGCTTATTCTACTCCAATTAGGGTTTTTAACCAATTTTGTGCATCCAATAAGTGATATTGTGTCATTGGATTAATATTTAGGTCATTTTCGTCTTCCCAAGGCTTATTCTAATCCAATTAGGGTTTTGAAACAATGTTGTGCATCCAATAAGTGTTTTGTGTCATTGGTTGAACATTTAGGTCATTTTCATCCTCCATAGGCTTATTCTAATCCAACTAGGGTTTTTAACCAATCTTGTGCATCGAATAAGTGATTTTGTGTTATTGGTATAACATTTAGGTCATTTTCGTCTTTCCTAGACTTATTCAAATCCAATTAGGGTTTTGAACCAATCTTGTGCATCCAATAAGTGATTTTGTGTCATTGGTTGAACATTTATGTCATTTTCGTCCTCCCTAGCCTTATTCTAATCCATTTAGGCTTTTTAACCTATCTTGTGCATCCAATAAGTGATTTTGTGTCATTGGTTGAACATTTAGGTCATTTTCGTCCTCCCTAGGGTTATTCTAATCCAATTAGGGTTTTTAACCATTCTTGTGCATCCAATAAGTACGTTTGTGTCATTGGTTGAACATTTAGGTCATTTTCGTCCTCCCTTGGTATATTCTAACCCAATTATGGTTTTAACCAATCTTGTGCATCCAATAAGTGTGTTTGTGTCATTGGTTGAACATTTAGCTCATTATCGTCCTCCCTAGGCTTATTCTAATCCAATTAGGTTTTTTAACCAATCTTGTGCATCCAATAAGTGATTTTGTGTCATTTGATTAATATTTAGGTCATTTTCGTCTTCCCTAGGCTTATTCTAATCCAATTAGGGTTTTGAAACAATGTTGTGCATCCAATAAGTGTTTTGTGTCATTGGTTGAACATTTAGGTCATTTTCGTCCTCCTTAGGCTTATTCTAATCCAACTAGGGTTTTTAACCAATCTTGTGCATCGAATAACTGATTTGGTGTTATTGGTTGAACATTTAGGTCATTTTCGTCTTTCCTAGACTTATTCAAATCCAATTAGGGTTTTGAACCAATCTTGTGCATCCAATAAGAGATTTTGTGTCATTGGTTGAACATTTATGTCATTTTCTTCCTCCCTAGCCTTATTCTAATCCATTTAGGCTTTTTAACCAATCTTGTGCTTCCAATAAGTGATTTTGTGTCATTGGTTCAACATTTAGGTCATTTTCGTCCTCCCTAGGGTTATTCTAATCCAATTAGGGTTTTTAACCAATCTTGTGCATCCAATAAGTACGTTTGTGTCATTGGTTGAACATTTAGGTCATTTCCGTCCTCCCTAGGCTTATTCTAATCCAATTAGGTTTTTATAACCAATCTAGTGAATCCAATAAGTGTGTTTGTGTCATTGGTTGAACATTTAGGTCATTTTCGTCCTCCTTAGGCTTATTCTAATCCAATTAGGGTTTTAACCAATCTTGTGCATCCAAAAAGTGATTTTGTGTCATTGGTTGAACATTTAGGTCATTTTCGTCCACCCTAGGCTTATTCTATTCCAATTAGGGTTTTTAACCAATCTTGTGCATCCAATAAGTGTGTTTGTGTCATTGGTTAAACATTTAGGTCATTTTCGTCCTCCCTAGGCTTATTCTAATCCAGTTAGGTTTTTTTAACCAATCTTGTGCATCCAATAAGTGCGTTTGTGTCATTGGTTGAACATTTAGGTCATTTTAGTCCTGCCTAGGGTTATTCTACCCCATTTTATGGTTTTAACCAATCTTGTGCATCCAATAAGTGCGTTTGTGTCATTGGTTGAGCATTTAGCTCATTATCATCCTCCCTAGGCTTATTCTAATCCAATAAGTTTTTTAACCAATCTTGTGCATCTAATAAGTGATTTTGTGTCATTGGATTAATATTTACGTCATTTTCGTCCTCCCTAGGCTTATTCTAACCAAATTATTGTTTTAACCAATCTTGTGCATCCAATAAGTGATTTTGTGTCATTGGTTGAACATTTAGGTCATTTTCGTCCTCCCTAGGCTTATTATAATCCAGATAGGTTTTTTACACCAATCTTCTGCATCCAATAAGTGCAATTGTGTCATTGGTTGAACATTTAGGTCATTTTCGTCATCCCTAGGCTTATTCTACTCCAATTAGGGTTTTTAACCAATTTTGTGCATCCAATAAGTGATATTGTGTCATTGGATTAATATTTAGGTCATTTTCGTCTTCCCAAGGCTTATTCTAATCCAATTAGGGTTTTGAAACAATGTTGTGCATCCAATAAGTGTTTTGTGTCATTGGTTGAACATTTAGGTCATTTTCATCCTCCATAGGCTTATTCTAATCCAACTAGGGTTTTTAACCAATCTTGTGCATCGAATAAGTGATTTTGTGTTATTGGTATAACATTTAGGTCATTTTCGTCTTTCCTAGACTTATTCAAATCCAATTAGGGTTTTGAACCAATCTTGTGCATCCAATAAGTGATTTTGTGTCATTGGTTGAACATTTATGTCATTTTCGTCCTCCCTAGCCTTATTCTAATCCATTTAGGCTTTTTAACCAATCTTGTGCATCCAATAAGTGATTTTGTGTCATTGGTTGAACATTTAGGTCATTTTCGTCCTCCCTAGGGTTATTCTAATCCAATTAGGGTTTTTAACCATTCTTGTGCATCCAATAAGTACGTTTGTGTCATTGGTTGAACATTTAGGTCATTTTCGTCCTCCTTAGGCTTATTCTAATCCAACTAGGGTTTTTAACCAATCTTGTGCATCGAATAAGTGATTTTGTGTTATTGGTTGAACATTTAGGTCATTTTCGTCTTTCCTAGACTTATTCAAATCCAATTAGGGTTTTGAACCAATCTTGTGCATCCAATAAGAGATTTTGTGTCATTGGTTGAACATTTATGTCATTTTCTTCCTCCCTAGCCTTATTCTAATCCATTTAGGCTTTTTAACCAATCTTGTGCTTCCAATAAGTGATTTTGTGTCATTGGTTCAACATTTAGGTCATTTTCGTCCTCCCTAGGGTTATTCTAACCCAATTAGGGTTTTTAACCAATCTTGTGCATCCAATAAGTACGTTTGTGTCATTGGTTGAACATTTAGGTCATTTCCGTCCTCCCTAGGCTTATTCTAATCCAATTAGGTTTTTATAACCAATCTTGTGCATCCAATAAGTGTGTTTGTGTCATTGGTTGAACATTTAGGTCATTTTCGTCCTCCTTAGGCTTATTCTAATCCAATTAGGGTTTTAACCCATCTTGTGCATCCAAAAAGTGATTTTGTGTCATTGGTTGAACATTTAGGTCATTTTCGTCCTCCCTAGGCTTATTCTATTCCAATTAGGGTTTTTAACCAATCTTGTGCATCCAATAAGTGTGTTTGTGTCATTGGTTAAACATTTAGGTCATTTTCGTCCTCCCTAGGCTTATTCTAATTTAGTTAGGTTTTTTTAACCAATCTTGTGCATCCAATAAGTGCGTTTGTGTCATTGGTTGAACATTTAGGTCATTTTCGTCCTGCCTAGGGTTATTCTACCCCAATTATGGTTTTAACCAATCTTGTGCATCCAATAAGTGCGTTTGTGTCATTGGTTGAGCATTTAGCTCATTATCATCCTCCTTAGGCTTATTTTAATCCAATAAGGTTTTTTAACCAATCTTGTGCATCTAATAAGTGATTTTGTGTCATTGGATTAATATTTACGTCATTTTCGTCCTCCCTAGGCTTATTCTAACCAAATTATTGTTTTAACCAATCTTGTGCATCCAATAAGTGATTTTGTGTCATTGGTTGAACATTTAGGTCATTTTCGTCCTCCCTAGGCTTATTATAATCCAGATAGGTTTTTTACACCAATCTTCTGCATCCAATAAGTGCATTTGTGTCATTGGTTGAACATTTAGGTCATTTTCGTCCTCCCTAGGCTTATTCTACTCCAATTAGGGTTTTTAACCAATTTTGTGCATCCAATAAGTGATATTGTGTCATTGGATTAATATTTAGGTCATTTTCGTCTTCCCAAGGCTTATTCTAATCCAATTAGGGTTTTGAAACAATGTTGTGCATCCAATAAGTGTTTTGTGTCATTGGTTGAACATTTAGGTCATTTTCATCCTCCATAGGCTTATTCTAATCCAACTAGGGTTTTTAACCAATCTTGTGCATCGAATAAGTGATTTTGTGTTATTGGTATAACATTTAGGTCATTTTCGTCTTTCCTAGACTTATTCAAATCCAATTAGGGTTTTGAACCAATCTTGTGCATCCAATAAGTGATTTTGTGTCATTGGTTGAACATTTATGTCATTTTCGTCCTCCCTAGCCTTATTCTAATCCATTTAGGCTTTTTAACCAATCTTGTGCATCCAATAAGTGATTTTGTGTCATTGGTTGAACATTTAGGTCATTTTCGTCCTCCCTAGGGTTATTCTAATCCAATTAGGGTTTTTAACCATTCTTGTGCATCCAATAAGTACGTTTGTGTCATTGGTTGAACATTTAGGTCATTTTCGTCCTCCCTTGGCTTATTCTAACCCAATTATGGTTTTAACCAATCTTGTGCATCCAATAAGTGTGTTTGTGTCATTGGTTGAACATTTAGCTCATTATCGTCCTCCCTAGGCTTATTCTAATCCAATTAGGTTTTTTAACCAATCTTGTGCATCCAATAAGTGATTTTGTGTCATTTGATTAATATTTAGGTCATTTTCGTCTTCCCAAGGCTTATTCTAATCCAATTAGGGTTTTGAAACAATGTTGTGCATCCAATAAGTGTTTTGTGTCATTGGTTGAACATTTAGGTCATTTTCGTCCTCCTTAGGCTTATTCTAATCCAACTAGGGTTTTTAACCAATCTTGTGCATCGAATAACTGATTTGGTGTTATTGGTTGAACATTTAGGTCATTTTCGTCTTTCCTAGACTTATTCAAATCCAATTAGGGTTTTGAACCAATCTTGTGCATCCAATAAGAGATTTTGTGTCATTGGTTGAACATTTATGTCATTTTCTTCCTCCCTAGCCTTATTCTAATCCATTTAGGCTTTTTAACCAATCTTGTGCTTCCAATAAGTGATTTTGTGTCATTGGTTCAACATTTAGGTCATTTTCGTCCTCCCTAGGGTTATTCTAATCCAATTAGGGTTTTTAACCAATCTTGTGCATCCAATAAGTACGTTTGTGTCATTGGTTGAACATTTAGGTCATTTCCGTCCTCCCTAGTCTTATTCTAATCCAATTAGGTTTTTATAACCAATCTTGTGCATCCAATAAGTATGTTTGTGTCATTGGTTGAACATTTAGGTCATTTTTGTCCTCCTTAGGCTTATTCTAATCCAATTAGGGTTTTAACCAATCTTGTGCATCCAAAAAGTGATTTTGTGTCATTGGTTGAACATTTAGGTCATTTTCGTCCTCCCTAGGCTTATTCTATTCCAATTAGGGTTTTTAACCAATCTTGTGCATCCAATAAGTGTGTTTGTGTCATTGGTTAAACATTTAGGTCATTTTCGTCCTCCCTAGGCTTATTCTAATCCAGTTAGGTTTTTTTAACCAATCTTGTGCATCCAATAAGTGCGTTTGTGTCATTGGTTGAACATTTAGGTCATTTTAGTCCTGCCTAGGGTTATTCTACCCCATTTTATGGTTTTAACCAATCTTGTGCATCCAATAAGTGCGTTTGTGTCATTGGTTGAGCATTTAGCTCATTATCATCCTCCCTAGGCTTATTCTAATCCAATAAGTTTTTTAACCAATCTTGTGCATCTAATAAGTGATTTTGTGTCATTGGATTAATATTTACGTCATTTTCGTCCTCCCTAGGCTTATTCTAACCAAATTATTGTTTTAACCAATCTTGTGCATCCAATAAGTGATTTTGTGTCATTGGTTGAACATTTAGGTCATTTTCGTCCTCCCTAGGCTTATTATAATCCAGATAGGTTTTTTACACCAATCTTCTGCATCCAATAAGTGCATTTGTGTCATTGGTTGAACATTTAGGTCATTTTCGTCATCCCTAGGCTTATTCTACTCCAATTAGGGTTTTTAACCAATTTTGTGCATCCAATAAGTGATATTGTGTCATTGGATTAATATTTAGGTCATTTTCGTCTTCCCAAGGCTTATTCTAATCCAATTAGGGTTTTGAAACAATGTTGTGCATCCAATAAGTGTTTTGTGTCATTGGTTGAACATTTAGGTCATTTTCATCCTCCATAGGCTTATTCTAATCCAACTAGGGTTTTTAACCAATCTTGTGCATCGAATAAGTGATTTTGTGTTATTGGTATAACATTTGGGTCATTTTCGTCTTTCCTAGACTTATTCAAATCCAATTAGGGTTTTGAACCAATCTTGTGCATCCAATAAGTGATTTTGTGTCATTGGTTGAACATTTATGTCATTTTCGTCCTCCCTAGCCTTATTCTAATCCATTTAGGCTTTTTAACCAATCTTGTGCATCCAATAAGTGATTTTGTGTCATTGGTTGAACATTTAGGTCATTTTCGTCCTCCCTAGGGTTATTCTAATCCAATTAGGGTTTTTAACCATTCTTGTGCATCCAATAAGTACGTTTGTGTCATTGGTTGAACATTTAGGTCATTTTCGTCCTCCTTAGGCTTATTCTAATCCAACTAGGGTTTTTAACCAATCTTGTGCATCGAATAAGTGATTTTGTGTTATTGGTTGAACATTTAGGTCATTTTCGTCTTTCCTAGAATTATTCAAATCCAATTAGGGTTTTGAACCAATCTTGTGCATCCAATAAGTGATTTTGTGTCATTGGTTGAACATTTATGTCATTTTCGTCCTCCCTAGCCTTATTCTAATCCATTTAGGCTTTTTAACCAATCTTGTGCATCCAATAAGTGATTTTGTGTCATTGGTTGAACATTTAGGTCATTTTCGTCCTCCCTAGGGTTATTCTAATCCAATTAGGGTTTTTAACCATTCTTGTGCATCCAATAAGTACGTTTGTGTCATTGGTTGAACATTTAGGTCATTTTCGTCCTCCTTAGGCTTATTCTAATCCAACTAGGGTTTTTAACCAATCTTGTGCATCGAATAAGTGATTTTGTGTTATTGGTTGAACATTTAGGTCATTTTCGTCTTTCCTAGACTTATTCAAATCCAATTAGGGTGTTGAACCAATCTTGTGCATCCAATAAGTGATTTTGTGTCATTGGTTGAACATTTAGGTCATTTTCGTCCTCCCTAGGCTTATTATAATCCAGATAGGTTTTTTACACCAATCTTGTGCATCCAATAAGTGAGTTTGTGTCATTGGATTAATATTTAGGTCATTTTCGTCTTCCCAAGGCTTATTCTAATCCAATTAGGGTTTTGAAACAATGTTGTGCATCCAATAAGTGTTTTGTGTCATTGGTTGAACATTTAGGTCATTTTCGTCCTCCTTAGGCTTATTCTAATCCAACTAGGGTTTTTAACCAATCTTGTGCATCGAATAAGTGATTTTGTGTTATTGGTTGAACATTTAGGTCATTTTCGTCTTTCCTAGACTTATTCAAATCCAATTAGGGTTTTGAACCAATCTTGTGCATCCAATAAGAGATTTTGTGTCATTGGTTGAACATTTATGTCATTTTCTTCCTCCCTAGCCTTATTCTAATCCATTTAGGCTTTTTAACCAATCTTGTGCTTCCAATAAGTGATTTTGTGTCATTGGTTCAACATTTAGGTCATTTTCGTCCTCCCTAGGGTTATTCTAATCCAATTAGGGTTTTTAACCAATCTTGTGCATCCAATAAGTACGTTTGTGTCATTGGTTGAACATTTAGGTCATTTCCGTCCTCCCTAGGCTTATTCTAATCCAATTAGGTTTTTATAACCAATCTAGTGAATCCAATAAGTGTGTTTGTGTCATTGGTTGAACATTTAGGTCATTTTCGTCCTCCTTAGGCTTATTCTAATCCAATTAGGGTTTTAACCAATCTTGTGCATCCAAAAAGTGATTTTGTGTCATTGGTTGAACATTTAGGTCATTTTCGTCCACCCTAGGCTTATTCTATTCCAATTAGGGTTTTTAACCAATCTTGTGCATCCAATAAGTGTGTTTGTGCCATTGGTTAAACATTTAGGTCATTTTCGTCCTCCCTAGGCTTATTCTAATCCAGTTAGGTTTTTTTAACCAATCTTGTGCATCCAATAAGTGCGTTTCTGTCATTGGTTGAACATTTAGGTCATTTTCGTCCTGCCTAGGGTTATTCTACCCCAATTATGGTTTTAACCAATCTTGTGCATCCAATAAGTGCGTTTGTGTCATTGGTTGAGCATTTAGCTCATTATCATCCTCCCTAGGCTTATTCTAATCCAATAAGGTTTTTTAACCAATCTTGTGCATCCAATAAGTGAGTTTGTGTCATTGGATTAATATTTAGGTCATTTTCGTCTTCCCAAGGCTTATTCTAATCCAATTAGGGTTTTGAAACAATGTTGTGCATCCAATAAGTGTTTTGTGTCATTGGTTGAACATTTAGGTCATTTTCGTCCTCCTTAGGCTTATTCTAATCCAACTAGGGTTTTTAACCAATCTTGTGCATCGAATAAGTGATTTTGTGTTATTGGTTGAACATTTAGGTCATTTTCGTCTTTCCTAGACTTATTCAAATCCAATTAGGGTTTTGAACCAATCTTGTGCATCCAATAAGAGATTTTGTGTCATTGGTTGAACATTTATGTCATTTTCTTCCTCCCTAGCCTTATTCTAATCCATTTAGGCTTTTTAACCAATCTTGTGCTTCCAATAAGTGATTTTGTGTCATTGGTTCAACATTTAGGTCATTTTCGTCCTCCCTAGGGTTATTCTAATCCAATTAGGGTTTTTAACCAATCTTGTGCATCCAATAAGTACGTTTGTGTCATTGGTTGAACATTTAGGTCATTTCCGTCCTCCCTAGGCTTATTCTAATCCAATTAGGTTTTTATAACCAATCTAGTGAATCCAATAAGTGTGTTTGTGTCATTGGTTGAACATTTAGGTCATTTTCGTCCTCCTTAGGCTTATTCTAATCCAATTAGGGTTTTAACCAATCTTGTGCATCCAAAAAGTGATTTTGTGTCATTGGTTGAACATTTAGGTCATTTTCGTCCACCCTAGGCTTATTCTATTCCAATTAGGGTTTTTAACCAATCTTGTGCATCCAATAAGTGTGTTTGTGCCATTGGTTAAACATTTAGGTCATTTTCGTCCTCCCTAGGCTTATTCTAATCCAGTTAGGTTTTTTTAACCAATCTTGTGCATCCAATAAATGCGTTTCTGTCATTGGTTGAACATTTAGGTCATTTTCGTCCTGCCTAGGGTTATTCTACCCCAATTATGGTTTTAACCAATCTTGTGCATCCAATAAGTGCGTTTGTGTCATTGGTTGAGCATTTAGCTCATTATCATCCTCCCTAGGCTTATTCTAATCCAATAAGGTTTTTTAACCAATCTTGTGCATCTAATAAGTGATTTTGGGTCATTGGATTAATATTTACGTCTTTTTCGTCCTCCCTAGGCTTATTCTAACCCAATTATTGTTTTAACCAATCTTGTGCATCCAATAAGCGATTTTGTGTCATTGGTTGAACATTTAGGTCATTTTCGTCCTCCCTAGGCTTATTATAATCCAGATAGGTTTTTTACACCAATCTTGTGCATCCAATAAGTGCATTTGTGTCATTGGTTGAACATTTAGGTCATTTTCGTCCTCCCTAGGCTTATTCTACTCCAATTAGGGTTTTTAACCAATCTTGTGCATCCAATAAGTGAGTTTGTATCGTTGGATTAATATTTAGGTCATTTTCGTCTTCCCAAGGCTTATTCTAATCCAATTAGGGTTTTGAAACAATGTTGTGCATCCAATAAGTGTTTTGTGTCATTGGTTGAACATTTAGGTCATTTTCGTCCTCCTTAGGCTTATTCTAATCCAACTAGGGTTTTTAACCAATCTTGTGCATCGAATAAGTGATTTTGTGTTATTGGTTGAACATTTAGGTCATTTTCGTCTTTCCTAGACTTATTCAAATCCAATTAGGGTTTTGAACCAATCTTGTGCATCCAATAAGAGATTTTGTGTCATTGGTTGAACATTTATGTCATTTTCTTCCTCCCTAGCCTTATTCTAATCCATTTAGGCTTTTTAACCAATCTTGTGCTTCCAATAAGTGATTTTGTGTCATTGGTTCAACATTTAGGTCATTTTCGTCCTCCCTAGGGTTATTCTAACCCAATTAGGGTTTTTAACCAATCTTGTGCATCCAATAAGTACGTTTGTGTCATTGGTTGAACATTTAGGTCATTTCCGTCCTCCCTAGGCTTATTCTAATCCAATTAGGTTTTTATAACCAATCTTGTGCATCCAATAAGTGTGTTTGTGTCATTGGTTGAACATTTAGGTCATTTTCGTCCTCCTTAGGCTTATTCTAATCCAATTAGGGTTTTAACCCATCTTGTGCATCCAAAAAGTGATTTTGTGTCATTGGTTGAACATTTAGGTCATTTTCGTCCTCCCTAGGCTTATTCTATTCCAATTAGGGTTTTTAACCAATCTTGTGCATCCAATAAGTGTGTTTGTGTCATTGGTTAAACATTTAGGTCATTTTCGTCCTCCCTAGGCTTATTCTAATTTAGTTAGGTTTTTTTAACCAATCTTGTGCATCCAATAAGTGCGTTTGTGTCATTGGTTGAACATTTAGGTCATTTTCGTCCTGCCTAGGGTTATTCTACCCCAATTATGGTTTTAACCAATCTTGTGCATCCAATAAGTGCGTTTGTGTCATTGGTTGAGCATTTAGCTCATTATCATCCTCCCTAGGCTTATTCTAATCCAATAAGGTTTTTTAACCAATCTTGTGCATCTAATAAGTGATTTTGGGTCATTGGATTAATATTTACGTCTTTTTCGTCCTCCCTAGGCTTATTCTAACCCAATTATTGTTTTAACCAATCTTGTGCATCCAATAAGTGATTTTGTGTCATTGGTTGAACATTTAGGTCATTTTCGTCCTCCCTAGGCTTATTATAATCCAGATAGGTTTTTTACACCAATCTTGTGCATCCAATAAGTGCATTTGTGTCATTGGTTGAACATTTAGGTCATTTTCGTCCTCCCTAGGCTTATTCTACTCCAATTAGGGTTTTTAACCAATCTTGTGCATCCAATAAGTGAGTTTGTATCGTTGGATTAATATTTAGGTCATTTTCGTCTTCCCAAGGCTTATTCTAATCCAATTAGGGTTTTGAAACAATGTTGTGCATCCAATAAGTGTTTTGTGTCATTGGTTGAACATTTAGGTCATTTTCGTCCTCCTTAGGCTTATTCTAATCCAACTAGGGTTTTTAACCAATCTTGTGCATCGAATAAGTGATTTTGTGTTATTGGTTGAACATTTAGGTCATTTTCGTCTTTCCTAGACTTATTCAAATCCAATTAGGGTTTTGAACCAATCTTGTGCATCCAATAAGAGATTTTGTGTCATTGGTTGAACATTTATGTCATTTTCTTCCTCCCTAGCCTTATTCTAATCCATTTAGGCTTTTTAACCAATCTTGTGCTTCCAATAAGTGATTTTGTGTCATTGGTTCAACATTTAGGTCATTTTCGTCCTCCCTAGGGTTATTCTAACCCAATTAGGGTTTTTAACCAATCTTGTGCATCCAATAAGTACGTTTGTGTCATTGGTTGAACATTTAGGTCATTTCCGTCCTCCCTAGGCTTATTCTAATCCAATTAGGTTTTTATAACCAATCTTGTGCATCCAATAAGTGTGTTTGTGTCATTGGTTGAACATTTAGGTCATTTTCGTCCTCCTTAGGCTTATTCTAATCCAATTAGGGTTTTAACCCATCTTGTGCATCCAAAAAGTGATTTTGTGTCATTGGTTGAACATTTAGGTCATTTTCGTCCTCCCTAGGCTTATTCTATTCCAATTAGGGTTTTTAACCAATCTTGTGCATCCAATAAGTGTGTTTGTGTCATTGGTTAAACATTTAGGAAATTTTCGTCCTCCCTAGGCTTATTCTAATCCAGTTAGGTTTTTTTAACCAATCTTGTGCATCCAATAAGTGCTTTTGTGTCATTGGTTGAGCATTTAGCTCATTATCATCCTCCCTAGGCTTATTCTAATCCAATTAGGTTTTTTAACCAATCTTGTGCATCTAATAAGTGATTTTGTGTCATTGGATTAATATTTAGGTCATTTTCGTCCTCCCTAGGCTTATTCTAACCCAATTATTGTTTTAACCAATCTTGTGCATCCAATAAGTGATTTTGTGTCATTGGTTGAACAATTAGGTCATTTTCGTCCTCCCTAGGCTTATTATAATCCAGATAGGTTTTTTACACCAATCTTGTGCATCCAATAAGTGCATTTGTGTCATTGGTTGAACATTTAGGTCATTTTCGTCCTCCCTAGGCTTATTCTACTCCAATTAGGGTTTTTAACCAATTTTGTGCATCCAATAAGTGATTTTTTGTCATTGGTTGAACATTTATGTCATTTTCGTCCTCCCTAGGCTTATTCTAATCCAATTAGGGTTTTTAACCAATCTTGTGCATCCAATAAGTGCATTTGTGTCATTGGTTGAACATTTAGGTCATTTCCGTTCTCCCTAGGCTTATTCTAATCCAATTAGGTTTTTTTTAACCAATCTTGTGCATCCAATAAGTGCGTTTGTGTCATTGGTTGAACATTTAGGTCATTTCCGTTAGGCTTAGTCTAATCGAATTAGGGTTTTAACCAATCTTGTGCATCCAATAAGTGATTTTGTGTCATTGGTTGAACACTTAGGTCATTTTCGTCCTCCCTAGGCTTATTCTAATCCAATTAGGGTTTTTAACCAATCTTGTGCATCCAATAAGTGTGTTTGTGTCATTGGTTGAACATTTAGGTCATTGTCGTCCTCCCTAGGCTTATTCTAATCTAATTAGGGTTTTTAACCAATCTTGTGCCTCGAATAAGTGATTTTATGTTATTGGTTGAACATTTAGGTCATTTTCGTCTTTCCTAGACTTATTCAAATCCAATTAGGGTTTTGAACCAATCTTGTGCATCCAATAAGTGATTTTGTGTCATAGGTTGATCATTTATGTCATTTTCGTCCTCCCTAGGCTTATTCTAATCCATTTAGGTTTTTTTAACCAATCTTGTGCATCCAATAAGTGATTTTGTGTTATTGGTTGAACATTTAGGTGATTTTCGTCCTCCCTAGGGTTATTCTAATCCAATTAGGGTTTTTAACCAATCTTTCCCATCCAATAAATGCGTTTGTGTCATTGGTTGAACATTTAGGTCATTTCCGTTCTCCCTAGGCTTATTCTAATCCAATTAGGTTTTTTTTAACCAATCTTAAGCATCTAATAAGTGCGTTTGTGTCATTGGTTGAACATTTAGGTCATTTTCGTCCTCCCTAGGCTAATTCTAACCCAATTATGGTTTTAACCAATCTTGTGCATCCAATAAGTGATTTTGTGTCATTGGTTCCACATTTAGGTCATTTTCGTCCTCCCTAGGTTTATTCTAATCCAATTAGGGTTTTTAACCAATCTTGTGCATCCAATAAGTGTGTTTGTGTCATTGGTTGAACATTTAGGTCATTTTCGTCCTTCCCAGGCTTATTCTAATCCAATTAGGGTTTTTATCAAATCTTGTGCATCCAATAAGTGATTTTGTGTCATTGGATTAACATTTAGGTCATTTTTATTCTCCCAAGGCTTATTCTAATCCAAATTAGGGTTTTTAACCAATTTTATGCATCCAATAAGTGCGTTGGAGTCATTGGTTGAACATTTAGGTCATTTTCATCCTCCCTAGGGTTATTCTAATCCAATTAGGGTTTTTAACCAATCTTGTGCATCCAATAAGTGCGCTTGTGTAATTGGTTTAACATTTAGGTAATTTTCGTCCTCCCTAGGCTTATTATAATCCAGATAGGTTTTTTTAACCAATCTTGTGCATCCAATAAGTGCATTTGTGTCATTGGTTGAACATTTAGGTCATTTTCGTCCTCCCTAGGCTTATTCTACTCCAATTAGGGTTTTTAACCAATTTTGTGCATCCAATAAGTGATTTTTTCTCATTGGTTGAACATTTATGTCATTTTCGTCCTCCCTGGGCTTATTCTGATCCAATTAGGGTTTTTAACAAATCTTGTGCATCCAATTATTGATTTTGTGTCATTGGATTATTATTTATGTCATTTTCGTCCTCCCAAGGCTTATTCTAATCCAATTAGGGTTTTTAACCAATCTTGTGCATCCAATAAATGCGTTTGTGTCTTTGGTTGAACATTTAGGTCATTTCCGTTCTCCCTAGGCTTATTCTAATCCAATTAGGTTTTTTTTTAACCAATCTTGTGCATCCAATAAGTGCGTTTGTGTCATTGGTTGAACATTTAGGTCATTTCCGTTAGGCTTATTCTAATCCAATTAGGGTTTTAACCAATCTTGTGCATCCAATAAGTGATTTTGTGTCATTGGTTGAACATTTAGGTCATTTTCGTCCTCCCTAGGCTTATTCTAATCCAATTAGGGTTTTTAACCAATCTTGTGCATCCAATAAGTGTGTTTGTGTCATTGGTTGAACATTTAGGTCATTTTCGTCATCCCTAGGCTTATTCTAATCCAATTAGGGTTTTTATCAAATCTTGTGCATCCAATAAGTGATTTTGTGTCATTGGATTAACATTTAGGTCATTTTTTTTCTCCCAAGGCTAATTCTAATCCAAATTAGGGTTTTTAACCAATTTTGTGCATCCAATAAGTGCGTTGGTGTCATTGGTTGAACATTTAGGTCATTTTCATCCTCCCTAGGGTTATTCTAATCCAATTAGGGTTTTTAACCAATCTTGTGCATCCAATAAGTGCGCTTGTGTCATTGGTTTAACATTTAGGTAATTTCCGTCCTCCCTAGGCTTATTCTAATCCAGATAGGTTTTTTTAACCAATCTTGTGCATCCAATAAGTGCATTTGTTTCATTGGTTGAACATTTAGGTCATTTTCGTCCTCCCTAGGCTTATTCTAATCCAATTAGGGTTTTTAACCAATCTTGTGCATCCAATAAGTGATTTTGTGTCATTGGTTGAACATTTATGTCATTTTCGTCCTCCCTAGGCTTATTCTAATCCAATTAGTGTTTTTAACAAATCTTGTGCATCCAATTATTGATTTTGTGTCATTGGATTAACATTTATGTCATTTTCGTCCTCCCAAGGCTTATTCTAATCCAATTAGGGTTTTTAACCAATCTTGTGCATCCAATAAGTGCGTTTGTGTCATTGATTGAACATTTAGGTCATTTTCATCCTCCCTAGGCTTATTCTAATCCAATTAGGTTTTTTAACCAATTTTGTGCATCCAATAAATGATTTTGTGTCATTGGTTGAACATTTAGATCATTTTCGTCCTCCTTAGGGTTATTCTAATCCAATAAGGGTTTTTAACCAATCTTGTGCATCCAATAAGTGCGTTAATTCAATTAGGTTTTTTAACCAATCTTGCGCATCCAATAAGTGATTTTGTGTCAATGGTTGTGTAGACTTATCCTCTTACTTAAGAAGCGCATGGCATCCTTTTATAGTGACATCATCTAGTCATCTTGCCATTTATATCAAGGTACGCTTAATCAATTCTGAAAACGGATTTGGACAAGCTTTTAATACTCACTCAATTTCTCGGAATATTTGATACGGGTTATTATTTCACATGCTAATTCCATGAAATCTTAGCGACGATAAAAAACATTAATAAATTAAAAACTTTTCTATAAAAAGATTTGTAATTGTCATTGAAAGAAAAAAGTCAACACAAATATCGTAAGAAAAATTTTTGTTGTCGCAAATACAAGCTAATGAAAAAAAAAACTCTTAGAATATACTTTAAATGCTGAGCAACCTAAAATATCACAATTATGAACGGTCTGCAAACTTATCTCTTAATAGAAGTTAGCATGATCATGCATTGAGAAAGGGAGTGCAAATCTACAATAGCCGATTAGAAAACATACTTTTTGCTCATTTTCGGTACCTACAATTACAAAGCACATTTTCGGTGCTTCACATTGAATTAACTTATATGCTGAGCATGACCATATATCATATTCCTACAAAGCTTTAACTCTCGGTACGATTGGAAAAGTTATAGGTTGCCTTCTTCTAATAATTGTGGTTAATTTATTCATGATGTCGCACCGATGAAAACCAAACTTGTGTATTTAATTATTTATGTCACATTTTTATTGTATTTTATAAATTTTGATAAATACTTTTTATTATTTGTATATTCATTCCACTTTTAATTATGGAGATTTTATGTATTTTGGCATCAAATTAATAGAATGTTCTCCAATCATTTTTAGAAAAATAAAAAATAAAGTGAGAATAAGACTGTCAAGTAACTTCAAAGGCAAAGTTGTATCGTATAACCACTTGACCAAACCTTATTACATGTCATCAAATTAAATGACAAAGTAAAGCTATATCATATAACCACTTGACCAAACCTTATTACATGTCATTTATAAATATACAATCAATTTAAGTAATAATCAATTGTATGCAGTGAAGTTAACTTGTGCATTATGTTTTTAAGTAACATTATAAATATAAATAATTTATTATATTTTGATTTTTTAAGACTTATATATAAATAAATTTATTATGATATATTTTTTAAGTATGAAATTTATTTGTCTCCATTTTTAAAAGTTTTTAAATATTAATCGGGTCAACAATCATATAGTTCAATTAGTGTCTCACTAGCTCAATCAATTACACACTAACCTAGTACTTTAATTGAGTCGACTAACATGTTTGTTTTTCAAACACTAGTAGGAACTGAAAGAACATGAATGATAGAAAATGAAATTGCAAGTGCATTAACGATTAAAAATTAATATTAACTCATGTATTATATAATTAATTTATTATATTTTATTTAAAAAATATATCATAATAAACTTATTTAATTTAAAAGTTGTGAAAAACCAAAATATAATAAATTATATATATATATATATATATAGAGTTAATTAAAATTCAATCTAAGTTAAGTGGACTAACTATGACTTAGATATTCTAATTTCAATAACACAATGGTTAAATATAACCTTATGACACTAAAAATACTTGGGAACTATAAGTATGATCATTCAATGGTTTGATATAACAAATTAGCTAACAATGACTTAAGAAAATATAAATTTTGATTATCCAACGGATCTATCTTAACAAATTAGATTGACTATGACTTTGAAATCCTAATGTTTGTGATCCAACATAACTAATTGGAATAGAAATGACCAAGAAATTACAATTTGAATTTCAGTTATCTAACAGACTGATCTAAACAAATTAGGCTAACTATTACTTATAAATTATAATTTTGTTGATCTAACGGTTCAATTTTAACTAATTAGACTAACTATGACTTAAAAAATTTAATTTCGATGATCCAACTATTTAGTGTTAACTAATTACATAATAATGAATGTCAAATTATAATTTCAATGATTCAATGGTTCAGTGTAATCTAATTAGTCTAACTATGACTTAAAAATTCCAATTTTGTTGATCTAACATTGCGTTCTTAACTAATTAGACTAAGAAAATCTAATTTCAATGATCCAATGATTTAATGTGAACTAATTAGACTAAGTATGACTATCAAATTCAAATTTTGATGATCTAGTTGTTCAGTCTAACATAATTAGACTAAATATGACTTAGAAATTCTAATTTAGATGATCTAACGGTTTAATTTTAACTAACTAGACCACCTATGACTATCAAATTATAATTTTGATAACTCAACAGTTCAATCTTAACTAATTAGACTGACAGTGACATATAAAATCTAATTTCAGTGATCCAACAACTCAATATAACTAATTAGACTAACTATGACTAACAAATTATAATTTTAATTTGATAAAATATATATATATTTATTTATATCTTTGTAATTTCAAAATAATTTTTAAAAAGTCCCTATTGTATAAAAATTCAACATAAACACAAAACTGCCGTAAATCTCCCCCTTTATAATAAAAACCAAACAATCTTGTTGACGTGACGGAACCAAAACCACCTTCGCTGATTAAGAGGTGATTGGTTCGACATTGAAAAGAGAAACGCGTGAGCGTGTTGGAGAAGTCTCTTGGATCTGAGTCAAATTCAAAACGGCATGAGTCCGTTAGGCTTAAGGAATGAGCCATTAAGCCCTTGAAGTTTTGGGGAAAATGTTATGGATTTTAATGGTAGAGAAAAGTGGATATTCGTATTCTATCTTTCGTTAATTTAATTTATTCTGAGATTTTTTTTATTTTTCTCTAATTTTATAGATTGGACAAAGCAACGTGAATTTCCGGATTTTTTTTTGGTCAAAGAAGATGATAGGAGTCTGTGGTTGGTGAATTCTTTCATTTATAAAATTATTTTTCTGAGAGTTTGTGGAATGAGTTTGAGTCGAGGATGAATTTGTTTTTTTGTTGTTGATATAATTGGATGAATTTGATTTAATTTTATTCATTGACTATTTTATTGTTCTTTATTTTTATTTATAAATTATAAATAAATCATGGTTGATATTTGCACATTAGTATAAATAGCCATGTCACACAATGACACGACAACAATAATTAATCTAATCAATAATTTTTAATTAAAAAATAAAAAAATTCAAAATTATAGAGATATAAATATATATATAATTATATGGATGAAAAGTATATTTAAATATATTTGTAATAT
>JBBPBP010000001.1:43373178-43450586 GCA_037974735.1 Cicer chorassanicum
TAATGAATTATAAGTGATCTACATAGTATTAATTAGATTAGATGAAACAATAATACAATTGAAATAATATAAGTAATGATACATAAAAAAATAGCATTTATTTTAAGATGATAAAATTAATGCTGCAGGAAAAAAAAATTGCATACACAACAGCAAAATTTTGTTTTTAAACTAAAAATTTATTATAAAGAAACGAAAAATCATCGAACATAAACTTAACCTAAAAAAGAAAAAAATTTAAATGTTAAATAAATTCTTCGAATCATGCAAGTTTTTTATACCTTTATATACCATAGCATCATTTTGCTTATTCTTTTTTCTTATTTTAAAAATAAAAAAATACTCATACAATAGAATATTTCCAAGATCTAAACAGTGAAAATTGTTTCAACAAAATTATATAAACTTGTGAAATCTATATATGCATGTCAATTTAATTATTAAGTCGCTAATTACCTGAATTTGAAATTAACAATAGGGATGACATGCACTGCATTCTCAGCGAGCCTAACACGTGCAATCTCCTTCTTAGCCAACTCTGAGATTGGATCATACGTTGGTAGTGTGTTGACATCATATGATCTCAGTCCAGAAGATTCAGACATACTACTCTTGAAGTAGTCATCAGAGAATCTGTTCAGACTCGAGGACCTTTGCATTTTGATTTGTCGATGATCTCTTTTAATTGACAAAAATTGTTTGAGAGCATAAGATATGAGAAAAGTAGTGTCATAAAAAGTTTGGAAGCAAAACTTTTTATTTGAAAAGGTCAACTGACATATTCTTCTAACCCCAAAATGATGCATCTTTCGTTGAGTTCGGCAATCTTTGTTGGCCCTTAAATAGCAATTCAAGGCATTCATATATACCATAGTGCACCCACATATATATTTCAACAAATCACAATTTTTTATTTCAAAAAAAATTAAATGGCAATTTTAATTGTTCTACTATTTCATAAATATTTGAACCTGTAGTATGCTTGTAATTTAAAAAACATTAATTGACATGTGAATGTAAACAATTTTATCATGAAAAAGTAAGTGCAACTGAAAAATCATTATAAGCTTCAAGGTAAGTGTTGATGAAAAAGTTAAATGAGATAAATATTTAAAGGTTGAAACGGGAAAACTAATTACAACTTATACAAAAAGACATTGTTTAAAAACTCATAATTATCATGAGATTTTTTACTAATTCTTTTACACGAATATATATTTCTTGAAATTGGCCCTATGTTACATATGAAACATTTCAGTCCACATACTACATTACTTTTTCTATCCAACGGCCAATACTAAAAGCATTACTTGACAAAATCACTTATATGCAGTGTTACAGTCTACTTACAAGTATTCAAGAGCGAACAGAATGGCTTCAGCGGAAGTCAATTAAACAGTGCCACAACCATCAACGAGACTTCAAACGTCAAGGTTCAGCAACTTTGCTGACGATGACAGATGCATATTTGGCAATGGATGATTCTGGAGACTGCTGAAGCTTTCCAATTACAGGGAACAAAGGTGATGAACGGATGAACTGTCTGCAGAGTGGATGGGCACACATCTTGGCTAGGGAAAAGAGAGCTATCTTTAAAGGAGATTCGTTTGTTGAATCATTTCTGGTTGGATTTAGTGCTGATACCGCATAATCAGAAATTAACTTCAGGAGAGACTGCAAGGGGAAAAGGTCATCCAGACATTCATCAAATTGCTTATAAACATAGCTGCTGGTAGTAGTGGCATATAATGTAATTGATTGTTGTAAACACGTCAAAGCTTGAACGACTTATCATCATTCATCCTCAAGGGAAACAAGATAGAATTTGTAAATCCTCTTCAACCATTGAAGAGCACGCTACTTCATATCCTGTGTATCTAATTTTTTTTTTTCACACAAAAGAGAATAAACCTACACCTCTCTATCCTATTTAAACAAGCTACATGGTGAGATTATTTACTTTAAACTAAAATGTTTAAAAACTGAAGGAAACTAAAGTGTAACTAAAGAAAACTAAACAAGCTTCATTTATACAAATAAAAAATGTTCGTGTAATCATCTTAAATTCTAAAGGAAACTAAAGTACTTTAGGAAAAAATCTAAAGTGAATCTGACTAAATTTATTTATTTAGGTCGAAAACATTTCACTTATTTTAGATATGAAAATCGATGTAATTGCATTTTTGATTGTGTAAATACTAAATTGAAACTAAAAAATATCACAATATTAAAATAAAATGCAGCATACCTGAACCGCTCCTTTTGACACAATGTCTTCACAAAGTTTGTCAGAGTTACGAACCAGATTGCTAAGTGCACCTGCTGCATTTGCCTTAGTTTTGTCCTCCTCTGCCATTTGCAACAAATTTGCCAAATGAGGAATCGACCTCCTCAGCTCTTCATATAACACTTCATTGTGGTAAGCCGCATTTCCAATCTGAATTCGGGTAAGGGACACCAGATTAAAATAGATGCCAAAATAGTATAATATGTGCTTATGCAGCACATATACAGTATGAAAAAGCATAGGCGTGATGCTATGTGTTCTAAACACAGGAAGAACAATTTATGCATGCATCTTTGTTAATTGACAAGAACTAACTGTTAAATGTTTGACAAATGAAACATATCATATCAAAATATTCATCGCAAAAAATATATCAACAGGCCATAAAGATATCAACAGGCCATAATATACACTAAATCGACTAAGATACTACTACATAGAAAAAGCAACAATGTTTGCAATAGAAATAAAGCTTTATTTTATTTTATTTTTCTTATAATATACCTATTTTTTGTTTTAGTCCTAAATTTTTGTTTTGAACTGGTCGTGTAGTATTCTTTTGTTTTATTTAAGACTTCTTTTTCAACTCAAATATTTTTTATTTAGCCTCTTCTAATATGTAGTTGTTATATTACTCTAACAAGGACTCAAATGAAAATAGTATATATCAAAAGAACCAACACAAAAATAAAGTAATATTAGAAGCATTAAAACAAAACAATGACTAAAATGAAATAAAAATATTTTGTTGATGTTCAATTAGCCTCTGCAGGGACTCAAATGAAAAAAGAATATCTTTTGCTTTATAAACAAAAAAAGTATATCAAACGAATCAAAACAAAAGTATATATAAGGACTTAAACAAAATGGCTAAAATGAAATAAGAAATATTATGCAGACCACGTCCAAACAAACAAAATATTTAGGGAATAGATATACTACAGGAATCAAAAACATATTAAGTCATATTATAATAACTAGTGGACTCTATTTTATATTTTTTTTGTTTATGCATTGACATTAACAATTTTTATAGCTAATCACTCAATACCTGAATACCACAACAATCTTCCAACTCAAAAAAATTTTAGGCTGTAAATAAATAAATGTGCATAACATGTATAGCATCAATTTTTGGTTTCAGTAGTAGAATATAAATCTTACAGCAAAACAAGCAAACTTCCTTGTTCGTTGGTCAGGATCAGAACACCGTTCAATAAGGATACTAACGATTTGATATCTTGCCTGCGAATTCCAACTGAATTATTAGAGAATTGAAAAAATGGTAACCGCAAACAGTGGAGTGTCGATTTTGACTTTTCATATTTTATTGAGTGTAAATCTCCTTAGTGTAACAAAAATGTGTGTTCACTCATTGAAAAACTTATTTTCCTTTTAGAAAATTGTATATATCTAGGAATTAAACACACCGTGATAGGATAAAAAGTATAAAAGCAAGTTCAGAAATTTGCTTTGATCAAATAAAATATATTGTTTCTACATTCTTCATTATTATACTTACAAGAGAACTATAAAAATAGGCACTGTGACGACACATGTTTCCAAGAGCACTGCAAGCTTTGGCACGCATATTAGGATCCTCATGTGAAAGAAAACTTTTTAAGAACTCCAAAATAGAAGCACCTTTAATGTACTCATAGAATCCCTGAACACCAGGAAACAGAAAGTACTAGTGATTTTTCAAACTATCATTATGGAACGTCTAGAAAGCAAATACTCAAGAATCAATTGTACAGATCCATAATAAAAAATAACCCAAACAATGCTATGCATTGTAGACCAGAAACCATAGAATATTTATTCAAAGTAAAGTTTTAATCAAGTGAAATCAAATTGACATTTTGACATTACTAGACACAACAAATACTTTAAACTTAGCCTTAAAACACTTGAAGGATTCATCTATAAGTAATATTATGAGAGCAGTGTTGTAACTTGTAATAGTTAGTTAGCTTGCATCGCAAGCCATTTGCAATAGTCAGTTAGAAGCCAACTGTAACTGTAGTTGACAGCTGTAACCAACTAAGATGTTGGTGTAGGATTGTCTAAAAGTGAGTGCAGATTAAGATCAGCATATATATAGCTGATTAACCTCTTTGTAAAAGAATTCAAGAATCAGAGTATTGATTACACAAAAACTTAAGAAATGAAATTTAGCATTCTCTATCAGATCATGTAAATATACAAAACAAAACCTAAACATATTGTTTGGAGATTAAGTTGAGAATGACACCATCATAGGAATACCAAAATAAAGATTCTCTAATCTGTTAAACACTGTTGAGATATAGCCATGATTTACATTCCTATTATCCTATTATCTTGTCTATTATATCTTTCATTGTATTTCAATCCCTATAATTAAGGGATCTTGATTGTAATCAGTTTAATAACCACTCTCGTGACATTCATAACTTTTCTAATTTCAAGTAACACAAACAAAACTGTAATACGTTTTGCAATATCTGCACTACCCTTTGTCATGTAATAAACTGAACTGAAATAATAAAGGCAGTTGATTAAATGAGCATTCGATAAACGAAACCATTTGGTGGAGAGTGAAAACTAACCTTGTCCATACGAGCAAGATCAGAAATTATCATAAGAGCATCTAGCATAACCACTTTTGGGCCCATGCTGTCAAACAACCTTCTCATCCTATTTGGATCCAGAAGACCTTTACTCACAAGTTGGACTGCTAAAGGCCGGTGGCACACCATTTTAGCCAGAAAGGCCACAGGCCTACCCAAATCATTCAACTCCATATGATCTAGACATCGAAGGACAATACCAGGCACACCCGCCTGAAAACTTCAAAGCAATTACTTAAGAGCATTGATGTTATAAGATAGAAATTCAACTAGTCAAGTGAAAGTAAAAGATAAATAGCAGGCTGTATCAATTATCAGATATAATTTTCTATAATTGAAAACTGCGAAAACAATACCAACAAATGAATTGCCATCATAGAAACTAAAAATCGATGCATTGAAGAGTGAACCAGCTGTGATTTTTCAAACAAGAGTAACATACCATCAGCTGCTGCTTAATAACTAACATTAATTGAATATTTGTTTAAAGCCCCTTCCAATACTCCCAATAAAATACCAAAGATTGTTTGAGGATTTTACCTCCATAAGGATCTTAATGTATTTGCCCATGTCTTCTTCTATTGCCTTGACTGTATCTTTGTCTTCCATGCATACTCTCTGACCAGGAGAACCAACGTTAAGAAGAAACCCACTGCTGACAGACGCAGTGGCTGATGGCAAGCCAGGTGCATTTTGAACAGCAACAAAAGGAAATGCTAAGAGATCTATTACTGCATTGATAAGATCTCGGACTCCTACTCTCCCTCCACCAGGTCCGGTCCAGCCTTTTATCAATTTAAGATGAACATCACATATTAAGTTGGATACGAGCTTAACATGTTCGTTCTTAATCAAAATCTGACGAAAAATCAAAGCACCACCAGAGAGACAATGACATAATGAAGAGATTGTCCACACAACACCTATAGGAGACAATCCAACTATATCGTTTAGGCCCTCGTTTCCTTGAGAAGCATTTGAAAACCCATTGCTTAATAAGCCAATAAGAAGAAGAGGTATACCACTTGCACAAAACTGCTGAACAGCTAATGGTCCTCCCCACTTGAGTTTGGAATCTAAAAGACCAACACACCCATCTCTTGCCCCTAGCCAAAACGGGAGCTTTCCATTAACATTACCAGTGCCCAGTTCATTTTCATTTCCTGATGAAAATTTAAGATGGTCACTTAGTGTAGAAGTTCGAGGAATTAAGGGCATAGCAGTTTCAGATATCGGAGACTCCATCAAAGTCCCAGATTCGAGGGAAAGAATGGATGCCAAAGCCAACATGGCTGGTCCACTTTGAAGTTGGGAAGAGGCTTTTGCTTTATCATCAGAAGAAATATGATGAGCAAGAACTGAAAGTCGAGCAAGCTGCTTCTTTGGTGAGCTGGTAAGCATACAAATTGCAGAGTTTCTTCCAGTTGACTTCAAATATCGTGCAATTATTGCAAGAATGAGACATGAATGACGAACCAGAGCAGAAGGATTTGCTAACTTGCATTTAGTGTGGCTTGGTTCTACACTGTATGCATCTTTGTTGAGAGAAGAACTGCATATTGACAAAACTGAGAAAATCTCTGAAACAATTGTTCCATCGCCGCCGCCACTAACAATAGTAGTCACAGGAAGGGAACTAGGCAGACCACAAAGGACGGCTGGAACAATTCCACTATGGAGACAGCACCTTGACAAAAGCTGAAAAGGCAAAAGAATGACGGAAAATAAATATTTGAATTACCTTCAACTATGCCATTATATTCGTGACTATAATCTACTTTATTAGAGCAACAATAGAAAATATCGGAAAGATCTACTTCATGCAGCCGATATAAAACATGCAACTTGCTGCCATAACAGGAATCCCCAAAAGAAGGGACAAGGGCCCAGAAGTACCTGAAGACCACAAATTGTTGCAGACTCAATACGTTGGTGAAAACAATAGTAAACAGCAACCTGAACACCTTTGGATCTCAGAAATGCCCTTGTCATTGAATCAACTATATTTGTTGATTCTGCATCAAACAAAGGATCTTGTCCGTGATCCATAATTTCCGTCCTCTGTAAAGAGTGACTCCACAATGCATTGATGGGAAACAAAATGGCACTTTGTTTCATAAAAAGGACATCCAGAGCATTAATCAAAGACCAAACAGCTCTACATGCTTCAGAAGCAGCCCGTAGCATATTGGAAGAACCTGCAATAAGACTCGAGCCTGAGGTCGCTAAGCACAGGCATAAATGGTCCACTAAACCAGATGTTTTCGCATGCTCTATAATTCTATTAGCTGTTTCGTTCAGTGTCTCTGAGCCTGAAATTTGAGGAGATGATCTAAGCACCTGAGCAACTTTAGACAACATGACTGTAATGCAAGCACTAGACTCATACAGAATTCTTCCAGATGCATCATTTATTGAAGTTACAACCTGCAAAAATTATATTTATAAATGAGTGCTGCAAACATGTGATACACAATTAACAAGAGTTTTCCCACCTATCTGATGTACAGAGCTAATATTAGGTTATGATAGGTATAGGTTATGAGGATATGAATATTGATAAAACTAAACCATGCAGATTGGATTTACATTATCGCATTCAATATAAATTACCAACAAGATCAAATTTACATGATAGAAAGAGTATCACCTGAGAATAGATTTCAACCAATTCAATCCAGTGATTTAAATATGAGCTTAACCAGCAACTCCCACCATTATCTAGCAAAACTTTAATAATGGAGAAACCCTGCACAAAATAAAATGTGTGATGTTTACTAGCTTATCTTGGGCGAAAAGGTTGCCATTTAATTTCACAAATCATCCACCAAAGAACTTGTAATGACTATTTTGGTTTAAAGTAATGTTATGTGTTGTTTTCAGTATTTTTAAAAGCTACTTTATTAAATATCAAAAGAGTTTAATGAATGTGATAGAACCCGTGAATTCAAGAAAACGAAATGTATATTATTGATTTTAAAAGGTTGAGCTTGAAGCTCTACAATGGTGGAAAATACTAAAGAAAGATAAACCAGAGTTCTAAGAACTCCTAAACCAGAGAATTCTGTCGTAACTGTTTCTAACAATATTTCTTAATGCCTTCCCCACTCTCCTTCCCTCTCTCTTATAACAGATTTCCCTAGAATTTAGGAACAATCATTACTAATTAACACTTTATAATCCTATTGGGTTAAGCCCAAATCCAGTATGGTAGATTAAGGAACGGACACATAACACATTAGTTAGCTTAGGTTATTAGACATAGTGCCTGAAACTATAGGGTGTCTGAATCATGTTTATTTGATACAGTGAAGACTTTTACTGCAATACAGTTGGTCTTTGTAATTTAAGATTTAAAAAAAATCTGTTTTCATGGATTTGGTCTATGTCCCCCATAATTTTTGTATTCTTTTTTTAGTAAATTTTAATGTGCAGTAAATGATTGTTAGTATTTGGTGCCAATATAATTGAGATTCCTTGCTCAACATTGTTTAAAAAACAACTTAAATTGCTTCCTCAACATTTCCAAGGCTCAATTAGATAACTATAAAACTATATTTTTTTTCTCAGTGACTATTAAACTATATAAATCTGCATCATATACCAATATATTCCAAGATATTGTAAAATACAAAGATATTCTAACATATATCAAATGCTGATCCAAACATTTTAAATGCATTATAGTGAAATAAAAAGCAATTCTTGAAGTAAGAAGCTAATAAATCAAATGTGTAAGTGATGTACCTTTGTCATCAAGTCAATAATTTCAGCAGATTTCATTGCTACAACAGATCTGGTGAACAAAAGGAGCTCGCTTATTAGTTCATCTATTTGTCCAGTAGAACTGAAGACACCGGCAGCAACTAGATTTGAGAGAATTCTCAATGACTGGTTTGAATCAGGAAGATCTTGATCACTGTAGATCATAAAAGAAGTTAGATTTCAGAGATAAATAATTTTGAAATAAAAAATAAATAAATACTAACTAAAGTCTTGAAACACACTAATTAGTATAAGTTCCAAACCAATCTACCTATTTAATACAACAATAACCTACAGATCATATTAAATTACCCAATTACATTGTTGTTAAATTAATTTAAATAAATCTATTAGTAATGTCTTATAATTGGAATTTGAATTATCTTTGAATTTTTTCGATCAAATTGTGTGTTGTCATTTTAATCAATATATGATTTCTAATTAATTAATAATTATTCACTACTAATGTTAGTTCTATAATAACATCTGTTGAGTTTTAATAGTTTGTCAACGAGATCATACATATTGAAGGGTCCTGGTGTATAGGTACTTGCAGGATAAAAAAGAGTTTACGAACACTATAGTTATTATCATGACTCATATCCTACCAAATGTCATCCATACACACACACACACCCTCAAACCTACTGAAACTAATTGAGAGGCACTAGTCCAAAGCACAAGGAGTCAAAGATTATACTGTTCTAATAGTTAGTTTTAAACGCCATATTAAGGAAGTGAAAACAGATTCTTACGGAAGTGAAATCAAGGCTATCGATCCCTGATAGCAGAGTGTAGCGTTTACCCTCAAAATTCCATAGTGGGATAGAACATAGCGAGATGACTACTATTTCCAATTTTTTATGCATATTATATAATTATATATAAGTATAGAAAAAAAGTAATACTCATTATTCATGAAATATCCACAAACAACAATAGAAAGTCATAGGTCTTTGTCAAATGTACAAAACATAGAGGTAAATACCAAAAATAGGCAAGAAAACAAACAAGTTTAAGCATCTAAGACTTGAAGCAACTAGAATCAAACAAGTTTTTTCTGAAGCATTTAGCAGTTGTCAGCATGGCAGCTGGGAACAGCTAATAATTTGACCATTCAGTTCTCCTATGATAGGAACCCAAATTAAAAGTGAACTGAAAATTATATTATTGACTGAAAATAAGAACTATTACAAAAGATAAACAGATATAATCCCCTGTAATCTCAGAGCAAAGCTCCTCAGAGAAGAGATAATTCTCCCTCTACCCAACCTCTAAGGTTCTAATTGAAAAAGATATAGAATGATCCCCACTCTCTCCATTCCACCTCCTTATAACTGCATTGGTCCCACAATTATATCTCACTCTTCCTCTCTGCCACGTCACATTCTCACCTCCCCATTTCTATATTTTCCAACTAAAACTATCCACATAATGGGCTTAGGCAGTTGACATATTATTGCCATTTTGGACTGACATTCACATTTTGAGTCCCAACATCCTATGTTGCTAAAGCATGCAGTATAGCACGCTATTGACAACATTGAATGAAGCAACAATGAAATCAGGTCCTGAGAGAGAGGTTGACATATTATTTTCCCTTTTGGACTCACATTCACATTTTGAGTCCTAACATCCTATGTTATTGAATAAAACAACAATGAAATCAGGTCCAGAGAGAGGTGGTTAATTTAATAATTATATTGTGGTAAACATGATGGGTTAACCTAAAATGCAAGTAAATCAAGTTCTAGGAGAATATTATATCCACAGAGTTTCAATATTACTGTTGAAGAATCAAGAGAAATCATATTTGATTCTCTTTTATTTTATATTATTATGTTTATTTTAATTTTATGATTCTGTCATTATTACTCAGTATTACAATTGTAATTTCTTTTCCTATATAAACAGCTTAAGGCTGTAGTAATAAAATATTAAAGTATTATATTATTTTGTCTTCTACTTTCTTCATGGTATCAAGAGCTCTAGTTAGGGTTCTGTAAAGAACCAATCAGGGTTTGCCGCTCTAACCAACTGAGCTATGGCACAAAATACCCCATGGAAGGCAGCCCTTATGGGTAGCAGCGGCAGCAGCGACGATGGTTTGGGTAAAAAATCAGAAGTAGTCAACAACGCCGACGCCCTTATGGGTAGCAGCGGCAGCAGCGGCAATGGTTTGGGTAAAAAATCAGAGGTAGTCAACAACGCCGACAGTATTGGTTTAAGCAGTGGCCCAGGCAGCAATAATGGTTTATCTAACAATGGTTTTTCCAACATTTTTGGCCATGAGGGAACTTCTAATGTCCTCAAGGTTGAAATTCAAAAACTCAATGGAAAAAATTATGTTGAATGGTCCCAAACCACAAGATTGATACTAGACGGTAAGGGAAAATATGGTTTCCTAACAGGAGAGGTGCAAATGCCTGCCACTACTGATCCGAATTACAGGTTTTGGAAATCCGAGAACTCTGTTATTATCGCTTGGCTGCTTAGTAATATGGAATCAATGATAAGAAAACCTTTTATGTTTTTGCCTACTGCAAAGGAAGTTTGGGAGGCAGTCAAAGAAACATATTCTGACATTCAGAATTCTTCTCAAATTTTCGATCTCAAATCACGATTGTGGCATGCCAAACAAGGAGATAGAGATGTCACTACCTATTATAATGAGTTGATGACACTATGGCAAGAATTGGATCTCTTCTATGATGATCATTGGAAGTGCTGTGAGGACAGTGTTTTGTTTCTTAAGAGACAGGAGAACGACCGAGTATTCATGTTCTTGGTTGGGCTTAATAAGCGGCTCGATGAAGTCCGAGGCAGAATATTGGGAAAGATTCCATTGCCATCACTTCGGGAAGCGTTCTCAGAAGTTAGAAGAGAAGAGGCGAGACAAGGTGTTATGATGGGTAAGACACTTTCTGTTGGTGAGGTTGAAAGCTCTGCCCTAGTCACTAAGAATGAAGACGGGAAGAGAGATGGCAAGAAACCATGGTGCGAACATTGCAAACGTCCAGGGCACACACGTGATACATGTTGGAAGCTCCATGGAAAACCTCTAAATTGGAAGAAAAAAGAAGGAAACGAAGGTCATGCCCTCCAAGCTGGTACCTCTAATTAAGAGAAGCAGTCCCCATCAAGCCCATCTCCTTTCACCAAGGAACAATTAGATAAATTGTACAAACTCCTTGAGTCTCAAACTCCTTCTTGCTCTATAGCTCAGAGAGGTAATTTTCCAAATACTGCTCTACTTAGTGTCACTCCCAGCCATACTTGGATTATCGATTCTGGTGCTACTGATCATATGACTGGGGAGTCGAGTCTATTTTCTTGTTATAGTCCTTGTGCAGGTAACCACAAAATTAAAATTGCAGATGGCTCTCTTTCAGCCATTGCAGGGAAAGGTTCTGTTATTCTGTCACCTGTGTTAACCTTAAAAGATGTCTTACATGTTCCTAATTTATCATGTAATCTGTTATCCATTACTAAATTAACAAAGGATATAAATTGTCAAGCTAACTTCTTTCATTCTCATTGCACTTTTAAGGATTTGAGCACGGGGAAGATGATTGGCAATGCTAAGGAGAGTGAAGGACTCTATTATCTTGACAATGGACTCGACTTCAAAGACCAACAAAAAACAAGTACTTGCTTTGAATCTATTTTTGTCTCTTCTAATAATGATGATATTATGTTATGGCATTTACGGTTAGGACATCTTAGTTTTCCGTATTTGAAACATTTGTTTCCTAAATTATTTTCTAAGAAGGATCTGTCTTTATTTCATTGTGAAACTTGTGAACTTGCTAAACATCACCGTTCTTCTTTTTCTACACAACCATATAAACCATCAAAACCGTTTGCAGTTATTCATAGTGATGTTTGGGGTCCTAATAGAATAAACACCTTTTCTAATAAAAAATGGTTTATAACTTTTATTGATGATCATACTAGAATTTGTTGGGTTTATCTATTAAAAGAAAAATCTGAAGTTGGACAGGTTGTCAAAAACTTTTTTACAATGGTGCATACTCAATACCAAACAAATATTCAAGTCTTCAGAAGTGACAATGGTAAAGAATATTTTAATACACTTTTGTCCGATTTTTTTCTTGCAAATGGGGTTGTTCATCAAAGTTCTTATGTTAATACACCCCAACAAAATGGAATTGCAGAGAGAAAGAATAGGCATCTTCTTGTGGTTGCTAGAGCTTTACTATTTGCAAATCACGTTCCAAAATATTTGTGGGGTGAAGCTGTTTTAACTGCATCATATTTAATTAATCGAATGCCATCTAAAGTTTTAGATTTTCATACCCCTCTTGATGTTTTTCGAAATTATTTTCCTTTAACTAGTGTCTCTGCTGATTTGCCATTAAAAGTTTTTGGTTGCACTGCTTTTGTTCAGGAACATAAACACCTTGACAAACTCGAGCCACGAGCAATAAAATGTGTGTTTACCGGTTACTCTCCAACTCAAAAGGGGTATCGGTGTTTTGAACCAAAATCAAAAAGAATTTTTGTAACCATGGATGTTACTTTTGTTGAAAATCAACCATTTTTTACTGACATTCATCTTCAGGGGGGAAATTTTAAGGAAGATTCATCTTTTACGTTTGAAAACATCATTACTTTAAGTGATATAGTGTCGTCACAAAATTCTGAGACTTATATTGATGCACCAAAAGAAAATGCCCAAGAATCCATATTGAAACTCAATCCACTTATGAGTGAGGTTTCGACAGATTCGGGAGCGACAATTTCAAATCAAAATCACAATGATCAAAATCACAATAATGAAGGACCACCTGAAATGCCACAACATAATGACTCAGATAAAGAGACACAAAGCAGGTTTACTACAATTGACCCTACTTGGAAGGGAAATGTCTTTGAAAGAAGAAACCATAAACAGAGAAATGAAGGACCCATTCTCCGACCCTTCCAAGATTCTGAACCAATAGATAATCCAACACATCATCTTGATACAGGTAAGTCTTCTTCTGTTCTTAAAAGTCATGTCGAGTATCCTGATATAGATCTTCCTATTGCAATTAGAAAACTTGTTAGATCATGCACTAAATATCCTTTGTCTAATTATGTGTCATACTCAAAATTGTCTTCTTCATTTGCTGCATTTACCTCTAAGTTGTCTGCTATAGAAATTCCAAAAAATATACAGGAGGCTCTAAAAATTCCAAAGTGGAAGGAAGCTGTTCTTGAGGAGATGAGAGCTCTTGAGAAGAATCAAACTTGGAGAGTCATGACGTTACCTACAGGAAAGAATACTGTTGGTTGTAAATGGGTATTTACTGTAAAATATAATTCTGACAACACAGTTGAAAGATACAAGGCACGCTTGGTTGCTAAAAGGTTTACTCAGACATATGGCATTGATTACTCAGAGACTTTTGCTCCCGTTGCCAAATTGAACACTATTAGAGTTCTCTTGTCCTTGGCAGTGAATTTAGATTGGTCTCTTAACCAACTTGATGTAAAGAATGCTTTTCTGAATGGTGATTTGGAGGAGGAAGTATACATGGATAGTCCACCTGGCTTTGAAGATAAATTTGGTTCAAATGTGTGCAAACTACAAAAATCCCTTTATGGTCTCAAGCAATCCCCAAGGGCTTGGTTTGAAAAATTCACTCGGTCGGTCAAAAAGCAAGGATATATGCAGGGACAATCAGACCATACTCTGTTCATGAAGTTCTCTAATGTTGGTAAAATTGCAATTCTAATTGTATATGTAGATGATATTATTCTCACAGGAGATGACATTGTCGAGATGGAAAGATTGAAGAAAAATTTGACACAAGAATTTGAGATCAAAGATTTAGGCGCGCTTAAATATTTTCTTGGTATGGAAGTTGCTCGCTCAAAGAAGGGAATTGTTGTTTCTCAAAGAAAATACATCCTAGATCTCTTGGAAGAAACTGGGATGAGTGGGTGTAAACCAGCAGATACTCCTATGGAATTAAATGCTAAACTTTGGGAGAAAGGCAGTGTTCCTGTTGAGATTGGAAGATACCAGAGGTTAGTCGGCAAACTTATTTATCTAGCCCACACTAGACCTGACATCGCTTTCTCCGTGAGTATTGTAAGCCAATTCATGCATTCTCCCTATGAAGAACACTTGGAGGCAGTTTATCGGATCTTAAGGTACTTGAAATCCAATCCTGGAAAGGGTTTGTACTTCAAGAAAACTAATGACAGAGAAGTCTCTATATTTACAGATGCTGATTGGGCAGGATCAATTACTGATAGAAAATCCACCACTGGATATTGTGCCTATGTTTGGGGAAATTTAGTTACTTGGAGAAGTAAGAAACAAGGGGTTGTTGCTCGAAGCAGTGCAGAAGCTGAATTCAGAGCAATGGCTCAAGGAATCTGTGAACTTTTATGGATTCGTAAACTCTTGGACGAATTGAAAATGAAAGTTGACTCACCCTTAAAATTGTTCTGTGATAGCAAAGCAGCAATAAGTATAGCTCACAACCCTGTACAACATGATAGAACCAAGCACATTGAGATTGACCGCCATTTCATAAAAGAAAAAATTGATGCTGGAATTATATGCCTGCCATTTGTGACTTCCAATCAGCAAACTGCTGATATCTTGACAAAAAGTTTGGCAAGACCCAATTTTGAGCGACTTATAGCCAAGTTGGGCATGACAGATATCTATGCACCAACTTGAGGGGGGGTGTTGAAGAATCAAGAGAAATCATATTTGATTCTCTTTTATTTTATATTATTATGTTTATTTTAATTTTATGATTCTGTCATTATTACTCAATATTATTATTGTAATTTTTTTTCCTATATAAACAACTTAAGGCTGTAGTAATAAAATATGAAAGTATTATATTATTTTGTCTTCTACTTTCTTCAATTACCAATCAAGAGAAGGTTCCCCATATGAGATAATGAACAAAAGCTCAACAAATAAAATATAGTTGAGTAAACTCAAGACATTAAAACCAATTCAATATTAAGGGGAATTCATGAGGATTCTGAATGCATAATAGAAATTTAAAGTCTGCAACATATACTTACCTGCAAATATTTTGAGATCCCTTTGACCATCTTTTAAGTGGTTGCAGAACATGTCCCAATGCTTCATTATCTTGACCAATTATTTTTGCACCTTTGACAGTGCGAGAATTACTTTCAAGTTTGTCCAGTCTTTGGCAGCCTGCTCAGAAACAATCTTTCAAAATCTGTTTGTTTTCTTATAGGAGTACTAGTAGGGATTTAGTTATATAGGGACTAGGTTGTATAGTAATCTAGTATATATATATATATATATGATGTATTGTGAACATATTTCAATTTCAATAAATATATTTTACCGTAATTCTTAAAACAATCACTTCAATCCCAGGGGTTCATGTTAGATAAAGCATATTAATGAGCACTTTTGATAATTCGTGATATGTGGTTCATAACATGGTATCAATTATCAAAGTCATTGCTAAACCTTATAATGACTTCCTACAGCCTTTCTTTCATAAAGGTAAGCATTCTTCCCATAAGTTGTCACTGCTTATCCCCATCACATTATCAGTATGCCTTTATTTTTGCAATCTATTTGTTTTGATTTGTAAAATTATCCTTAAAATATCCAATCCAGGACTGGTGTCGTGCTATGTTTATGAGATGGCAGCCCTTGATTTCAATCACCCATGGACTCTTGCTCCTTCAATTACTAGGAAATTTACAATTTGTTGTCACTATTTGTTTTGGACTGAATGTAGTAGTAAATAATGTAAATGTAGATAGCACTGAGTCAACAAGGGTTTTCTATCCATTTTATTACAATACTGCCAGTACTCAGAAATATGTAAACGAGGTTATCTGTCTTCCAACAACCAAGGAAATATCCGCATGCAAACAAGCATAAGCATGGAATAAAAAAGAGAAGACAATACCTGACTCTCCTACATCATTTTGATTAGAAAAACTGGGAGACTCATCAAGCACTTTAGAATTGATTCTGTTCATGTTAGGACCATTTAACTGAGCTTCATCCTTTAGCGGTGAAGCAACATGCTCCTCCAAACCGGGTGCGCGATTGTCTTTGCCTGTGACATGTAAATAATTATAATGGAAAGAAAGGGAAAAAAATGTAGACACTTCATGGATACATAATAGTTGGTATGTACTATGTCCTGCAGTACTAGAAGTTGCTGAACCTGAGGAAGTTTGAATGGTTTTTCCCTCTACCCTCTGTGATGTATTGCTATCATTGGGCAAACTACTTATCTCACGCAATTCCTGAAGATCAAGCCAAATTCTACAAAAATTAATTGACAAAGAAGATCAACCCTCTGTTTTTGGCATTAAGTTTAATATACATACCCTGGCTTCAAGTTCGTCGTTAGTTTCTTTAACAAATGGGTGTTCAAGAAGAGCAGGCCAAGTTAGTCGACTTTCTGGTGCCTGTTTGGAATAAATTTGGAAACCAAACTGTAAATTCGATATAGATTAAAGTAAAATCTAGCAACGTAGAAATGAAAAAAGGGGAAATATTCATTAGTGAACAACCACCTTGTTAAGCAAACCCTTTAAAAAGCTTTTGAAATTTGGAGTCATGCGATCAGGATATTTAACTGGATCCTGCATTAGTCAATTAGTGATCAGCCCATCCTTCAGTATAAGATCATAAGTGATTGCATAAAAATCTCATCCGATTGAAAAATGTACCTTAACAATGTGTCTGATGAGAGCATAAACAGAATTTGTGTAAAATGGTGGTTGGCCAACAAATAACTCATACCTGTTATTATCGGCATAAAAACTGGCTTCAACTCAATGTGAATAACAGAGAACATTGATAAGGAGAAAGCCATGTTCAACAACACTTGCTAATAACTATTAGTTAGATAATGTCATCATTCAGATCACTTTTGCAAATTGCAATAGGTCCAGCCCATCACGAAAGATGGGAAAGGCAAGGCAGCTGTTGAGTACCACAAGCAAGAAGTTGGGTAAAAAATCTTCTGTTAGAATGAAACCAGAAGTTTTGTTCCAAAAGAAAAAAAGAATAAGGATATTGCAAAAGTAAAAGAAATACAAATTAGGGTCTTTTAGGTTTGAGAATATGAATGGCCAATTTAAATCTAGTTAAGGCACCTGATATCAAAACATTAGGCCATAGCTAAATGGGCAACTATTGTCCACGAACACATAACTGAATACAAATAAATGTATTGCTAGATGCAGATAAAAAGAGATAGAGATATTCAACATACAGTATAACACCAAGAGACCATAAATCTACAGTGTGGTTGTAAGGTTGTTCCCGGACAAGCTCCGGAGCCATGTATAATGGAGTACCTACAAAAATAGAAACAAATTCAGCTCCTCGAAATACAAGCAGCTACAAACAAGCGACATTACTACAATTAATATCAAAGGAAACAAATTATGTTCTGATGAGCCAAACCTTTTATAGATCGCAAAACAACTGTGTTTGTGGACATCGCACGTGCAAACCCAAAATCACAAAGCTATCAGATATTCCAAAAAAGATGAAGATCAATTAGACCATGAACATCTGTACTTTAACTAAAAGAAAACTAGAAATGAAAACCATGAATGGAATTAAAAAATAACGTGATGAGTATTTGATTAACATAGTGATAAAAAAGAACTTATCTTTTAGGGGGAGTTTGTTTCAAGGTATATATTCATTCATGGAAGTAATTTTCCCTCGTAAATAATGATGGGATTCTTATTCCGAGGTATTCTTTAAAATAAGTGTTTCGTTAACACTTTTAACATTCCTCGAAATTAATTGCAAGAGTGGGGCATAGAGGTTGTTACACAAAGTTTATTTCCACATGGGAATCTTTTTTCTCTCAACCCCTCTCATGGGAATAAAACCATAGGAATGTAGAAGTTATTTCTATCCTGAGAATCTTCCATACCCACACAAATAAATATTTTGCAGCTTTGTAACAAACATGGGAATACACATTCCCTACCCATATATTCCTGAAAATGTCTTCAGAATACTTGAAACAAACGATCTGGTATAACTTCCTTAAAGAGCTTTGAAAGACAAAAATAATTTCCCTAAAAACATGGACCAGACATGTATGCAATGCCTTCATGGAGGAAGTGTGTTTACAGAAAAATTGTATTAGATTAAAAGAAGTCTTAACTCTGTGTATAATGTAACTAAATCATAACAATAGATATTGGAAAATTTCTAATGCGACAAACAGTAAGAAATGTTGGGTGCATGTTTCTTCATGTGAAAAAACAGTTAAACCAACCTTGACAATAGATCCAGAACCAATGAGAATATTCTGGGGCTTCATATCACGATGGATGATCCGGTTGGAATGCAAATAATGTAAGGCTCTTACCTGCATAGTCCAAACAAAAAATTAATATTTATCCTTGTAACTCTTCCTCTAAATACTGTTATAACAAATCGTTGAGGACATAAATACCAATTGCTTTGCAATTGCTTGAACTTGTTCTTCAGGGAGGCACTTATCATCCTCAAGAACCTCAAATAGCTCACCCTGAAAAATAAAAAATATCATCACCATGACAGCATTTCTATGACTCAAACTTCCTTGTTCCATCACAGCTGATTGTGCATACTTAAATCAACCATTAATGGATAAGTGATGGTAACTTTCATAAATTTGAGAGTACTGCAGATCCAGAATTAGTCAAACAGTCAACTGAAAAAATGGCAGAAAATACAGATAGTTTACTTGTGCAAATTCCGTGACAACACAAAACTCTTGTGGGCTTTCAAAGGAATCAAGCATTTGAATAATATTTTCATGCTTCAACTTTCTCAATATCTGCAAAGTTCATGAATATCAAATGTCAACAGTTAGTACAGCCATTTACAAGTAATTAGAAGAATGAATTGACCCAGTAGGCTCTGCGAAAAACTACTTCTTTTAATCGATAGTTTGTTTCGGGTTCCTCAATCTTTCCTTCATGTTTTACCTGTGATTTTTGCAAATCGGGTTCTATATATGCACTCACCATAAATTGATATTAATCACAGCATCAAGTTTGTGCACTCACCATAAAGTTGATTGAGCCAATTTGCTTTCTCACTAGTCAGACAAATCATATTATTTCTGCTTTCTACCATAATACTTTTAAAGAAAAGCTCAAAATTTTCGAAGAAAAACACATTTGACATTATTGAAGTAAACTTTTCCTATCACGGCATGTAAACTATTTCTATTATTGAAGTATATATGGAAATCAGGACAATGGCAGACCAAAATCCAATGAACTCAACATTACTAATGATTTTATTTACAAACATAACAATTAAAGATCAGTTAGCAGTAGCTCCTTAACTCCACACTCACAACGATCATAACTCCACATGCAACATTCTCGCTCTACAACACTACTATTTATGGCATCAGTAACAAAAAAAACTTGTTTTTCGCATTCCACCAAAAGGCATAAACAGAAACCCTAACTATTACATACCAAAATCAGTATCCAATCCTCTAATAACAAATTACACAAACTTCGTATAACGTAAAGGAAACACGAAGTAGTTTATAACAACAAGAAAACACATAATCAAAGAGCACTAATTAAAACGTAAAGGAAAATTAAGAATGAATTAACGAATTACCTCAATTTCTTGTCTCAAATTATGAATATCCTTTTCAGTTTTACCGTGTTTCATAATGAACTTCATCGCAACAGTCTAAAAAGGAAAAAGATTGAAAATGAGAAGTTTGGAAATGGAAAGAAGTGGAAATTTGAGGAAGAGGAGTAACCTGCCCGGTGTGCTTGCGTCTTCCTTTGTAGACTTTACCGAAGGAACCCTCGCCGACTAGCTCGATCACGTGGTAGTTTTCAACCGAGCCCATTGTTGAGTCGGATTCAAGAAGAATGTGGAGCTCAGAGAGAGAGAAAAGAGAGATTTGAAAATGGGAAGGTAGTTGAATAGTGAGAGGGACAGAGATGAGCAATTTCGAATTTCTATTCCCGCTCCACTCAACCCTTGTCCGTTATTCTTTTCTTTATTTATTTATGATTTAATTATTCTTTTATAATTAATTTATTTTCAATTTTGATTTCCACATCCCTCGTTTTACTTCCCACACCCCTCAATTTTTTTTAAATCAAAATACTCTTCTCTATATATTCACTTAACCCCATCATTTCTATCTTCATCATCTTCATCTTCATTAATCTAACATCTTCAATCATCTTTAAACATTTCATCTTCAATCATCTTGAATCATCTTCAACATCTTCATCATCTTCACAATGTAGTTAAAGTGACCCAACTAGGTATATTTGTTGTTCTATTTTTGAGTTTCATTTTTTTTAAAAAAAATCTGGATTCTGTACGTGTCACGTACGTTTACGTGAACTCAGTTCATGTACGTTTACGTGAACTCAGTTCACGTATGTTTACGTGAACTCAGTTCGCGTACGTTTACGTGAATTGAATTCACGTACGTTAGAAAATTTTAGAAATCACATATGTTACGTGATTTAAGTTTACGTAAACATACGTGATTTACAATTGCGTACATAAATAGAGTTTATGAATTCACGTATCACCTACGTGAATTGAATTCAAGTAAACGTACGTGAACTGAGTTCACGTACAGGTCATATTAATGAAGTCTATGAGCATTACGTGAATTGAGTTCACGTAAACGTACGTGAACTCAGTTCACGTAAGGCTCGTAATTATGAATTTTTTTGTTTTTTGTTTTTGTTTAGGATTTAGGGTTTTTATGAAGGTTTAGAACCTGATTTTTGAGGAAATGGAAGATGGTTTGGATCGTAATTTTGAAGAAATGTATAATGGTTTGGAACCTGATTTTGATGCAATGAATGATGGTGTTGAACCCGAAACTGAAGACGCTATGAATGACGAAGTTGAACCTGTTATGATTGATTTGACTAGCGTGTTTACCACCGGCATGATGTTTGATACGCGAGATGATTTATTGAAATGGGTCAGAAATGTTGGAAGGGATAATGGAATTGTCATTGTCATTTTTAGATCTGAAACTACGACAGCACGACCCAGAACAAAAACAAAATTAATTATTGGTTGTGAAAGAAGCGGTAAATATAGACCTTGGAAGAATCCTAAACTTATAAGGAATACTTGGACTAGAAAATGTGAAGGTCCATTTAGATTGAGAGGAACACAATCAAGTGTTGGTAATGGATGGTATCTGCATGTAATATGTGGTCTCCATAACCACAAATTGGCCAAAAAACTGACTAGTCATTCTTTCTTAGGCCGATTGTCTCAAGATGAGAAAAATGTACTTGGTGATATGACGAAGAACTTGGTAAAACCAAAAAACATTTTGATAACACTAAGGGATCATAATGTTGAAAGTTTGACGACAATAAAACAAGTTTACAATGCACGTCAAGAATATCGTTCATCACTTAGAGGTAATAGAACAGAAATGCAACATCTTTTGACATTGATGGAAAGCAACAAATACGTCTATCGATATAGGATGGTAGAGAGTTCAGATGAGTTAAGGGACATATTTTGGGCCCATCCAGACGCTATCACTCTTGTCAGTAATTTTCGCATAGTATTAATTATGGATAGTACATACAAGACTTGTAGGTATCGAATGCGATTACTTGAGATTATTGGTGTTACATCTACTAAAATGACATTTTGTGTGGGGTTTTCATATCTACAGTCTGAGCGTGCTGATAACTTCGCATGGGCACTACAAATGTTGAAAGAACAGATTATAGGTGGTGAAGTTGAAGTCATCGTTACTGATAGAGACCTTGCTTTGATGAACGCAGTTGAATATGTTTTTCCAAAAGCAATGAATTTATTATGCTTGTTTCATATATGCAAGAATGTCAAATCCAAGTGCAAGATGACTGTGTCTCCAAAAAAGAAGCAGGTGCAAATAATGGAGGCATGGGAGGCTCTTGTTTACAGTTATGATGAGGCTCAGTACTACATGAAGTTGTCTATCTTTGAAGGAATTTGTAGTAGTTGTTCTATTTTTTATGATTATGTACACGAACAGTGGTTAATTCCTCACAAGGAAATATTTGTTGAGATGTGGACAAATGGAGTTATGCACTTTGGGAATACCACAACACAAAGGGTGGAGTCGGCGCATTGGAGTTTGAAAAGGATATTACAAGACAGTATTGGTGATATATGCAGTGTTTGGGAAACCATCAATAGTATGATTGTATTACAACACAATGAGATAATAGCATCATATGAAAATAGTATCATTCAAAAGGTACATCGATATAGTAACATAATATACGCAATAGATCACATTGCAACAGAGTATGATCGCATGAAGTATGTAGGTGTTGATCAGATTGAGTGTCGTTGCACGATTAGGACAACACATGGTCTACCTTGTGCATGTGAAATAGTCAATTATAGTATTATCCCACGTTCCATTCCATTAGACGCTATTCATGTTTGGTGGAGTAAATTAACTTTCCATGATGATGGATCGCGTAAACCTTTAGAGTTATCTGTGAAACATAAATTAGATGTGATAATGAAAAAGTTTGAAGAACTTGATGTACCTGGCAAATTTTCACTTAAAGGTAAATTACGAGAGGTCGCGTATCCATCCACTACGTCGATGTGTCCACCTGTTGATAAGGTTAAAACAAAGGGTGCACCAAAAAAGACAAAAGTAAGGCATCAAAAAGAGATAAATCAACCAAACATGATCCATCTTGGTGGGAGTATGTTGATGCAAGTGTTCGATGCAGTGGCACAAATGCATGTAGCACTATAACAACCAGTAAAGTACAGTAACCTTGATCATCACTCCAAAAGCTCACACCTGACCATCAGTTAGCAAAGTTCAACAACCAAAAGTTCTCCTCTTCAACGATTGGTTGCCGATTGAAATTCATAAATTCATAGATGTTATTATTGACTTTGGCGATGATGGTAATTGTGGATATCGTATAGTTGCAAGTTTACTTAGAATGGGTGAGAACTCTTGGGCATTCATCCGTCAACAGTGTGTGGTAGAGCTTCAAGAGTTCATGTCTCATTACGAGATAATATATGGTGGAGAAAATTTTGTTCAAAAACTTATCAAAAGTGTATATGTTGAACAAGTTGCAACTATAGATAATTGGATGACACTTCCAGAAATGAGATATGTGATTGCTTCGAAATTTAACTTGGTGTTCGTCGCATTATCACTTAATCGCAAACATTTTTTTCCATTTCCAAGTCCACCACCAACATCTATGTCAGATCATTGTATGATTGTTGTTGCATTTGTTAAAAACTGTAATTTTGTGCAGGTATTAATTGTGACAATATAAAATCTGTACTTGAAATATGAAAGTGAGACTTTGAATAAATCAAAACATTTTAGAAAGTTTGTTCAAAGTTGTTCTAAGATTGACGTTAAGATATTGAAAAAGAGTTATTTGTTAAGTCTGAAGCTATAAAGTATTTATACTCCTTAAACATCACTTTAGATCAGTGGCAATCGTTCATAGAGGTTTGATGAATATATGCAATGATCCAGGTTGAATCTGAACTGAAAAATTGCATTGATTCGTAGTTGTATTCGGCTACAACAAGAGTGTAGTCAAAAACACCTCTTTGTAACATTCAGTTTTATTTGAATTTTAAGGCTTGTATTCGAATACACATTCTTGTATACGAATACAAATGAGTGAATTTTGCCACTGACTTGGTTTTGTATTCGACTACACCATGTTGTAGTCGAATATAAATGTGCAGTTTTAGCTACTGACTTAGCACTTGCATTTGAATACATTGTCTCGTAGTCGAATACAAAAGTCCAGTTTTAGCTACTAACTTAGCAATTGTATTCGAATACACTGTCTCGTAGTCGAATACAAATATTTAGTTTTAGCTACTGACTTGAGTCTGTATTCGGCTACAAACTTTTTACAAACTTAAGTATTTTACAAACTTTTTTTTTTATATTTTAATAAATTATTGATTTTATTAGGTTTACTAAAACTCATATTCTTCTATACCACCAGCAAGTAATTTGTGGAAAAAATATTGCAATGAAGAAGCACGACAATGGGAATTTATTTACAATGGTCGCATGCAACATTGGTTGCAAATATTTCCACAAACTATAAATGAAGTTATTGTAAATTGAATTATTGATATTTAATATTGTATGAATTTAAATATAACGTTTGTTATAAAACTGTCGAAATCCAACATGTTCTCATTTGCAACATAATATATATCCAAAATACATATCCAAATCAGTATTACACAAACGTAACTAATGTCAAAATTAGTATTACACAAATATAACTAATGCCTAAGTCCCTCTATGTCTCCTACAATAGGGTGCTACGTTGGTCCAATCTCTACCACCACCCCTCTGAGATCGCAACATCAAACTTAACTCGTTCACGAGTGTGATGCCATCAGATAATATCAGTTGTCGACCAAGAAGCTCATCTGCAATTTGTATTGTTCGGCGCTGCATTAAAAAATACATTAATTAATTAATTTAGTTAAAAAGAATTACATGACTAATTAATTTAATTATGTCATAAATTAAATTTAAATGAATTTCCGCTGTTTGAACTGGATCATGATCATCATCAGCAGGTTTTGCAACCGAATGAGCTACATGGTCTGGTTCTCTACGAATGATATATGGATGAGAAATCCGACGAAACCAATCCATGTACTCATTCGCGCAGTCTGCATGTCCTTGTACAACTGTGCTAGGGTCAACTACATGCACAACGTATTGCGTAAACATGATGTCCATTTCCTCTGGTGTGGTGGTCTGACCTACTATTTCCAAAGGTGAACCAGGGATGATTTGGACATGTCCATATTGACGCAATACCATATCTGGCAAGTGAGCATACATCTTGGGACCCCAACGTATCCACCCTCTGAATAATGAAACAACCTCAAATGGTCGCTTCACTCTATGCTCTTTGTAGGGTGTCCAACATATGTCATCAACATCAATCTTGTCGAGTGCTTTCCTAAATGGAAGAACCAAACCCTTATCCCGTTTTGGCTTCCATCTAAGTGCTCTAGGGTAGTTCTCGACATAAATACGAGGGAGTCTACAGCAATATACACATAATGCTAGGAAATGCTCACAGACCCACGCTTGCACATATATAATAACATATCATTAGTATATAATAATATTCAACTAGTCTATAAAGAACTTAAGCAAATGTGTGGCAACATAGAGTTTACCTGTAATAGTGTTAGATACCCTGATACCGTTCTAGTCTGATGCATGTTCGCTTCTTGAAGATTGTCGTATAGGTAAGCAAGCGCAACAGCAACCCATGCATATCCCCCACATGAGTTGAGGTCTTTGAAGCAGTCAAGGTAGGCAATGCTCACTGCGAAGACACTCTTGTCGCTGAACAAGGTGCAATCGACCAAAAACAAAAGAAATGCCCTCACAACCATCTACCAATGTTGATCACCACATTGCTGATGGTATACGTCAAGCAACCAACTAAATAGATTTGTGGTTGTCTGCGTCATGTTAAACTCAACATATGCAGTAGCCTGACTAACCCCAAGAAGCTCAGCCAATAATTTTGCGTCGTCATTCTTGTTAAATATATTAACGTTGAAGAATGCACCGGTGATGGGTATATGCAGCAGCAAGGAGACATCGTCCAGAGTAACGGTCATCTCCCCAATTGGAAGATGAAAGCTATTGGTGTCGCGATGCCACCTCTCGACAAAAGCAGAAATGATCCCTTTGTCGATCATCTCGTAGTTGCATTTTAGCAACGTATATAACCCGGAGCTTTTAACAAGTTCCTCAACCTCTTCATTTTCAATAACAACTTATTTTATTTTTTATCGTTGCTAAAAACCCTTAACTCTCCGCGATCCTGAAATAAATTAACCGAAAAATATAAGTTAAAACACATTACGCAACTATTAAAAATTTAATTTGATTGAGAAAATTACCACGCCGTCCCATAGTTTTGTCGCAACATGATCCCCATATGTCCTTAGGACAGACCTATCAACTGGACCACCATGATATTTGTCATCTGCTTCCTCCTGTTGGGCCTCTTTCGGTTGCGCCTCTTTTGCTTGTTGTTGCCGTAATCATCGTTGTTCACGCTGAACACAGTGAGCCCGTGCAGAAGCGGTTGGTCTAACACGACGACCGTCATCATTCGAAGTGCCCTCGTTGATTATAACACAACCCATTCTATCTGTAATCATTGTGCACACCATTTCTGCTTAACCAAATCATAATCATTATCAAAACAACATAACAATATAACCATTTATGCAAGTTCAGAAACCTAAGCCTACGTGAACTCCCTATACCCTATGTGAATTGAGTTCACATACGTGAACTCAGTGTCATCAAACCCAGAAACATACGTGAACTGAGTTCACGTACGCAAACTAAGTTCACATACTTGAACTCAGTTCACGTACATTTATGGGTTTGATGACACAAATCACGTACGTGAGTTAAACAAAGGGTTTACTTGCAAAAACAACAACAACAACATTGATAAAGATTCATAAACATAAACAACAACAACAACAACATTGATGCTTACATGATTGAAGATGATTGAAGTGATGAAGGTGTTGAAGATCATGAAGATGTTAAAGGTGTTGAAGGTGTTGAAGATGAAGAAGATGTTGAAGATGGTTGAAGATGATTGAAGAATGTTGAAGATGATTGAAGAAGGAAAGTATGAAGATGATTGAAGGTTAGGTTAATGAATATGAAAATGATGAAGATAGAAATAATGGGGTTGAGTTAATTGAGAGGGAAGAGCATTTTGGGTATTTTGGTTTTTTATAAAAAATTGAGGGGTGTGGAAAGCAAAATGAGGGGTGTATGAGGCAAAATTGTTTGTTTTTTTTATGAAGATTCTTATATAATTATTATTCTTTTATAATTTATTTGTAACATATAACATAACATAAGAACAAAAGTCATATGCATTTTTTTTAGGTGTTTTTCGTTTTTGGTTCTTAATATAATCAACTATGATTATTTTAAATTCATTTTTAAAATTTTTTTTTTATAACCACCACAACTTCTTAAGAAAATGCACTTAAATTTTGTTCATAATATAATACTTCATGCGTCCCAAAATAATTGTTGTATTTAACAATTTCACATAAACTGAAACAAACAAAAATGTGTGTTTAATATTTTAATTATTAAATAATTTCTCTCTTTTTCTCTCTTAAATGGATCTTCAATTACTTGAGGAGATCCTAAACTCAAGAAAAGAAGATAAGTGAAAGAGAGAATAAGGATTTTATTAAATTATCTTTATTAACAATTGGTGTTTATAATTATCATAAATGCAAAATGATAGAATATAAATTGTGAGTGATTAATAATATTAGTTAAATTATACAATTGAATAAAAATTACATTGATAATTAATTGTGACAGTCTTTTTATGACAAATTATTTCTGCAAATGTGTCAACGTTACGGTGGAAATTACGCATGTTGTACTCTGGGAGATTATGCTATGGAAGCAATGGAACTACTAAATTACTACAACAACAACATTCAAAACAGTAGACTTGTGATCATTTTGCTCACACAAAGCACGAATAAAAAAGTCCATAAGGTAGCATTATAATGGTTAATTTTTGCACTTTATTTTTACTATAGTTTTCTGGCTAAATGCTTCATTCAGGATAATGTCCTATAACGATTTATAATTCTTGGATTAGTTTAAAGTTGATCATCAATGGAGATAATATTGAAATTGCTAATTTCTATTCCCGCTCCACTCAACCCTTGTTTGATATTTTTTTTATTTATTTATCTAATTTATTTGAGAATGCAATTAACTCTATTGACATACTTACATTCCAACCTCAAATCACATGTACTTTTGCTAACTCAAAGTGAGACAATTATACAATAGATTCAATCTTCTCTGTTTACGGATCATTACAGGTTTTGCCACAATGCCCAGATGTACTTTTACTAATATTGCTTTATATTTAAACTTTATAATGTTACTGATCACAATTTTAGGTAGGCTTAAATTGTATTTATTTTATTTTTTTAGGAAACACTTGTGTTACAAAGTGCTTAAACTACGAATTTTAAGACAAATAAGTGTTGGTTTTTTTATGGTTGTGCCAAAATGTACCAAACAGACCATTCTAAAGGATGTAATTATGAAGTGTTATGTTGGTCGTGAAATTACAGTACCAGTCCCAAGATTAAACATCTTTCTTCTCATTAAATAACAATATTTTGCCACACCAATATAATGAAAACATTATAGTTGTCCTTATATGATCCACATTATACCAATAATATATTCAAATTAAATATTAGGTACAAACAGGATATAAAGTGTGTGCGCATAACAATGACAACAGCCTTTTTTTTGGGTCATGACTGCACTAAAGTATAGAGATTACTGCTTCTGATTTGTTGAAGCAATTGATTGTGTTAATATGTTAAAATTATGTTGGTTATAGCAATTGACTGCAACATTGCAGCTCATTTTTAATTATTATGCTTTTAATTGTGCATTTCATTTTTTAGATTGGGTTGAATAATCAAGATCCATTGAAGTTGGATGATATGTTCATTGTAACATGGGGTCCGTATAAAATGGATCAATAGAAAGATTGGTTCATCTTGAACCAATTGTTACTATACGATAGATTAGATCATCCACCACATTTTATCATGGTCTATATATACCAAATTTTACTCATCATCTTATAAAAAGACGCTTTTTTACATATATTCTCTCTCTTAATTTCTCAAATCTTTGGCCACTATGAGATTACAATTTTTTTTAATTAAATCTACCAATTTAATTAATTAAGTACCACCATCATCTTTACTCAATAAATTCTCAAGCTTCATCCATATGAAAAAATTAAAGGATGAATTGGTTTAAGGTTTGTTGAAAAAGAAAAATGGTAGACGTGTGTGAGAGTTGCTACAAATTGGAAGTTATGAATTTTTCACTGTTCTTAGCTACAACCATGGAAAACTTTTGCACCCTCTCTCAAGAACAAAAACAAAATAGCTTTTTGAGATTGGTATGTGTTAAAGAATAGAGATTCAACTATTGGAATTTAACCGAACTAAATTCATTGCCAAAATTTAGTCGGTGTACTTTATTTCAAATGACTGTGCAAATATTTAGTGGTGATGATAGTGAGATTGGGAGGAATGATTTAGAATGGAGATGGATTTAGGTGGAGCTTTGATAGTCATGGCAATTGAGAAAAGTCATGTACGAGAGAGGAATTACATGCAGAGAGTATATGTCATGATAGTGAAGATGTGATGAATCTAAAAGTTAAAAATTCATGGTCCATCATGAACCAATACTCTGTAGATGCAGGCTAAACGAACCTTGTACTAGGGGTGGACATTGGGTTGGTTTCGACCAAAACAGTAAAACCGGCTCAATCCACGGGTGATGTCTGTTATCCCAATCTCATCCATTTTTTTGTTCGGGTAAGTCGCGTTCGGGTCATCGGGTGTCAGTTGTGGGTGGGCGGGTAAAAAAGGGTTGGGATTTATTGGGCCTTTTTTTGCATCTAATTTTAAAAAAAATTGGAAAAAAATCTAGCCTTATATTGTTTGTTATATATAATACAACTATGACCCATTAAAAAAAATTGGCTCAACCTACCAATCATACATCACTCTTGTTTTATATCTTTAACTTTTCTATATCACAATTTTGAATCACAATTTTTTATAATATCAATCAAAGTTTTGTTGTATCATTGTTCTCAAGCACATAGCATTTACCATTAGCCACATAAAGTCTAAGGCTAATATTAAATCAAAAATTCATCAACAACATAAGTCACAGTCACATGACAACACAACCAATACAAATTACATCCTCAAGTATAAATCATAAATAAGCCAAAAGAACATTGAAATCATTTATAATAAACTAAAACTAAATGAAACGCCTTACCCACGAAGCCTTTTTATTCCAAAAAGATATGGTCGACTTGTCTCAAAATCCAGAATTATTTCCCAAAAAATAGTGGTCGGCTGCTTGGATGTGCTATGACTGATGATGAGTCTTGTGTGACTCCAAAAAATAAAAAAATAAAGGCAACTTATAATAAATAAAAAACTGAACATAATTAAAACAATAAAACTAAATATAATTAAAAACAGAACATAATTATGAAAGGACAAACATAAATTGCACCTTCAACAATTATGAAAGGCCTAAAGGTTGTGACTGAGAGGAAGGTAGTGGGCCACTTCCAACTAAGCTTCCATTTAAATCTATGATACATTAAAAAAAAAAGTGAATTATCATGTTAAACACATGTAAATATTACAAAAAACAATGAATTCAATTTTTTTTTAAAGCAGCGCACCTGCTACTACTTCCTTTGAAATCTCATACTCTTCATCAAATATGAAGTCTTTAAATTGGTAAAAAGATGGCTTCAACCAATTTTTGGTGCATATTAGAGCCTCCATCATTTCTGGGTTTAGGGAGCTTTTATATACCTCTAACACCCTACCCCGGTGCTAAAAGCACTCTTAGAAGCCACAGTAGAAATTGGTGTAGGCATGATGTCTCTTACCGTTCTAGACAAAATTGGATACCGACAAGCATTGTGTTTCCACCACATTAGAATTTCAAACTTTTCTACAAACTCTATACACTTCTCATTAGTGTACCTCTCAAGTTCATTTTCAACATCAATTGAATCATTTTCCTTTAAATGTTTTTGAAACGCATTTTCCCGTTGTAAGTGTGCACTTGTGTGACCAACAACGGTTGTTTCACAAAGGGAAACAAATGCACCAGCACTAGAAGATGAAGCTTTAGATGTTGTATCATAAGCATGCTTATACCATTTGTACACTTTAGTAAGATTATCATTTATGCTTGTCAACAAATCTTTTTTAATTGGTTTATCACCATACATATCATTGAAGCACCACTCCACATACCTTAACTTGTATCAAAGATATAAAATATCATCAAAGTAAAGGAGCTGATTTATGTTAGATTCATTGCCCATTGATGCTAAACAAGTGTTAAAGTCCATGAATGAACGCTTAAGTTCAATAAAGATGGAAGCCAATTTTGGAAAAGCTGTATGCAAACTTGTTTGTTGTGAGGTTGAAAACACTTTTGTTGCATCATAAAAATACTTCAATAACTGAACAAAGCACTTGCCTTTTTCCCAATCATTATTAGTGGATGGAGAATCTTCTACAAAGTATTGCCTATAGCTTGCATCTTCATCTTCAAGCTTATCAAAGGCTGGTTTAAATTTTTCAGCCGCTTCCAACATCAAATATGTTGAGTTCCACCTCAAGACACAACAATTTCTTGCTTGCAATTCCAGCAAATTCTATATATTCCTTAAACTTTGTAGTCCTCTATGGTGAAGATCTTACAAACCTCACATCATTTTGAATGGAAGAAATTGAAGAGTCGAAGTCTTTCAATCCTTCAATCACCACCAAGTTGAGTATGTGAGCACAACACCTCATATGAAAAAAAGCCCTATCCAACAATAGCATATTCATGTTTTTTTTAATCTTTTTCTTCAATAATTCTATCGCGACATCATTTGATGATGCATTATCAACTATGACGGTAGACACATTTCTAAGTCCCCATTCTCTTATTACCTCCTCAAGCTTCATAGCCACTGTCTCACCTCTATGATTTGGAACCACACAAAAGTCCAACATTCTGTAGTAACAGCCACCCTACTACAATCAAATTTGAAGAACCCTTTAAACCTAATTTTTCATCTAAAAACAATCTCTTGCTACAGTACGTCTTGATGGTATGGTAAATTGGGGCTGCAATTGATTACATAAGTACTTAAATCCCCTTCCCTCCCCTTCAACTACTTTAAAGGGTTGCTTATCCAAAATGATAAAAACAATCAAAGCTTTTCTACATGCTTGAGCATTAAATCTAGAGGTTGCTACAACAAAACTAGACCACTCACTTGTTGGAAATTGCAAAATAGTTTGATTAGGATTAGTTGCTACATTTAAAGGATATTTTGTGCATCTTGTTATGTGATGCTTCATATTGGAAGTACCATGTCTCTTAGCTTCACAAAAATGCTTTTGATGGCAGTATTTGTAAGCAGCAGTTATAATTTCACAATCAAGAATTTCATTAAAATGGTCCCAAATCTCACAAGTTTTTCTAGAATCACCTGCATTGCCTTTTCTCTTCTTCCCAACTGGAGGAAGAGTAGTTGCAGGTGTAGATTGTTCAATAGGTTGATTATTAGCTTCAAAAGGTTGGTTAAGAGAAGGATTAGGATAAGGTTGCTCCATCACTGAAACATATATGATTGTTATGCTTAGGTCTAGTTAAAGTTTAAAATATTCAGTTTTTAATCAAAGGTTTAATTTGATGAAGTTTTCTTAATTAATTGTTAAAGTTTTCCTATATAGTTAATTATCATCCAACTCTAAGTATTTTGTGTGATCTATTAGTGAATTTTGTTTATGAAACAACTCAGAAGTTTTGGGCCTTTAGCAACTAACATTTTGTTTTTTAATCAACGATTTTATTTGATTAAGCATTTTCTATATAAAACAACTCCTACTATAGGACAATAGGAGTTGCTTCAGTAGGAAAGTAACAACTAATTGACTAGTCAGTTAGTTTAGTAATTGAGTCACTTGTTATCATATAAAATTCATACAAACTCAAAAGTTCAACCCATAATCATATTTTTTAGCATAACATAAAATTATATAATCAATAAGTGCATAATCAAATTCATACAAACTGATACTCATAGTTAGATATGATCACGATTTGGTTTTAAATGAAAATTGAACTGAACTAAACCGAACCAAACTAAACCACAAAATAGTTTGAGAAAACTGAACCAACTTATTTACCTATTAAAAAGTTACGCTTCTTATTCAAGAGTAAAAAAGTATTGCATGAGTTTCTGAATTTACTATGAAATCAGCATGTGAATTTTCTTAAATTCATTCAAACAAAATCAGCATGTGAATTTTCCAAAGGAAACAACTTTTTCATTGAGTGGTTGATAGAATTAAATTCAGTTTAGTTTTTAAGTTAAATAAGTAGCTCAATTTTTTTTAATGCAGTTTGGTTCAAAACAGTTATTTGAACACCCTTACTCATAATCATAACACATAATCTAAAAAACTATGTCTAAAAAATCAGATTATTAGCATAAACTTAATTACCAACTGTAACCAGATTTAAGCAACATACTTAATTACCATATCACATGAAGTAGATTATTGGATTTTTCACTTATATATCCCTTTTTTCCCCAAAATGCGACACTCCCAAATTTAATTTCCTGTCTGCCCTGCTTTTTGGGTCCAGTATGAGGTCGTAACGGGGGGTGCAATCAGCTGAAGAGTCCATTTTTTAGGTCCAGTGGGAGGTCGTTGGCTAGGGGTGCGACCTCTTACTGGTTTTTGTTTTGTTTTGTCGTTAAGTGTTTTTCAGGTGTTTTAAATAATTAATTAATAATAATAATAATACATTAAATAATAATAATAATGATTATTATTATTATTATTAATTAATTATAAATAATAATAATAATAATAATTATTATTATTATTATTATAAATGATGATAATTAAAAATAGAAAATTATATTAAAACTTTAAAGAAAATACATTAAAAAAAATTACATCAAATTTGAGTATATGTGCCCGCAGCGTTTGGACAATATTTCCTAATATGACTAGATACCCGACATAATCCGCATTTTCTTGGTACTTTTTATGTAGTGTCCATTTATTATCTAATGCGTTCGCTCTTTGGGCGCTCAGAGAACAAACGCATTAGAACATAAATTGACACTACAAAAAAAGTACCAAGAAAATGCGGATTATGTCGGGTATCTGGTCATATTAGGAAATATTGTCCAAACGTTGCAAGCACATCTACTCAAATTTGATGTATTTTTTTTAATGTAATTTTTTAATGTATTTTTTATTTAAATTTAAATATAAATTTCTATTTTTAATTATTTTTAATTGTCATCATTTATAATAATAATAATAATGATAATAATAATTATTATTATTTTTATTATTATAATTTATTATTTTTTTTATAAATGTATTATTTATTATAACTATTATTATAATTATTTATAATTAATTAATAATAACAATAATCATTATTATTATTATTATTTATTATTTATTAATTTATTATTATTATTATTATTATTATTAATTAATTAATTATTTAAAAACACCTAAAAAATACTAAACGACAGAAAAAAAAAATCCCCCAGTAGGAAGTCGCACCCCCAGCCAGCGACCTCCCACTGGGCCTGAAAAATGGGCTCTTCAGCTGGTCGCACCCCCCGTTACGACCTCATACTGGGCCCAAAAAGTAGGGCAGACAGGGAATTAAATTTGGGAGTGTGGCATTTTGGGAAAAAAAGGGATATATAAGTGAAAAATTCGTAGATTATTAGCATGCACTAGACAATAGACAAGTTAAATTATTCTAAAAAACCATGTAGTCTAAACATAACATACATAATCTCTTTTCTGATTAACAAAATATTTACAATGTGTTTAACTTACAATTTTCTGGCCTAGCTCCTTGCATGCTCCTGCCTCCTTGGCATTGCTTCATTATTCCAAACCAGAAAAGTTCAAAAAACACTCAGTATTGAGCAGAATCTACAATCTAGCAATATTTAATTATAATGAGGCAACTATAAATCTAAAACTAAACATGATAAACAAATCAAACATAAATATAAAACTAAAAAGTATAACAAATCAAACATGAATGTTAAACTAAAAAAATAAACAAATCCAACATGAATGTAAAACTACAAATAAACAAGTCAAACATGAAAGTAAAAAGTAAAACTAAAAATAATAAACAGAGCAAACATGAACATAAATCCAGGAAACCTAACTTACAACCTTAAGAACTCAGAAAAACTTAATCCCCAAAAAGGCAGAAACTTACTTAAAAAGAATAAACATATCAAACATGAACATCAAACCAGATACCGAAACTCAGAAATTACAAGAACATAATAAACCTTAAAATAGAAAATACAAGATTATAAAACAGCAGCGTACAAAAATAGCAAGTAAAAAAACTGTAAATAACTACAAATGTAAAACTAATAAATCTAATTCTACATAAACTACAAATGAAAGTACGATCGATTGGAAAAAATCACAATAAATTACACCATTGTCTTAGAAACATGAACAATAGTAGTATAATCAGTACCTAATAAATTAGAAAACACTAAGAAATTATTGATTAACCTTAAAAACTTAAAAATACATTAAGAAACCTTAAAAGAAACCCTAATAAACTAACCTTCTCTAAAGGTTCAACAGAGAAATGATATATTGACAAACTCTATATTATTAGTACCTAAACATAATGGAAACATCATAAAACAAATGTTAGTGAAAAAATATCAAACCCTAACATAAAATAGTAACTTCAATGTGAAGAACAAATCAAAACAAAACACAAAAGCATATAATTCCTTTTCAAGATTAACATTAAATAAAGAAAGAACAATTTTTTAAGATAAACATTGAATAAGATTTCTGAGATTGGAGAGTTAGGATTTGGTAAAAATTTCAAAGGAAACTTACTAGATAAATTTCGTTGCATGTTTGTAGGCTAAGGTGAGACGACGGCGAGGATGACGACAAAAATAGTTACAGCGGCAATGGTGACCATGACAGTGGGCAACAAAGACTTAGAGAGGACCGTTTGAGTCTTGAGAGAGACGAGAGAGAGAGTGAGGTGGGAGTGAGTGAGTATGTTGAAATCTGATTTGAAGTGAGCGTTAATTGGGCTGGGGGATTGTATGTTAATAGGGCTTTTTTATAAAAAAAATTGTCTTGGACCAGGTCGTGGCTGTGTGAGTACTAAGTAGTAATGTGTGCAATTTACATATTAATATATAATATAAAAATAATAATATAATTAAAGGAATAGATTCGGTCGGGTTTGGGCACCAACGGATCCAAATTACCCATCTGAACCCGACCGTGTAGACCCATATAACCCTTTATTTTTCACCCGCCCAACCCACTAACCCGAAGAAACCCGCCCGCAAAATTAAATCTTTTAATGGGTTGGTCGGGTTTGGTCGAGTCCAGATATGTTGTCCACCCCTACTTTGTACCATGACCATCAGGTGCATCTATCAACCATTTTAGACACTTTCTCAGTCCTGTGATGAACTCTAATTTAGTGCATTTTTTAAGGATTATTGTGAGTCAACTTTAGAACAATTACTATTTTATTGTGTATATATATGTAAATATAATATATTATTATATCATTATGAATAGAAGAATATTGAGGTTGAAGATATGAAAAGATAAAAACAAAAATTTGTTGGATAAAAAAAGAAGTATTGGAATAAGAGCGGGTGGATATTATTTTCTTTTAAGGTATGTTTGTTTCATGGTTTCAAAATTTGTTTTTAAAATTAGGATTCTTAATAATATATATAATGATGGAAATATTTTTCCAAGGAAAAGTTAGTAAAAGTATTTTGATAATAATTTAAATTTTTAAGATTTTTTTTTTGAAATTACTTATTAATAAGTAAATAATTAAATGTTATGTTAAAAAAAAGTTCATACACTTGGGTGGAAGTTATTTTGTGGTATTAGTGGAGGTTACATGGTATTTTACACACAATCTACTTGGGAATAACATTCCACGGTTATAGTTTGGAAATATAATTCCACCTTCATTGAGAAAAATAAACCTTCTGGATATAATTTATTCTTAAGAATAATTTTTTATTCCTTTATAACACACGGGCACATTTATTTTCAACATCTTATTATCAGGAATATGTTTTGCAACTCCGAAACAAAAACATCTTAAAGTTAGTCTAAGTAATAGTAAAAAAGGAGAGGATGCACATAATCAACTTTATCACTAATCAAAATTAAAAGCAGAAACTGACAGTTTGATAGAACAAAACACACTTTTGAAACTTTGGAGTAGTTGAAGTTGGAGAAAAGTGTCTAATTTAAGAGCTAAATTTCATCATCTTTTAGGTTTTATTTCTTCTCTCTTAATTTGATGAACACTACTATTATTTGCTTTATTTTCTATATGTTAATTGAGTAACTGAACTTTCCTCCCAAGTCTTTGGTGGATCTTGTGATTTAAATATCTTTTTACGATGTCTTAGTTTTATTTTGGATTCTTATTTTTTATATCAATTAAATTATTTATTGTTTTATTTACCTGTTTGTGATGATCAACCATGATTTAATTAATCAATTGATTAGTGATCAACTACAATTAATTGGTAGATCTATACAATAATTGAGATTGTGATTCTTGTATGGTGAAACATAGATATTAATCTTTCAATTATTCAACCCTTTTGATTCTTTATATTTTCTATTAATTATATTTTTTGCATGATCAACCAAAAAATTAATTTAGAGAAAATATATTACATGAAATGTCAAACTTTGTTAAGAGTTTTAGAAGAGAACTCGATAATTGAGAGAAAAAATAAGGATTCATATAGAACTATGATTTGAGGTATTAAAATTACAAATAAAACTATGACCATATGTCTTCTCTCTATTGAATTCAAATTGGTGTTGCTATTCTCATTTTAATTCTTGTGTTTTTGTTACTGTGAATCAATTATAACATTCATTAGTCTAAATAAAATAAAATCTTGGTTAATTTGGTAATTGTTAAATTAATCTGCGTAGATACAATAATCTTATATACCACTACTTGACAAACTCTTACACTTGCGGATTTTGTGAAACAAGTTTTTAGCGCTGTTGCTGGAGATTAATTTAACAATATTAAACGAGAGACATTTTCGTTAATTTAGACATTTTTGTCATGTTTTTAATTATTATTTTTTTGTAAAAAAAAAGTAGTTATCTTTTTTACTAGTATTTCCTCATGCTCACCATCTCTTAGGAACTTCTTTGCAATTAATTCTGCTGTGTAGAAATTTTAAAAACAAATACGGTCAAGAGGAAAATTATGGGGGAGTATATACAAGAGGCCAAATTGAAAGAGAGTAAAACAATGGAAATTTACATCATCATTAACCGAGAAAAATTCATACCTAAGATAAAAACTAAGGAAGAATATATATTAGAAACTGAATTAAAAGCTCAACATTTATAAGCTTTTTCATGTTGTCTTTGTCAATATTGTGACTTGGTGGGGCATGAAATGCAAGATTGTCCGATATGATCTTTACTCCTCCAAGTGGAACGTTGCATCTATTCCACCATGCATGCAACATCAATGTCCAACACATAAAAAGGAGTCAAATATCGATAAGAGACTTACAAAATTGATGCAAAATGTAACATCCCGACCCTTACCGTTATCGGCGATGTTAATCACGACCTTATCGCCCCCTTTTCCCACCGTTGAAAATAGCGAGTTTTTGCCTTCCGTGGGATTCAAGCCCGGTACCTAAGAGATAAGTACCACCTCATTCAATTCCCACTACCAATTGAGACAAGTCTAGGTACCGAGCTCGAATCCCACGGAAGGCAAAAACTCGTTATTTCCAACGGTGGGAAAAGGGGGCGATAAGGTCGTGATTAACATCACCGATAACTGTAAAGGTCGGGATGTTACAAAAAAGACGCATGTTTATGTAACACCTCAACCATTACCGTTACTGGCGATGCTACCTCGAAATCGGTGGATATATTATCCCATTTCCATACTGGTATATCTAATGACATTAGTAGTCCCCCTGGCTTCTGATGTTCTACCTTAGCTTTCTGACAAGTCAAACACGAAGCCACATATTCTGCTACTTGTTTTTTCATTCCCGGCCACCAAAACTTCAGCTTAAGGTCTTTATACATTTTGGTGGTACCAGGGTGAATACTCAGCTTGCTTTTGTGGGCCTCATCCAAGATAGTCCTCCTCAATTATGCATTGTCGAGTATACAAACACGTCCATTACATCTCAAAATATCGTCGAGGCCCACCTTGAATTTGAATGCCTTGTCGACCTCGATCAACTTCCTTTTCTCTTAAGTCAACACGTCTGTAACTTGGAGAACTTTAATCTTATTCATCAATTCACTACCTATAACGATCATTCCACAGTGTAGTTTTTCCAATGCAAAATCCAAATAAAGATCCAAGTCACGAAACTTCTCTAACAACTCCAACCTCTTCATTGTTACAACGAAAGATGAACTCGCTTCCTGCTTAGGGCATCAGCCACCACATTTGCTTTTCTTGGATGGTAATGCAACGTGAACTCATAATCTTTAATGAACTACATCCATATCCTCTGCCTAATGTTAAGTTCCTTTTGATCAAATAAGTATTTCAAACTCTTATGGTCACTGAATACATCAAAACTACACCCATATAGATAATGTCTCCAAATTTTCAATGCGAAAACAATTGCAGCTAACTCCAAGTCATGAGTGGGATAATTCTTTTCATGCACCTTCAATTGTCTTGAGGCATAGGCCACTACTTGTTTGTTCTGCATCAGCACACAACCACAAACAGTCATAGAGATTAGAAGTAGCTCAATTGGTAGTGGGAATGGAATGAGGCGGTACTTATCCCCTAGGTACCGGGCTCAAATTCCAAGGAAGGCAAAAACTCACTATTTGTAACACCCCGGCCATTACCGTTACCGGCGATGCTACCTCACGACCTTCTCGTCCCCCCTAACCACCCAGTGGAAATAACGAGTTTTTGCCTTTTGTGGGATTCGAGCCCGGTACCTGGGGGATAAGTACCGCCTCCACACAGTCCCACTACCATTTGAGCTAGGTAGCATCGCCGATAACGGTAATGGCTGAGGTGTTACACAAAACACCCTTCCTAAGTCATCTCAAGGGCCTCAATACTCATCATTCCTCCAAGTTGAGCCCAAGCATGATGAAGTCGAAATTATCACTCTCACAAGTGGTGTAGACTCGAATGAAGAACTTGGACATGAGGGACAAGTGTCCACTAAAAGAGAAAAGTTCGTACTAAAGATAGCACTTTTGAGGAGAACCAACATGACCCTAATATTACATTGAATGATCAAACTTTTTTAATAGTTTTTAGAAGAGTGATCGATAATTGAGAGAAAACAAAAAGAATTCAAATAAAACTATGACTTGAGATATTGAAATTACAAGTGAAACTATGACTCTATATATTCTCTCTATTAAATTCAAATGTGTGTTACTATTCTCATTTTAATTCTTGCATTTTTGTTACCGCGAATAAATCATATTATAAAATATTGATTAATTTGGTAATTGTTAAATTAATACTTGTGGATACGATAATTTTATATACTACTACGTGAAAACCCATACAGGGACTGATTTTGCACAACACATTGGATTCAAATAGGATGAAGAACTAATTAGCATAATACAAGAGCAGTTTAGAAACCATGAGGTATTTGTCATGGTATAATCTTTTACTTATGATATTTCTATCAATTAAACAGCCACCTGTTAATAATGTGTTATAATAACCCACAATGTTTACAGCTCATTCAAATTGGCCATAACTAGAACGGCTACTTTTGATGATATGGAAGAAGTTAATTTCCATACTTTAAGTTTAGTAATTTAGAGAAAAATTTAATTAGATGTGAAGTCATTGCAACAATCTATTAAGATGACAACTTTATCACTCATGAAATGTTTCTTTTCTGGACAGTAATCCTTATCTGCAACTACTGATTTTGATCTTAATTTTGAACCATCCACGACTCTTGCAAAGAGACTTTCAACTAAGCAAGACTTGGAGATTTCTCAACTATCATCAAACAAGTTAATCAGAACCATTAAAACTGAAGGAGCTCTCACAATATGTGGCTTCAATATTTTGTTGAATATTTTGATATGACTAATCTCTCCACCCCATGCTTATAGCTACTGTTGAATACTAATACATAACTTTTGGTGGTTAACCTCAGTTCTACAGTACCCTAGAAAAGCAAAAACAAAAATTAGGGGACACGAATCACAACATATTGATTTAGAGATATTTTTAATAGAGAAATGTTATTTAAACACATTTCTAAACACAAATACAAACACATATACTGTATACGTATACATATTTAAGGGCGTATGCATAATTAAGGGACAAATTAGTCATTTTGATAGTTCTCTTTCTATTCCTCAGAAAACCCTTTCTCTCCTTCTTGAATGCTTCTCCATCTTCTTCTCTTTGTTTCTCCATCTTCTTCTCTGTCGCTTCTTCACGACTGAGAGCCTGAACACTTCTGTCGCCTCTTCGTTTCGAGAGGAATTTATGTCGCTTCTTCACGACTGAGAGCCTGAACGCTTTTGTCGCTTCTTCATTTCGACATCTTCTTCTCCACCGAGAGGAATTTCTGTCGTTTCTTCCGTTGTCGTTCGTTCGCTCGCTCATTGCATCCGATTTCTGTGCGTTTGTGTCGCTCGCTCGTTACAGGTTGTTGGGTATTTTCATTGTAAGTTTACTTCTCTCAATCATTGATTTAGGGTTCCGTTGTTGTTCAATGTCAATTTAGGGTTTTTAGTTATTGATTTAGGGTTTCTATTTTTGCTTCTTCGTTTAGGATATTTGGTTTTTAGGGTTTCTATTTTGGCTTCTTTGTTTCTATTTTTGGCCAGATTGATTGTTTTATTGCTTTATATTTTAGACATAATGATTTTGCTTTATATGCATAAATGTTGATATTCCTTCCATTGTTTCCTTTGGTTGTTACTGATATTATTTCCATTGTTGCTTTATATGCCTAAATACTTTATATTTTAGACATAGTGATTTTGCTTTATATGCTTTATATGCCTAAATATGCTGTCTGGTGGAACGAATGTATAATATTTGACAGAGATAGGGTAAGCACTAAACAAGTAGGTGGTAATATGGCTGCCTAGAGCTTTGCAATTTGCAAGTCACAAGCACTATGGGCGGAGGCACGTTAAGCAAAGATTAGCAATGTGATTAAATTACTAGTTTGTAGCCCTTGTCCATTTTGATCTTTAGGTTTTGACCAAAAGTTAGTGCTTGTAACAGCTGTTTTGTGTTTACTTTTCTGGCTTTTGTGTGGCCCTGATAATTGCATTTAAATTTTTAATACTACTGTGTTTATTAGATTTCATGGATAGTAAGCAGAATTTCCCAATTTGTCATAATAAATGAAAAATACTAGTGTACTTATGTTTGATAATGTCACTTATTTGATAATGTCACATAATAAGCAGAATTCAAGTATATTTTTGTCTATTATTTCAATTTAGACAAGTTTTGTATCATAAATGAGCTATTTTATTTCAATGTCAATATTTTGGTATTTATTTTTCTACAGTTCTGATGCTTTAAGACATGGCACCGAAAATGAAAAAAATGTAAGGAATTTTCAACTAGTTGTATTTGTATTGTTGCAATTTATTTATCAATATTAACCATATATTCATACCTTTCAGATACGTACGAGACATGCATGTTTACCAAATTTGTTGCATGAAATCAACCTTCATTTGACAAATGCACATCGAACTCAAATTATGACAACTCCATTCAAGTGGGTTTTAGATATGCCAAAAAATTTACAAATTTCTGGTGCTCTGTTGTCGGAGTTGGCTAGTAGGTGGGATGGACGTAATGGGGGCTTTATGATTAGGGGTAGGATAGTTAATTTTACTCCAAGTGATGTATGTTTAGCTATAGGACTACCAATAGTAGTTGAACCTTTGAAATAATATGAAAATGAGGAATGTGATACATTGTTGTTGTTTAGAGGAAAAGAAGTAACTTGTGATATGATTGGTGTGTTGCTTCACATGTGTCGTCAAAACAAAGTCAATTTTTGTAGACTTTATATACTCATCGCTTTTGGCGAGTTCTAATTTCCCCAATTAGGGAATCGAGTAAATACTCGTTATATCAAAATACTTGATGATATAGAGTCTCTGCATAGCTACAATTGGGATGTAGCTGTGTATATGTTTTAGTTGAAAGTTTAATTAGGATTGAAACTGTGTTGAAAGAGGGGAAGGTAGGTTCGCAAACGCACATAACAGGTTGTGCAGCAGTCCTACAGGTATATATTTTATATCGTTTTATGCCACCATCTTCTATCTTATGTTGTCTTTTAATTAAAATACATTTATTAAGTATATTAAGATTTGTTTTAGATCTGGGTGTTTAACCTCTTGTCCTTGGGTGAAGCATCTGTTCCCAAGTTTAGATTCCCGAGATTTTTGAATTGGTCAATCTTACAGTGTTAGAAGAAAACAATATTAAAAACATTTCAAAATAACATGGTAAGCATTTATATTATTTGCTTGTAAAACTTGTTTAATAATAATGTGTGTGTTTCAATTGTTTTTCGTTTGCAAGATAATTGAAGAGTTAACTGCAACAAATGAAGAACTTGAATTTGACATGGTAAATGAAGCATTGCATGAACAAGAAAATCAGACTGTACGTTATGTTGATTATCAACGATTGGTGGCGGAGAATAGACAGTCCCAAGAGAAGATTTCGATTTTTGAGGCTGAGGTAAAATTGTTAAAATAAGAATTATGTAAACGTCAGCCAATGCATGAATCCGATCATGAATTTGTGAGATGTTCTCCAGCAAGAGCTTGTAATGGTTTCCCCTCAACTTCATATGCTGAATTTGATGGTATGAATATTGAATTTTTTTGTCAATCAAATATTTATAGTATGTAATTGAACTTGTTAATAACATACTATTTGTCAACAGGTGAGAGTTAGTACCCCTGTTGAGAATGTTGGGGATGAAGTCGCAGAAAATGTTGTTGGTAAGTAATAAATTGTATATGTTGTGGTATTGTTGTAGTTTTGTTATGATATAATTTTAATACATTTGTCAACAGGTGAGCCTAACGTGAACAGTTCAGCAAAACCAACGTCAAACATAATTACGAGAATGAAAGATAAACTAAGGAAGCGAGTTAAAAGTGTAGTCAATCAAAGTCCATTTGTGAATCTGGATGAAAAGAAGAAGAAGAAAAAATAAGTGTGTTATTGGCATATTTTGAGTTTGTGGAAGGTTCTCTATAACGATATAGTTGGTGGCGTTTGAACTACACTTTGATTAACAGTGGTGAAACTTAATATTTAGACAAAAATAATTAACATGATTGATTAACAGTTCACAGCCCTAATTTTTAGACCAAAATAAGTCATTAACCAATAAGGCTTATATTATTAACCAGAAGTAGAAAAACCAGGTATGAATCCAGCAAACCCAGAAAAACGTGTATGAACAAAAAAAAAACAAAAATTTGAACCCAAATTTTTTTTCTCAATACTAATGTCTAAAAAATACTACACATTCTTAAAGTAAACAAGATAAGCAAACAACCCCATTAATAAATGAAAGACAAATTTTGAAACTCAACATTGTGGGAAAGAAGGAAATGAGAAGTTACCTTGCAAGGGAGGAGATAAGGTTGCTTAAGTTACTTCATAAATTTTTTGATTAAAATCAGTAAATAAAAGGAAGAAGGAGGAATTATAGAAGAAAGGAAAGATAAATGTGTGAGGTTTATTTTTGTAGAGGAAGACAAAAAAAAAAGGGAAAAAGAGAGATAAAAAAGGGGGAAAAGTAAAAAAAAAAAGAGAAAATTAAATGAAGAGAGAGATTGTGTGGAGACCATATATTTGTCTTTAAAATTGTGTTCAAATATCATTACTCTTTTTAATATTTGTTCTCATAACTCAAATTAGACCTTATTTTATTAGTATGTCATTTATCATAATTATATTTGATATAAATTTTTTTTTAAATAATTTCAAATTTACCACCCAAGTCAGTCATATGATGTTGTCTTCCCTCCAACATTTGAAATGTTTGAATGCAAATAAGTAACCATTAATTCAATTTAATTTGAAAATTCATCCTACAACCAAAGTTTCATCTTTTCTGTGAAACCTTGGACAAACTAACAGACAGTGAAATTAATAAAACAAAAATGGCAAGGCTAAAAAAAATTTCTCAGTCACAAAGCTTCCAAAAGACTAAAAACGAATACACAAGTTAGTGAAAATGAATCATCTTCTTCCATACAATCAGCCCCAACTTAGTGTCCAAGTTTGTTGCAGTCAACAATAATCAGGCTTCTACTTCTAGAACACAATCACCATTGGTGAAAGATTCGCCTAATAATGAGGAGGAAAGTTATTATATTAATTATGACTCTGAGGACAAGGGTTTAATGAAGTATAAATACAGTTTTCACCAAATGTCTTCTAACGATGGTTCAAATTTAGAAGATGGCAAATTTAGAGGACCAAATTTTTATGCTTTAATTTTCAATTTGTTTTCTTTTCTAATGGTTACTTAATCACACTTATGGTTATGTTATGCAAATATTGATTTTGTTTCTAATATATCTATATATGTAAGGAACACGGTGAGTTGCATCCAACTAATTTTATAGCAAAATATGAAAAAAGAGTTACGTGAGTATTAGACGATCCATAACTATGGTGGTATTAGTCAAATTTATGAAATTTAACAAAGACCCTATTTTCCATGGTTAACATTTGGTTAGGCTGCATTAAAATAAATTTTTTGGGTTGAATAAAAATCTAGAAATTGCTCTTTCAATTATCACAGAAACAATATATTTGGTTTGTGTGATATAAAAGTACGACAACCTCCATATGAGTTTCAATCTTACCATAGTCGGTTTACAAATAATCTACTATAATGTTCCACTTTTAAATAAAAATATTTACAGATCACGCTTCGTAAGTAATTTACTGTGACTACAATACTTTTGTAATGATTCGTATTATTTTGTTTTATAATATTATTACAACTTTTTTTTCTTCAAATGTGATAATAGACAAAAATCAAATTTTCGTGAACTAATAAGCAATCATGGATTTGAGAGAATAAAAATTGGCATTGGATGGGCAGATTTTTGTGCCCAAAATATCTTTGTTGTAGGAGATTTAATAAGATTACATTTTCGCCAGTTAATCCTCAAAATATTGTTCATGTATTTAAAATCAATGGGTGATTCCATCATCATTTTGTAATAATATAACTCTTTATTCACAATTTTCATTTTGCACCTATTGGAATTCAATTATGAGTGGTTAGTCCAACATTGACTAGAAATGGAGGAAATGTTGAATATATAAGAGAGGAGACTCATATACCCATTGTCTTAAGGTTTTGGGTAAAGATGTGGTGTCAAAGTCTCTTAGTGATCCTTGACGTTTAGCCCATTACCGTTGTCGCGCTCCCTCGGACTCCCCAACAAGTGGCATCAGAGCCTGGTTCGGCCTGGTGGAGAAGCAAGAGTGGAAGATCCTAGTGTGGGTAACTCACAATTGAGGGGGCCCATTGCCTTGACTAGTGGGGGAGCAAGAGTGGAAGATCCAGATCCTATTGACAATTCAAATAGTATTCCAATCTTTCTTTGTCTGTGATTCTATTAATCAATTATATTTGATCCCTATAAAATTTTAATATTTTAATTTTTGTCCCTATAAAATAAAAATGTAATTTTTAGTCGCTATAAAATTATTATATATGTAATTTTAGTCCTTGCTAGAATGTTAACTTATATTTTCAAATGATTTTTTTATAGACATGTTTATAACATTATAAAAAGTTATTCCACAAAAAATGAGCCCAAAATTTGATTATTGAGTCCATATTTTTGTTACTTTTAACTAGAGATTTTTATTTTTAAAAAATGATATTTAATTTATTCTAAGTAAAAAATTCTAATTTTTTGTGGCGTAACTTTTTATAATATTCTAAATATATTTGGAAATAATCATTCAAAACATTTAACATTAAAGGATAATTAAACTTGTTTCATTTTAGCAGAGACTAAAACTATTAGCTGAATAATTTTGTAAAGACTAAAAGTTGTATTTTTATTTTATATAGACTAAAATTAAAAGAACGAAATTTTATAAGGACACAAAAATATATTTAACCCAAATTATTATAACATCATTTTTGAAGAATAGATTATTTATTTTTTAAAATGCAGCTTCAACGATGCAAGCCCACCAAATATCGCCAAAACCCAACGGACCCGTGCTATATAGTAAGCGTATTCGATTAGTTATTCTTTTATAATTTATTTGTAACATAACTAAATAAGTGTTCAACATAACTAAACTAAATTAAAAATTTAGAGCAATAATATAACACTTATGAAGAATATATTAGAGATTTTGTATTGGATCTAGAGTATGTAAAATATCTTTATGAAAATGGATATGCAAAAGAGGCAAGAAAAGTAGATAAACTAGCCTTGAGAGAGAAAGAGAAAATCAAAGAAAAGAAAGAGAAAGAGGAAAAAACTAAGTTAGCCTTGAGAGAGAAAGTGAAAATTAAAGAAAAGAAAGATGAAGTGGAACAAAATTTGAGAGACAGAGAGCAAGAAATTGAGTCTAACTATTTGCCTAACTTTGTTGATTCTTATGTTGAAAAGTTTGAAGATAGGTCTCCAAAAGAAGAATGCTTACAATCCATTGAAGTTAAAGGTGATTGGCCAAAAGTTTCTCAAAAGGATACTTGCAAGGAAAATCTTGGTTTGAATCCTAGCAACTTTAATTCTTCTACTACTTAAATTCATGTTTGTTTTAAATTGTTTGATAAGTTTCTTCCTCCTATGCTAGATAAGTTTGAAAATATTCATGTTGAAATGCATAACTTGTGTTATTTCCATAAGCCTCATTTGAAAGTTGAAATCATGATGCATCAAGTGTTTAATCCATATTATTCTTCTAAACTTGATTTGAGAATTTTGAGCCAAAATTTGAATGATTTTCTTGATAAATGTGTTGTTGTACTTTCTAAAGTAAATTTGGTTCATGACAAATTTTTTGAAGAATGTGTTGAGATTCTTAAGAAACATTTGTTTGCTAACTTTAATACTTACTCTTGTGTTAAAAATAAAATTAGTATTTTGAGATTTTCTATAAAGTATAAATGTTTGCATGTGAAATTAGTTGATAGTTGCACTACTACACCTCTCCTTAGTTTTTCTGTTATTGGTAAATCTTTTAAACTTTCATATGATACTTCTAATTTGTTTGAAGGACTTGTCTTGTTTCAAAAAGAACCTTCTTTGGTTTATGATGAAAGAAATGTTCATGAGACTCAACTTGTTTTGAAGCATTTGGAAATACAAAGTAACTTCTTGTCTGTCACCAATCCAAATCGAAGGAAGGTAGCATTGGTACTTAATGTCAAATTCAAGAGGTATAAATTTATCTCTATCTTGAAAACTCCTTATATTAAAAATGAATATATTGGATTGTTGAATGCAAAAAGTCGAGTTGTGTTTCACCTCCTTGGCACATTTGGTGGTTTTTCACAATTTCCATTTGATCCTAGTGGTAGCGTTAACAATGTTCTTCATGTATTTGACTTGTGTTTTTCTTCTGGTAGGTTATGATTGAGCTAAATTCAAGGTCGAATTTCTTCTAAGAAGGAAGGAACGATGAGGACCTAAAATAAGCTAATTAGGAGGAAAAACAAAGAATATTTCAAGTCAAAACGTTATAATAATTTTTAGTTTTATTTTTATTTAATTTGAATTGTAATGATTTTAGTTAAGGGGTGTAAGTCCAATATGAGTCTAGAGAATATTTCAACTCATTTTGACCGTTTGAATGAATTAGAATTTCTATAATGAGAATTGTGAGTGAGATGTGTCTCCTATTTAAGTTCTTGGATTAGAAGTTGCTTGAATCTTATCAACGGCTTCCTTACCATTGTGGCGATTCAACATTGGCTCATCAATCATCTTTAAAGGTGACAGGCAATTGAGTAGCAACATAATTGGTTAGCTGACTTAAGTCTTTAATACCAAACCTAAGAACCAAAATCTTAGTCATCATTTCCTTTTTAGTTTTCATCATGCACTTTGAGTCATCATCTATGTAATTATTTAAGCTACAATGTTATCCTTAATGTTTTATTCCATTTCTAGGTTAGATAAAAAGCTCATTATGAACTATACTTCTTTAAGTTAAGGATTTATGAAGTATTGAACAATGTTTGTGGTTTAATATGTTTATAGCATGTTTGCATTATTTATTCAAGTTGATTTGATGTTGTCTTTAAGTTTGAATTTGATCATTTTTTATCGAAGCTACAAATGATATTGGCAATTACTTCCAGGTCCTTATTCTTTATCGGAGGATTTCAAAGGATACACACTCCTTTATCCTAGAGCGTATGAGAAAGAAACTTATTGGTTGGAAAAACAATATTTTGTCTTTTGCAGGTTGGATAACTCTTGCACAATCATTTCTCTCTTGCATTTTGGGATATACAATGCAGACCTCCTTGATCTTTGCTTCCATATGTGACCAAGTTGAGAAGATATATCGATTTTTTTTAGGGAAATTGAGGAACATCGTAAATGTCATATGATATCTTGGGATAATGTGTGCTTTCCAAACAAGAAAGACGGAATCAGATTCAAAATTATGAGTGTTCTTAACAAAACTTATATGTTTAAGTTTGCTTGGCAACTTGTTGTGTGTATAATTGTTTTGGTGTTAAGGCCATGCCTAAGATAATTCCTCGCAACAACACATCTCATATTTGGCGAGCTATCTCTACTGGCCGGAAGTGGAGTGCAACATAGCTTCAACGAATTATAATGGTCAATATACTAGGTTTTAGAAAGATAATTGGATCGTTGGGTGTGGCCCCATCCAAGTCAAGTCGAATACCTAATATCATTTTGTACAGATAATGACACTACAAGAAAATAGACATATACCTACGGAGGTTTATAGTGACAACATTAAAAACTGTAGGTATAGATAACCTATACCCACAGAAAAATTTACAACCGTTGGTATAGATATCTTATACCTTGGGTTACCAAAATTTGTCGCTAATTGTTACAGTGACATATCTATAACCGTGGGCATAGACATCAATTAAGATTCTTTATAGAAGCCAATTTTTTAATTATTTCTGAAAATTTGGATTACCCGCCCTTTGAAAACTTTCACTAGTGCCAACTCAAAATTAAGTAGATATTGCTCTAAAACCATTTTCCTCCAAAATTATTTCCCTAAATTAATCCTCCAAATTTCTCAAATCCCTCATTTCTACCAAGTACTCCAAATTTCTCAAATCCCTCATTTCTCTTCATCCCCAAATTTCTCAAATCCCTCATTTCTCTTCATCCCCAAATTTCTCACCCGCCTCCGCCTCCGCATCGCAATCGCGTCTCGCTCTGCCTCTTCCTTCCCTAGTTCCCTTCACGGCTTACCTCCGCCTCCGCTTCGCGTCTTGCCTAAGTTGCCTCCGCCTCTGCTGGCTGCCTCGACCTCGCCTCTGTGACTGCTCGCCTCCACCTTTGTTGGACGTACGTCAAAACAAGGTTCTGATTTCAATTCGTATTATCATCAGAATTTTAGAATTGATGTTTGGAGTTTTATTTTGGAGTTTTGTTTGGAGTTTTGTTTTGGAGTTTTGTTTGTTTGGAGTTTTGTTTGTTTGGAGTTTTTGTTTGTTTCAAATTAGATATTAGTGCTGATTTTTTTTGTTTCACATAAGGTGTTTGATTTTTTGTCCATATAAGGTGTTTGATTTTTGCTGCCTCGCCTTGAGCTCGCCTCGCCTGTTCGTCGTCAAAACTCCAAAGGTTTCAATTTTGCTGATTTGTTGATTTGGTGTTTTTCCTGATTTGATTAACAAGGTGTTTGAACAAAATGTTTGTGCTGATTTTTATTGTTTATTTGCTGATTTTTGTTGCATAGAATGTGTTTATGCTGATTTGCTGATTTTTGTTGTGGATTTGCTGATTTTTGTGCTAATTTTTGTTGCTGATTTTTGTGTTGATTTTTGTTGCTGATTTAGAATGTTTGTGCTCATTTTTGTTGCTGATTTAAAACAATGGCAGCCTGTCTAGAATGATGGCTAAATTGTTGTTGCAAAATTGGTTGATTTAAATTGTTGTTGCTAAATTGGTTGATTTAAATTGTTGTTGCTAAATTGGTTGATTTAAATTGTTGTTGTTGATGACTGCATGTTTATTGTACAAGATATACTGCAGATTTAGAATGATGGCTGCCTGATTTTGTTTCCTAAATTGCTAATTTCGCCGATTTAGAAGAAAGAATCGCACATAATAGCTGCATGTTTTAGAATGCAACTCTTTAAATTTAGAATGTTAACTCTTTGTATATTTGATTTATACCTATTATAATTTTATGTCGATCACCCCAAACTTTTTAGGCAAGCTCCGCCACTGGCTTCTTGCTTCTCAAATCCACTTCTTTTTCTTTTATCATTGACGTAATCGATTTATTTTGCGATTGCGCTTGTTGTTGCTCATCTTAATCAATTTATTTAGGGTTCTTGTTTTTTGCTTTGGTATCTTTATTGTGTTCACCCTTTCATTGGGCCTTGCATTTTGGGTTTAAGGTTCATATTCTTGTTATAAAATCCTCAATTAGTTTCCTTCTATCATCATCAATCATACTCACAGTATATTTACTCTTTACTTGTTCATACTTTACAGAGAAACAACACATTCTACATTTTCGGCGATTACTGTGTTTTTGACATTGGTACGTTCTCACACCACCCAACGATTTCATCACTGTTACGCTTAATGCTTATACAAGTATTTTTATTCTAGGGTTTCTATTTTTCATCAATCGGTGACAATTGATGGAACCACTTCCACAGTCACACTGATTATTACCTTTTAGTTGCGTCGAGCTAGTTTGCGCTTACGTTGTTTTGTTTATCATTTTATTTTATCGTTACCAAATTTTCTCTGTAAGTTCCTCTTTTCAACCTATAGCTCAAATGATGATGATATTTTTGCTTGGATTTTTTTCTTTGATTTGGGATTGTGCTAAAATTATATATATTTTTTAAAAATAATTATATAGAAGACAATGAAAATGTTTTTTTCCCTTTGAAAACAATAAATTTTCTCAAGCTAAAACATGGTTTTATATTGCTCGTTTAGTTTTTGTTATAGTTTTTATCACTGGTTTTGCTAGAAACTATAACAAATTTAACAAAAAGAGGTGTAGGTCCAGCAAACTTGTAACCAAATTTATATAAGGACTTAATTGTTATGAGTTTGTGGTAAGTTTAGTTTATAATATTATGTTTGTGAATGGAAAACCAGATTACAAATTGGAAACTGGAAACATATTTGAAGTAAGAACTTGACCTTACTTGACAATACTTAATTATTTTGTTCACTTGCATAGTGGTTCCAGGAAAATCATAGTTATATGATTTTTTAGAAGAAATTTGTCTAATTAGGCTCTTGATATAGTTTCATGAATCACACCGCCAATTTGATACTGGGGTTTTGTGTATTGAGCTTTATATGAAACACACTTGAAAATCACATCAAAATAATGGAAATGTTTAGTCTTTTGTAAACATCCTATTTCTGAAGTAGTAGCTTTGAAAGTATGATTGAAGTATCTTGTTCTTATATGGTTGTATCAAACTAATCTTGCACAGAGTTGGACTTGAAGTTCCAACAATCGAAGTTCGATTTGAGGATATATATGTGAAAGTACAAGTTTATATTGGAAGCAGAGCATTGCCTACATTACTTAACTTCTTTGTGAATGTGCTAAGAGGTAATTCACTACTGAGCATAATGATTCTTATCTATTCGTTGGATTATATCTGATTATTGATTTCTATGCTATTTTTTTTGTTAAGGGGTTCTGAAATTCTCTTCAAATAATTCCAAGTCCAAAGAAGTTTGTATCTGGTGTTTGTACTAGAAGTTTGCATTCATATTGATTATCACTAATATATTTTTGATTTATTATTAAAGGGTCTAATTTGAAACTACATGTTTGTTAAATAAACATGAAATCTTAATTTTGTCGAGGCTAATTGCATATTGCATACACTATTTACGATAACTATATTAAATTGAATCTTGATTTATTCAATTATAATATATGAGACCTTGTTATGTCATTATACAGTGTTGTTGGTGTTGGTGTTGTGCTTTTTTCTTGTCATGAGTTCCTGATGCTACTGGTGCTCAAAACAATTTGAATTCTCCTAGTACAAACACCAATGAAGATAATGAAAATGGTAATTAGATATTAAAATAATTAATATTTTCTCTATATTATTAGTAATATATTTATGTTGAATTTTGTATTTATTCATTTGTTATTTTATTGATTGTAGTTGAGGATTAAAAGCTAATTTGTGGTTGAAGATGGAATCTTGGCAATTTGGTGGACTCAATTTCTTAATGTTATTTGAGATTGTTTTGTATGACATAATATGTCACTTTTTATTTTATTTTGACTCTTAAATATATATATATATATATATATATATATATATATATATATATATATATTTCATTGTGTATTTATATTTGGTTAATTTTATAAAATAAAATTTTAAATTATTATATGATTTTTATTGATAACAAAAAATTAAAATTTATAGCAAATTTGTTACTGTTAAAACCTATACCAACAGAAATAAGTTGTCACTTAAATGTATAGCAACAGAATCAAAATCGTAGGTATAACTTTTAAAAATTATGGTTAAACTATATACCTACGGTGAAATGTCCGTAGGTAAAATCAAATGTTTACAACAACGGAAAAAATTCTGTCACTATACCCTGTAACAATGACGAAAAATTCGTAGGTATTGGGTAATTATGTACCACGAAAAAAAACCCCGTCGGTATAGGTTTTTTGGCTATCCCTACGGTTTTTATACTTTTCCCTACATATTTTGACTGTCACTAAATGTGAATTTTCTTGTAGTGTGACAACTAACGCATGGACGTTCTTGAGAATTTCCTTTCGAATGATATGTGTGCCAAGATTAAAGCTTCTCGACCCTTCGTCCAAAATGCAGAAGCGAACTTTCAAATTGGATTCCGGCTTATAACCACCAATTCTCTCTTAAGTCGGCATATGACATCTAAGCCAAACCTAGAGGAGGAAAATAAGATGAGTGTGATCCTGTGTTCGTTAAAGCTTGGGAATGTCACATTCTTAAAAACATTAGGTATTTCATTTGGAAACTAGCTCATGGAAAAATCTTGAAAAATATGGAGCAAAAGAGACGCAACATGATATCGAATGACACTTACCCTCATGGCAACTCTAGTCTTGATTACATAATCCATATACACTGCGATTGTGAGCTAGTATATGAAATTTGAGAGAGTATCATAAATCGAGCTAAGTGGAGTCGTTTCTTCAATTTAGGTATGCATGCTTGGTTGAATTGAAATTTCTCTACTGATAATATTGGTTATGTTCCTATGTCTTGGCCGACTTGCTTTGGTATCATCATTTGGAGGCTTTGGAAGGGTATAAATGAACACTTGTTTTCAAACTCTTTTGATTTTTACGTAGATTTATGGATTAAAACCCAACACCATGTTCATCAAGTTGTTAAAGATACTAGTAAACCCCTTGGGTTTTGAGAACATAAGAACATTAGTATTAAGACTACATTGAAAACACCCCCATATGGTTATTATAAGATGAATGTTGATGATGTTTTTCAACCTACTACCTGAAATTCCTCCATTGGTAGGCTTATTCGCAATGGAAATGGAAATTATTACATCGATTACTATTGTAACATTGGAGCTGGAAATGTTTTGTTTTTGTTGAAGCTTGGGCTTTTCTTCATGGTGTTAGGGTGACTCAAAATATGGGATTTAGAAAAGTTATATTTGAAAGCGACTCTAAATCTCTGATTTGAAGTGACAATGTCAATTACAAGGAAATGGGGTTTAAATTGTAATTGCCTATTTTTAAAAATTCTTGTTTAATCTCAAAGTATTTAACTTAAGATTAATCTTGGTTATGAAAACACAATAAAAGCATAACGTTCTTGGTTAGTGAAATCACAGAATTAACTTATCTATAAGATATATGGTTAATTGATTATAAACAAATAGATATACAAGAAGGAATATCTGAAAGAGATATATCTTGGTTCACCCAAAATGGGTTATGTCCAGTCCTCACAATTGTGAGATTTTTCACTAAGTGTTCAAAACAAGACCGTTCTTGGTTTTCACACAGCCTTTGTAGATGATAGCGATTCAGCAAGGGAATTGAATCGTTGCAAGTAATAATTAAAACGGTAGTATCGAGTGTCGAACTCAAGGATTGCATTTTACTTTTGAATTATATTTAATTACTAAAATTGAACAAAAAGTTTCTGAATTGATTGAAATAATATTCAAAACTAACAACGGTAATAAAATTGATCCTTTATAATAAGAAAAATGTCAGGGATGAGTTTCACTTCGAATCCAACCTTAGTGTCTAATTTAATCCTAGTTACTGAATTCCTTTATTGAATTATTACTAAATTCTCTTGATTATTCTAGCCCTAATGTCTTAGTGACAGAACCTTTAATTCCAAAGTAACCCCTAATTCCTTAGTGGATTTAAGATTAGAATTAAGCTTTATGGTACAAGAATTCTCTTTTTAAATTGTTGCCTTTGCAACAAATTTAATTGGTTTCATGACCTGCATCTATCCCTAGACTACAATATCATGAATTTCTCATCTCAAGCATTCGTAAAGTCCACTTCCGTTTCAAAATACGAATCCTAGAACATTTTAATGTTGATCAAGCAATAAAAAGCATTAAGCACAAAGATGAGAAAAATAATTCATTAAACTCAATCATATAACTAGAAATCAAATCAAAAAAATAAGGGTTTCATCTTGTTATACTTATCCCTAACAAACAAGATTTAGTTACTCATGACAGAGATAGAAAAGATAGAGATTAGAAAAGAATTACAAGAAAGATTCATGAATGATTCTTGATAAAACTGCTCAAATAGGGTTAGAAACAGCCATCTCTGAGTGAGAAAGATACCTAAAAAGTCTCCAAACTTCCCAATAGTTAGAAAGATACCTAAAAAGTGAGAAAAACGTGTTTTAATGTGTTTTGATGCGCGTCACCCCCCCAGACGCGCTTCAGGCGCACCTGGACAGAATCAAGATGTGAAAATATTGTTGAAATGTGCCTCGGTCGTGCTTCAAGTGCACAACATCTTTTGTCTGGCGTTTAGTGCAATTTTCTCCACTTTTGAATCCGAATTTGGTTTTGGTGATTTCATGCAAGGTGTAGCTATGGATCTTAGCTTTCATTTGCACTTGGTTTGACTTCAATTGGACATCTACAACTCCAGATATGGCTGAAATACTCCACATAGGTCATGTTGATTTCTCACCAAAATTCAGCACTGATCTAAAACAAAGAAACAACGCAAAACAATGAAAAAATCTCTACTTAATCAAGGAAACAAGAACATAAACAAACCTCCATTTTTCTTCAACTTCTGAGCTTCATTTAGAGAAGTAACAGAAGGGAAAATTGCTCATCTCCACGCTGCAGTGCTAGTGAGCCAACTTCAGAAGCGACGAGCGGACAAAATATTTTACAAGAATTAATCGCGGTTCCGTAATCGGCCGTTAAAGCTACCGTTGAGGTAAAGGCTCCTTCCAAACTTTTAGTTTGCATTTAGGACCTTATGTGTGAATTTGTGGAAAATAAATTTGATGTGTTTGAGGTGTAGATTTGTGAAAAATGAATTTAAGGTGTTTATGGGAAAAAAATTGGATATTTAAATTGGTGATTTATTGTTGAAAATTTGGAGATTTAAATTGGTGATTTATGGTTGAAAATTTGGAGATTTAAATTGGTGATTTATGGTTGAAAATTTGGATAATTAAATTGGTGATTTATGGTTGAAAATTTGGAGATTTAAATTGGTGATTTATGGTTAAAAATTTGGAGATTTAATTTGGTGATTTATGGTTGAAAATTTGGAGATATAATTTGATGATTTATGGTTGAAAATTTGGAGATTTAATTTGGTGGTTTATGTTTGGAAATGTGGAGTTTGGAATTAATGTGATTTAGGTGTGGTTTTGCGGAAAATGAAATGATGAAATTTGGTTTGTATGGTGACTAAAATTTAATGTCGATTGTGGATTAAATTTGATGTGGATTTGATGAAAATCTGTTTTGAGTTTACTCTGTGAAATGTTTGAAAAACCGTTATTGTTAAATGAGTATTAAAAATGAGGAATCTTTTAATAGCTGCATTTATGTAATGGTTGTGGTGATTCATGTTTAATGTGATTGATGTGTTCATAATTAATATTATGAATTTTTGAGATGTGTTTTATGTGTAGATTTTGTGGAAAAATAAATTGATATGAATTGGTATGAATTGTGGGATTATGAGTTATATATGTTTGAGTATGCTCTATGTTGAATTTGAAAAATCATTAGTGTTAAATGGGTATTAAAAATGGGGAATCTTTTAATAGTTGCATTTACGTAATGATTGTGGTGAAAGAGTCAGAGTATGCTCATGCATTCATAATATGTGGTGACCGCGATGGTGCCATGGTGATAGTGGTAACCGTGATGGGCCACGAGATGATGCCATGTGAATAGTTGGTTCATCTTATCCTTGCGAGGATTTTCGCGTAGTGCTGATCTGTGAGAGATTGCACTCTTGTAAGTCGTGCTGATATGTGATAGATTGCACTCTTGTAAGTCGTGTTGATTTGTGAGCGATTGCACGCATAGAAAATCGCGTTGGTCTGTGAGAAGTTGTACGATTGTGAATCGTGCTGATCTGCGAGAGATTGCACCTTGATAATTAGTACTGGTCTGTGAGAGGATGTACAATTATGATTTACGCCCCTTCGAGGAAGGTTTTGGTTTGAAATTTCGGAATCATTCGCATTAGCACACACGCATTGCATTAGGGTGCTTGGCACGCGAGTCATGTTTGGTATACCATGATGATTGTATATACATACTCAGTTGTTGTGATTGTGCCGTAATTGATGAGTGTGATTGTTTGATTTTGTGTGTAAGTGTTGAACGATTTCGAAACATTTGCGAAACTGAAATCTGCAATTTTTTAGCAGTTGTATTCAAATACGTGGTGCTTGTATTCGAATACATTTAAGTGGATTTTGCTACTGACTTGTGTTTTAGCTCTGTATTCGAATACATTGATGCTGTATTCGAATACGACAGTGCAGTTTTGTTAAAACTTCATCTTTCAACTTGTTTATGCATTGTTGGCATAAGAAAACCCTTTCAAGGTGTATGTTAAGTTGAAAGGTTATTTTGTGCATTTAAAACTTAAATGCTATGTGTTGTTTGTTAATTTCGGATTGGTGACCCTTTACAATAATTGTGGAAATCTGAGCTCTGTCCTCAGATGAGGATCAGGACCGTCTTTCCGGTTAGTACTTTGGAGATGGGAAGGTAGTGGTTATACCTGACCGAGGCTGTGTCAGAAGGTTTTGCTGGGCACGTGGAGTTTACCCGAGTTGTATAGCTTTTTGTGGTATGATCAGATTAGGTGGCTGTATAGGGGCAGGGTGTCTTCCTCTTGTGGTTGTATTTATTTTATTTTGGAAGACTGTATCCCTATATTTTAACTGTCTGTTGACTTTTATTTTGGTGGGTCCATGTGTCACTTTTTGATGTGACGTGGGGGAAGTAGAGATTCTTGGGGCAGTGCATTTGTGCAGGTGACTGCCTAGAATACCCAGGGGTATGAGCTATGTTTAATGGGGATGATCAAATGGCTGAAGCTATGAATAGCATGATTGCTTCTGTTGTTGCACAAACTACTGCAAAGACTCTGCGGGATCTGGAAAAAAGGAAATGAGAGATCCATGTTGTTGAGTCAAGGGGATTGGAAGATTTTCGTCGTTACAATCCTCCAAAGTTCAAGGGTGATGAGAGCCCAGGAAAACCTGATCAGTGGATTCAATAAGTGGAGATCTTTTTAAGAAGGGTATTAGATGTTCGCCTTGTAGATTTCAGGATGAGACTGGATGAAGTTTTATAACTGTCATAGAGGTGTGAACACCATGAAATTATTAAGAAGACAGGGATTCCATTTGGAATAACATTTGAAGCTTAGGTGTCAACGAAAGAGGCTTGGATTGAAGTTAAGAGGCATTGTACATTAGGGGTAAATACTACCTTGGTTAGGTAAGAGACGCTTTGAGGAATAGTCAATACCTTGATGGATAAGGTCGAGCATTCGAGTTAAACTAGATTTCCAAACTTAGATTGTTAAGTATGAATCTCATGACGAGTATAGGAATGAAACTATATATTTCATTGGTAAGTGACAAATCTCTGTGTGGTTTAGGAGACGGTAAGTATCTATACTGATTTCGGATGAAACTATAGACGCGTAAGTATGAATTTTGATTCGAGATTTCATTTGGGACCCTAAGATGGTTGATTCAAAATCCACAAGGTTGGATGGAGGACCAAGTGACACCTTAAACTTGTATGATCGAGGGAGTTGAGGTAGGCAAGTGATAAATAATTCATGTTATGGATGGAAGTGTTTGAAGATTTACTAAAAATATCGTGTTATGATTAGAAGACTTTTAATTAGTGAGATTACTAAGACGATTAGAGTCGATGATGAATAAGACCTTGAATTGTATCTTAAGATGAAATGGATTAATTTAGGCGGTGTGACTAGTATTTGGAGATTTCGAGGATCAGATTTTAAAATTTAATTCAATGATGGAAAGTGAAAAAGAAGAAATATAACAAATGAGCAAATGAGTGTTTCAATGCCTAGATGGACGATGAAAGGTATGTGGGACTTTAAGATATTTTACTGCAAAGTTATGAGAATGAGGTTTATAGCTAATTATTCTTAGGAAATGCTTATTGATAACATTTGTGAAATAATTTTTTTTGGACGTTCGATTGTTAGGATTCTTTCAGTTTGTATCTCAGTGGAGGTTGAAAAGGAATAAGAATTCAGCGAGTGAACCAAATTTTGGAAAAATGTGCCAAGAAAGCTTGTTGGAGCAGCACATGGAGATGTAGCTTATGTTAATTAAAGATTCATGAAAGGAATTATCTCACCTGTAATTCAGACAATGTTATTTTAAAGGCATTACTTGAGTACATGGCATGGGGGTTGCTTTTGTGTTTGTCAATCAATAGAGTTAAATGTTTTTTGGTAGGGAAGAATTACGTATGAAATGGAAAAGTTTGGTGGGAACTAGTAAGGCTTGATTTATTGAAATCACCATAATGAAGATATATCAAGGTTTGAGGTAGAAATTTAAGGGTTGTATAAATGGAAAAGGGTTGGAGTGAAAATAGTGTGTTTGACCTGTCAGAATGAAATGTGGCGAAATTGGGAAGTATCAGAATGAATGTTGGCAGTAGATGTCGGAGTATTATTTTCAGGTTTGTTCAGAATGGTGAAGTATGTAAGAATTGACTAGTGAAGCGTGAAATTGAGGGGTTAGGCATGAGACAAATGTAGGTCTTAATCAGTGAATGAAATTCAAGTTAGGTTTTTGTTGAAGATGTGACTCTTGAAATGAAGTACTAAACTAGAAGGAAGTTTGTGTATCATGAGTAGTATAGTTTTGGCATGTTATCGAAAATATTTCACGAAGCTTGGATCACCAAGCAGATGTGGGGATGGAATTCTTAGAGTTATAATTAGAACAACATACTGATAAGAACACTACGGTTTGGCATAGTTGTGCGACTAAAGAAAAATCGAGGATTTGTAGTCAATGGAGACATTCAGGAGTCCTTAACGGTAATGATTGTTGGTGCTAGGTGTGTTGGAGTCATATTCAGTGTTTCGTTTTGGGTACCAAATGGATGTTTCGTACCAAGTGGATGTATATGAGGCTATGTGACATAGCTACAGGCGATTGAAATTCGTCGATAGAATCAAAGTTATAGGAAAATAAGGGAAACTCAGTGGACTTTGAGAATATTGTTTGACAGCTTGTGCATTAGGATAAGCTTAAGTGCAAGTCGCGGGGAGCGCTATTATAGTTCGATAAAGATAGTCCAAGCCACCATCATGGTTGTTGGCTATTTATTAAAAAATTGAGGAACTGATCATCCTTAATCTATTGTTGATAGTAGACAAAATCACGTTGAGTGAAACGGGCGAGCCTTGCTAGCAATGGTAATGTATGGAGTTATTGAGCACCCTATGAAAAGGGGTAGGCAACACTTTCTTCGAGTAGGTCGGGTGAAACAAGTAGTAACTTGTATGTTGAATGTGAGTACAAACCTAGTGTGGATTCTCACTCGTACTTTAAGTTTTGATGACGAAACTTCTTTTACGGGGGTAGTAATGTAAGACCCTTAATTTTAATTTGTAAATTATGAATTTTAGTGCATTTTTATGTGGAATTCTAAGGCTGTTTAGCCAATTTTAATGGTATTTTGTGGGTTAAATGCCTTAAAAATCTTTTTGCAGCCCCCGATTAAAATTATTTGTCGAGGAATAATTTTGTTTAATTTCGGTAAAACTTTTAGCGAAATAAAAATTTTCTGAGATGCAGCGCTTTTTCAGAAAAATTCGTCTGCCGATTAAATTGCTGCGATAGTAGATATTTTTCTGAAAAAGTAGTTTGAGAGGTGATTTGATGTGACGGATGTAATGATGAAAACAGAAAAGAAAAGAAAAAAAAAAATCAAGTGTTGGAAGAAAAGAAAACCAAAAAAAGTAAACCATTTTCCTTTTTCCACGCCAACTTCGTCTTCTTCTCTATTTTCAAAAATCAAGCCAAAGTTTGGTTTTTTGTTTTTCAAAAAACTCTCAAAAATAAACCTCCAATTTTCTTCAACTTCAGAGCTTCATTTCGGGAAGTGACAGAAGGGAAAGTTGCTCATCTCCTCACTGCGGTGCTAGTGATTCAACTTTGGAAGCGACGAGTGAACAAAATATTTTACCATAATTAATTGTTGTGCCGTAATCGGTCGTTAAAGCTACCGTCGAGGTAAGGGCTCCTTCCAAACTTTTAGTTTGCATTTAAGACCTTATGTGTGAATTTTTGGAAAATAAATTTGATGTGTTTGAGGTGTAGATTTGTGGAAAATGAATTTAAGGTGTTTATGGGTAAAAATTTGGATATTTAAATTGGTGATTTATGGTTGAAAATTTGGAGATTTAAATTGGTGATTTATGGTTGAAAATTTGGAGATTTAAATTGGTGATTTATGGTTGAAAATTTGGAGATTTAAATTGATGATTTATGGTTGAAAATTTAGAGATATAAATTGGTGATTTATGGTAAAATTTTTGGAGATTTAAATTGGTAATTTATGGTTGAAAAATTGGAGATTTAATTTGGTGGTTTATGTTTGGAAATGTGGAGTTTTGAATTAATGTAGATTATTTGGTTGTAAAAGTTTAATGTGTGAAAAAGATATAATTTTGGGAATTTTGTTGTGGTTGGATAAATTTTAGTTGTGAATAAATTGTTCTAAATATTTACGTTTATGTAGTTAGCTCCTTGAGTCTCGAAAAGGAATCGAGACCGTTGGCACCGAGTTAGCGGTGGGGAGAACTCTGATATATTAATGTTTTTGTGGTGATTCAAGTTTGGTGTCGTTTATGTGTTCATAATTAATATTATGAATTTTTGAGATGTGATTTATGTGTGGATCTGTAGAAAATGAATTTAAGGTGTTTTATGGGGAGTTGAGGAAATTAATTTGATAAGTTTGAGGGATGATTTGTGGAAATTAATTTGGTGTAAATTTATGTTTGCAATTATTGAAATTAATGAGTGTATTGTGGTTGAAAATTTTGGAGATTAAATTTGGTGATTTATGGTTGAAAATTTGGAGATTTAATTTGGTGATTTATGGTTGGAAATGTGGAGTTTGGAATTAATGTGATTTAGGTGTGGTTTTCCGGAAAATGAATTCATGAAATTTGGTTTGTATGGTGAATTAAATTTAATGTGGATTGTGGATTAAATTTGATGTGGGTTTGAGGAAAATATGTTTTGAGTGTACTCTGTTAAATGTTTGAAAAACCATTATTGTTAAATGAGTATTAAAAATGGGGAATCTTTTAATAGCTGCATTTACGTAATGGTTGTGGTGATTCATGTTTAGTGTGATTGATGTGTTTATAATTAATATTATAAATTTTTGAGATGTGTGGATTTTGTGGAAAAATGAATTGATATGAATTGTGGGATTATGAGTTATATATTTTTGAGTATGCTCTGTGTTGAATTTGAAAAATCATTAGTGTTAAATGAATATTAAAAATGAGGAATCTTTTAATAGCTGCATTTACGTAATGATTGTGGTGAAAGAGTCAGAGTATGCTCATGCATTCATAGTACGTGGTGACCGCGATGGTGCCATGGTGATAGTGGTAACCGTGATTGGCCACGAGATGATGCCATGTGAATAGTTTGTTCATCTTATCTTTGCGGGGATTTTCGCGTAGTGCTGATCTGTGAGAGATTGCACTCTTGTAAGTCGTGCTGATCTGTGAGCAATTGCAAGCATAGAAAATCGCGTTGGTCTGTGATAGGCTGTACGGTAGTGAATCGTGCTGATCCGTGAGAGATTGCACCTTGATAATTAGTACTAGACTGTGAGAGGATGTACAATTATGATTTACGCCCCTTCGAGGAGGGTTTTGGTTTGGAATTTCGAAATCATGCGCGTTAGCATATACGCATTGCATTAGGGTGCTTGGCACGCGAGTTATGTTTGGTATACCATGATGATTGTATATACATACTCGGTTGTTGTGATTGTGCCGTAATTGATGAGTGTGATTGTTTGATTTTGTGTGTAAGTGTTGAATGATTTCGAAACATTTGCGAAACTGAAATCTGCAATTTTTTAGCAGTTGTATTCGAATACGTGGTGCTTGTATTCGAATACATTTAAGTTGATTTTGCTACTAGCTTGTGTTTTAGTTCTGTATTCGAATACAATGATGCTGTATTCAAATACGACAGTGCAGTTTTGTCAAAACTTCATCTTTCAACATATTTATGAATTGTTGGCATATGAAAACCCTTTCAAGGTGTATGTTAAGTTGAAAGGTTATTTTGTGCATTTAAAACTTAAATGCTATGTGTTGTTTGTTAATTTCGGATTGGTGACCCTTTACAATTATTGTGGAAATCTGGGCTCTGCCCTTAGATGGGAAGGTAGTGGTTATACCTGACCGAGGTTGTGTCAGAAGGTTTTGCTGGGCACGTGGAGTTTACCCAGGTTGTATAGCTTTTTGTGCTACGATCAGATTAGGTGGCTATATAGGGGCAGGGTGTCTTCTTCTTGTGGTTGTATTTATTTTGTTTTGGAAGATTGTATCCCTATATTTTAACTGTCTGTTGACTTTTATTCTGGTGGGTCCATGTGTCACTTTTTGATGTGACGTGGGGGAAATAGAGATTCTTGGGGCAGTGCATTTGTGCAGGTGACTGCCGAGAATACCCCAGGAGTATGAGCTATGTTTGATAGGTCTCGTAGCCCCGGTGTATTTTTCTGTTGAAAATACTTTGGACTTTAATTCCAAAAACTATTTCTGCTGCTTGCAATTATTGTTGACTTTTGTCGTTGTGATACGAGTTAAATGTTTTATCCAAAAGTATTTTCTTGATTTTATGAACTTGAATTTATTTATTTATTTTTAATAAAAAAAACGGGCTGTTATAAATATCACATAGAGATATATCCTGGTTCACCCAAAGTGGATTACGTCTAGTCCTCAAAATTGTGAGATTTTTCACTAAGTGTTCAAAACAAGATCGTTCTTGGTTTTCACACGGCCTTTCCAAATCAATCTTGATCTGTTTCAATAAGTTACCTTTCAACCTAGAAAGGATTTCCTCAAGTTACCTATCAATCTTTAGAGAGGACTTTTATAGATTACCTTTTAATCATAAAAGAAATTTTACTAAAACTATATTCAACACAATAGTCTTGAGTTACAAAGTGATGATTTAAGGAGTTTGTATAATCTGAACTCAACCCTTGTTTTGAGTTTAGATTCTTCACTTAAGGACTCAATAGAATGATTCTAATATCTAGATGGAAAATAGAACTGAATATTTGCTTTTGCTTGAAGAGCTTATGAACTTTCGATTATGATAGTTTAAATGATAGATTGCTTTGCCCTTGAAGCTCTGCCTTATCCCTGATCTTGAGGTTCTTTTTATAGGCTTCAAGAAGGCTTATGAAAACTCCTCTAACTATTGAAAAAAATCTAGTTGTCTTGTGTCAGTTTAAGTGGATAAGTGTTGTTTTAAAGCAGGAATGTTCTTGCAAAACAAGAACGATCTTCGTTGCTATTTTGAGGGGTGCTGAGGTTATGTTTCTCTGACAGTTGTCTTGGAGTATTTCCCTGCTTTTTGTTCACGTGTGTAGGCTGTTCAGAGATGCAGCTGCAGTGTCCAGTCGAGTTTGTGAGAATCGTACTTGCTACTTGCTCAAAACTTGGAGAATGATCTTGCTTGTTTGATTATGATGCATAACTTTTTCCTTTGTTCTTTGGAGTGATTCTTTTACTGATGTGATCCTTGTGTACTTCTGGTAGCTTTCTAGAGAATGATTGAATACACCAGAAGCGACCTTTGCCTTAAGAACATAAACATTCTTGGTTTTGAAGATAACTAAGAACTGTGAAGAAACGATCTCTATTTTTCCATAATTCTGTCAGAAAGTTCTTCTTTTATTTGAATGAACTTGCTTCTTCTAATATGATCTTGTGTTGATATGCTTAATACCTATCTTTGATTAATACACCCAAAACACACATGTTAAACAACGAAACACTTAGAATCATAATTAAAAACACTTAGAATCATCAAAACATTAATTTGGGATTTTGTCTCAATATGATTAACATGGTTAGAGGTGTGTCATCTACCCCACGAGGTCTCCAACCTCTCTTAAAAGAGGTCTACTTGATCCTCCATCTTCCTAAATGAAGTACTTTTGTTCGTTACATTTTTCATGAAGCTAATAGTAGTGCGGATTTCCTAGCAAAAGAAGGTATGTGTACCTCATTGAATTTATGTTTCTTTACTGAGTTTTCTGCTTTATTTGACAACATTCTGCATATTGATTGTAAAGAGATAAGTCCTTATTCTTTTTCTAGTTAACAAACTTACTCTATTTACATAAAAAAAAATACATTCCAACTAGGTTGACATCCCTCTACCTCATCATCATTTGCAGCACCTCAAAGCAACATATTATTAAACATTCAGTAAACAAAGACAAACTTGGGGGACTAGGTCAAAACAAGGAATTAGAAAATACAAGCAACTGTCTCCTGAAAAATCAAATAGGATAAAACCTAGTGAAAGAAAAAAGTTCAATTTAGGAAAGACAATAATAATTAATGAATATGAAGTTGGGAATCTCACATAAGTTTTTGAAAAAGTCCTCTTGAATACAACTAGGAACTAAATTCGACCAAAAATATATGTTTATTTCAAAAGCTAAATTGGCAGGATCATCATTTTAAGCATTCACCTCTTTACAGATATGTGACACTCTAAAATGTAAATCTCTAGTTAGATATAAACAATTGGACCAATGATTATGAAGCTTCTAAGGCATAATTTTGGGATTTGAGAAGAATAGAATTATTAACATTGAGCCACACTCAAGCCAATCATTAAGCCATCCTTTAAAATGATCAATCTCCATACTAGCATTGCAACAATCAAATTTAAACTCAGAGAGTTGGACACACTTATGTAATGTACAAAAGCTCCCAAAAAGTTGTTAGATTAATTAGTCTTCGCAAATACCTGCACTAGATTATATACCAGGTGAACCTCTTGAGGAGCCACCAATGTTATACTCAATCTAGTGCATTGGAGGAGCTATCAGATTATCTTGGAATATTTTGGCAACCTTTGGAGCATGGAAAACAACTCCAAAGGCTTTAATTATACCAAACTCTATACACTGTCCCTTTGGAATGGGCAGTAAAGAAAGGAACATATGTTTTTATTCTATGCATAAGGAAGTGCAAATTCATCTTGACATTATAAAAAATAAAGCAAGTTCCTACAAATCAAATATGCCAAATGATATTAGTAATGGTAGAAATCAAAAGGTCTTTCACCTAAGTACTCCAATTGTTCTCAATAATGTTTAGTAGGCTAGTTGAGAGCCAATGCCATATGTGAGTTGCAAAGGGACATTCAAAAAGAAATGATTAAAAGAAAACCGAGTATATATGGACTTAGTTATGTTAAATATGAATTTCTTAAATGCCACAAAATGTATGTTGGCATTCCAGCAGTGACTAAAACTCCTTGCAATATAATTTTGTAGGAATTAAAAATGAAATTTTAGATGGACTAAAAACTTACTTAACCCTTATCATAATAATAATAATGTATGCTTTTTTAATGAAATTGGAATCAAACATTGAGTCTGTTGATGTTTCTTTTAGAAAAAATTTATATAAAAAACATGTGTATTGATGTAGAACTAGTAAAATGTTTGATTATAAGTACTTGAAATAAAAATTGTCGACAATATGATTCATTTTATTGCAATGGCTACAAAGTATTTGGTCCATTTCTCATCCTATATGCCCTTTCATCTATTCTATTGTCCTCGACCTTGATTATTGATGATGGAATTTACAACAAGGGTAGTAGAGTCCAAGAAATTAGGTGTGTGGGTGGGATCTTGTTGTATAACCAATGAATGGGTTTTGATTAAAGATGGCAAACTTTCCATAAGAAGGATTTGAGTTCTAACATTTCCATAGTTGTCATTGAAGCCGTTAAGAAAGAAAATTACATATTCTTTGTATATATAAGTTTGCACAACTGAACTCTGAACTCAGATTACAAGAACAATGATTTATGCATGTGCAAGAAGAAATAGGTAGTAAAAATTCGAATCCATCCCAAATTATCTTTAAATCATTGAAGTAATTTGACAAAGAACGGCCACCTTGTTTGATTGAATTAAGATCCATCTACAATTCTAAAGCATTGTTGAAGCAAATAATGCTTTGAGAAATGTAAGGAGGTAAATTTCTTGTTATCCAAGATAGGTCTATGTTGTTGCTCATTCCCATAATTCAAAAGTTTGGTCTAATGGAGGCAATGACAAAAAATAACCATTGATGAAGAAGATCTTGTTCTTTGAAGATAGGGCTCTCTTCATTGACTTGCTCCAATTATTATAACTGTTGTCGTTCAATGGCGGCGCAACCAGAACAATGGCCGAGTTTTCTCCTGGGTGAAGATAGTATGGGCTTTGAGGATTTTTCTTGGATCTTTGGAGTTTGAAGGTATGAAAATGGTAAACCGATGTCTTTCCTGAATTAGAAGAAACTTCTTCCATGGTTGTTGTAGTGGAGAAGAAGAGAAAATTGAGAGTGAATCTTGTTTCCAAAGGATACAACCTTATTATAGAGGAAATTGAGAAACTACCTATAAACTAACTAATTGAGATACTAACTTATAGAAGACTAAATCAATATAACTAAACTACAATCAACATAAAAAGCCAAATTCTTTTAGCTTTTAGTGAATATATATCCCTAATAATAGTTTTGTAAACTTATGCATTTATTTTAAATTTAAAAATAGATACATTCAGAAGTCTTCTAAGTATCACAAGCATGACATATTTTATAACAATTGCAGAAATTAATTTTTTAATGTCTGACATAATTTATTTTTGACAAAAACCATTAAAAGCTTCTTTATCTTATTTATTTATAAACATTTAATCATTTTTTTCTTTTCTATTTAAGTCATTTTTTTACCTTTATTTTTTTTTTATGTGATTACTTTAAAAGAAAATTGAGTTTTCAAAGAAAAAAAAACAAGAACTCTAACAATATTCATCTTCTTCGACCAACATCTATCTACAATCCATCCAAAAACATAACCAACCAATACCATCTCATTTTTCCTCTAAACCACAAACTCAGTAATTTTTGCCATAAATTTTGTTTCCCATAAGACCCATTTGCTCCAAATTCACGCTCACACTCACATTAATGTCAACACAACCATCATTCAAGACCCACAATTTCTCTTCACTTCTTATTCTACATAATCTCTCTTTCTGTTGTAAAAATCTTACTAGCTAAGTCTCTACCCCTCCTTTCATGAACTTAGAAAAGTCAAAATTTTAATGTGCTAATAATTTATGAGAAAGAGATAAACCATCAATTTGGTCCTTGAAGTATTACTCTCTCTACATGTTGTTCCCTAAATTATTAAATCTATCAAAAGATTCTTAAATTATTACTCAATCTAACTATTTATTCCCTCCGTCAATTTTCATATTTGGATGTTTGTCAATTTAGCAATTTTTAATTACTTAGTCATTAAACTATAAAATACATCAATATAGCTTCTAAAATATCATAAAAACAATAATTTAGTCTCTCAACTAGACAAATAAGTCGATTAACACATGTAAACCAGTAAACCAATACTTCACCATGTATTAAAGCTAGTGCTCGGGCATAAACATAATATAAACAAATAAACCAATTAAATCTTGATTAAACTAGTAAACTAGTATAGAAAAGGAAAAAACATTTACTCGTTCAGTTGATGAACTAAATTTTTTGTTAGGATACTTTATGAATAAGAATAATAATGATTTATTTTCATTGTTTAAGGTATGATTTTAAATTAGGGACCATATCATGTGATACAACTGCAATATTTTAGGTGCAATGGTGTTTGCATTACAACAACCACAACACCTGCAATCGCAGTGGCTCCATTCGCGACTGCAACTTAAAACCATGATTTAAGGATTAAACAATAAAAAGTAGTCAATAGACAAACATCTAAACGAAAAAATTGATAGAGAAACTAAACGTATGGATTGATGAATAGTATAGGGATCTTTTAGTAGGTTTTAATAGTTTAAAGATCAATCTGAAGAGAAAATAATACTTCAAAGGTTAAACGGATTCCAAAAATAATGGTGCACAAATTTCAATCTGCCACTTTTTGAATCATTTTGTTGATTCTTTTTCTAGGTTTCAAAAACCCTAAAAACGAGGATGATGAGCATGAAAATGCTGAGTCTTTTTTTTTTTTGGTTTTAAGAATCTTAAAAATTTAATTTAGATTTTTGTATTTTTAATATAAAAATTAGTTACAAAATAAAATTATTATTAATAATTCTCCATGAACTTGTCGCTTCAGTATTTTAAAAGATTTATCAACATTTAGAAAAAAAAATTGAAATATAAATAATTTAAATCACAAATTATATACAATTTAAAAGATAAACGATTTAAACTAAAAAAAACTAAATTATTATCAATAAAAGATTTTTCTCTGTTCCATTTTAAAAATCATGATTTATATTTTATCACCTCTATCTACTACTAATCAAATTTTATAGACATACTCTTGTTTAAAAGTCAATATACATCTCGTGCCCGAATTACTACACTACCAGTACTATTCTTTTATTCCAAACCACTCAATTTGAACCAAACCACAGGCAGGAAGTAGCCAAGAAGAATCATTTGGTGAAGATGTGGTCCCATTTATCATCACAAAGTCAAGGTGATATTTGACAATAGCCAAAACGACAATAAACCATCAAGTATATTTAAAAGCTAAACCCATCGATTTATTATTGATAAGATAGCTACCATAGGATGCTTCCTCTCACCATCTAGGAATATCAATAGAAACCCCCTTTTAATTTTTTTTAACATTTTATTTCACCATTTCTTCGATTATAACCTCTCTCATATTTATATCCTCTTCACTCTTTATTTTCCACTCAACCAATTCTTCTCTCTCTCCATTCCAAATTAAGCTCACTCCTCTCTCAATCTCTCTTAAAAAACAGAACAACCTTAATTTAGAAATATGCAACAAACCTTTGAATCCACCTTCAGTTTTTGCAACTCAAACATCCTAGAAGATCAAAACGCAATTCCTATTAACATGTCACAAACACAAAATCCTCAAACCTCTTTCTCAAAACCTCCAAGACAATCCTCAAATCTAAGCAACAGAAAACCCTCTTTGAACATCACAATCCCTTCTTCCATAACCAAATTACCTCTCTCACAACAAAACATTGAAAAAAGTGACAACACCAAAAATACAAAAGAAGAGGAAAACCACTATAGAGGTGTTAGAAGAAGACCATGGGGAAAATATGCTGCAGAGATTCGTGACCCTAATAGAAAAGGATCAAGGGTGTGGCTTGGAACATTTGAAACAGCCGTAGAAGCTGCAAGAGCTTATGATAAAGCTGCTTTTCAGATGAGAGGAAGTAAAGCCATTTTGAACTTCCCTCTAGAAGTTGCTTCAATTTCTGGTGAGAAAAGGCAAAGAGATGAAGGAAACAACTATGTTGAGATTATTATTAATAATAATAATAATAATAATAATAATAATAATAACAACAATAATAATAATAATAATAATAATAATAATAATAATAATAATAATAATAATAATAATAATAATAATCACAAGAAAGTGAAAAAAGAAGAAGGGGTTTCAACAATTTGTCCTTTGACTCCTTCATGTTGGAAAGGGTTTTGGGATACTGATGTTATGGGAAGTATCTTTAGTGTACCTCCTTTGTCACCATTATCTCCACTCATGATGGGTTATTGATATTAATTCATTATATTAGCGTCCCTATTAATCATTTTGAGGTTGTTATAGTCTTAATTAATGATCTAGCACTAAGAAAAGATGCATATATATATGGAAAGTGCTAATAGTATATTTTGTAGGTGAAGATTAATAGATATTGATTAGTTTTACTTTTAGCGTAAATATAGGAAGTTTGAAGTATGTGTTTATCTATTTGATTCATTTGTATGTTTATTTGGTCAAAGAATACTGAAATTTGTTCATTCGTTTATTAAATTATTATACACCTAGATTTGTAACTTTTGTTATAATTCTGCACTATTAGTATAATTATTACGAATTACATAAACACTTCTCACACTATGATACCCCAATACAATTCGGATCATAAATTTTAGTCCATATATAGAATCAAATAAAACGCAGGGAAGCAAGATACAATGATAAATTATAGAAATGCAATAATTAAAAAACGATAAATCATATTATCAAATTATTTATCTTAAATATTGATAAATTTTTTACTATTAAGCAGATGGTGTGTATATAATAATAGTTAGATGGTGTGTATATAATAATAGTTGAAAGATAATATAAAAAAAAAAAAGAATTAAAATTAAATTGAAGAGCGTGAATATATAACATTAATTTTGATTTTTTTTTTATATAAAAAACACAGAAACGAAGAGAATAAGTCGAAATTACTTGTATTCATGCCATCAATTTCAACAAAACCAACCCAATGAGGACTATCGTTATCTTACCAGAAAAGATGCATCATAATTTGCTGTTTATCAACACTACTCTTTCTAGAATATCATAACAGATAAAGGACTATCATGATCTTGGTTGTGAAAACAGAAAACGGACAACGTTGTTGATTTTAACTAGAAAACGGAGAACGTTCTTGGTTAGTTAAAATCAGTAATTCAGTTTATGTATTTAACTTGATAATCAATCAGACTGAAAGTAAATAGATAAGGAAAGAGATAACACACAATGATATATCCTGGTTCACCCAACTCGGGCTACGTATAGTCCTCACAACCGTGAGATTTTCTACTAAGTGTTCAAAACAAAGAACCTTCTTGGTTTTACAGCACCTAGCTCAGATCAGCCTTGATCTGTTACAACTTTAAAACATTTCCACCCAGAAAGGAGTTCAATCAGGTCACCTATCAACCTTGATGGGATTTCTTACAATCTACCCAAACTATACTTAACTCTTATAGTTTGAGTTTTACAATAATGATGAGATTGTTTTGTTAGAATCTAAGATGTCTCAACTCTTGTTTGAGATCTGATTCTTTGATTGAGAAATACATGAAAATGATTCTAAGAATCGAATGGAAAAAATCAGAACTGATTCAATGTATGTGAGTGAGAGAAATTCAAGTATGTAAGTGTATGTGATTGATGAATTTTCTTAGTACTTGAAGCTCTGATTTTTCCTTGAGCTTGGTCTTCATTTTATAGGCTTTTAGGACATTTAATAATGGTTAAAAGAGCTATTGGTAGTGCTCTGTCAGTTTTGACCAAAACTAATAAAAGTGAATAAAAATAATACAGCCTTTGAATAGTTTTGGGCTTTGTTTGACTGAGCTGTTTTATTCATTCTTGATCAGATTGCCTGCGCATTTAATGATCCTTTAAGCTTGAGATATAATTATTGATGTTACAGCTTCGATCTGGAGCTTTGATTCTGTCCAAAACAGTTTGGTGAATGATTATAAACCTCTGCAGAAGTAAGGACATCAATGCTGAAATTCTGCAGAAATGGAGATTGATTTTGCAGAAATGGAGATTGATTCTGCAGAAACGGAGATTGATAATCAATCTGGAGACTGGTCTGAACATTCTGCTGATTGATGTTAACATGCTGGAGAATGATGTTAGCATGCTGGAGATTAATGTTAACATGCTGGAGAATGATCATAATGCTGTCAAGAATGTTGACAGTCAAGTTCAGATCTGTTTGGTCTTGCTAATTTGTGATCTTCTCTATTTGAGATTCGAATGCCTTCTTTGACTATAATGATTTCTACTTGTTCCTTGCCAAGTACTGATAACATCAACATGAAATACAGAGGCATAATCTTCTTCGAACTAATCGAGATTGATTGGTTTTGGCCCTGTGATAATCAACATGAACGTGTCTATTCAGTTTCTTGCCCTTTTATGTTGATTTCTTTGCTTTGTTTAAATCTTATCTTTAAATATATACACTCAAAAGCACAAGTTAAAATAACATAACATTTAGAATCATAATTAACATTCTTAATTAACTTTTTGTTTGTTTTTATCAAAACATTAAATTGAGATTTTGTCTCAACAATCTCCCCCTTTTTGATGATGACAAACATGTTAATTTAGATTTTAATTTTGATTCTAATTTTAATCATAGAGAGCTTAAAAGCTCCCCCTCAGAATATGCTTCAAATTTTTGAACCAACGTAAAATCTAAACATAAAATCTAAAATAATTATCCCCCTTTGTCAACACAAAAAAGTTGGGGAATACAAAGGAAATGTATACTACACATAGAAAACAATGAGTAGACTCCAGTTTTAAGAAAAAATAACATTTTCTAAAAACTCCCCCTGAATATGCTTTTGATATTAATAAGGTTGATCACATATTTGATATTCTTTTGAAAGATCAATAAATATTGTTAAGTGAAGGGCACAAAATTCATAAATACACTTCAACATCGCATTTGGGGATAAAGTCATTTGATATGAGTGAAGTATAAGACGATGTTTCATAAGAACTTCTAAGCATTACGAGTTCAAGCTCTAAAGACAAATCTCTAAAAAGCATTTGAATATGACAACCAATAAAGCAATGTTAGCAAATCCAGTACTATGCATCTACAACATCAACGACTACATTTTTAATGGCTATCTCTAATGACTCTTTTCTTAAGCTCTATATACGGAACTTCATTTCAAATGAAGAGGTTGACGAATACAAAGATCATGGAGAAAACCACAATAACATCATGGAGAAAGTCCTCATGAAACAATTCTAAAGAACGTCCATGGTGCATCCAAGATCATTATGGGATAAAATAAAAAGACTAAGTTAAATTGAAAATACAAATATTTAGAAATTGATAAGAATCTCGAAGTCGTCAGAATCGAATTGGGAGTCGTAATGATGGAAATGGTGAAAGATGCCACAATCGGAGTTGTTATCTCACATTAATGAATATACTAAATACTGATTCCTAGGTATATTTCCTTACATTAAATGGAAAAGAAACATAATGGAAAACACCAAATACAATAAAATTCTGACCAAATATTTTTATACAACTTCCAGTGCATTATGACCAAGTTAAAAGCCGAATATGGACTAAAGACGTGAAATGCGAGTTGTAGATAATTGTGCTATCTTTCCAACACATTAAGAATCACATAAATTGGATTCTAGAACATAAGATATGCTTGAAATACGAAAGATATACCATTTCAATAAAACCATAATATTAACAAAGCCCAACTTTGTTTTATGATTTTTTTTTGTAGGTCTCCTTCCACATACTTAATGAACTAGTGATCTCATCACTCTCCTTCTTCAAAATCCAAACCTGCATAAATAATTAATGGAGTAAAAAACATTCTCTCTTCTTGATATCTCTTTTGCTTTTGCAAGTTGAATTTTCCCCTTCCCTTCTCTCAAAGTGATCATCTTTCTCAATATTCACTTCTACTTTTCTCTCATAATTTTTTTTCTCGTCTATTTCATTTTTGTCTTCTATTCCGTTTTCTTTGCTCTCAAAATTTTCCTTCTCCTCTACTTCTTTCTCCTAACTTTTTCTATCTATTTCTTTCTCATTTCTCTCATTGATCTCTTCTTCTTTTTCTTTCTTTTCCTTCTGCCCTTTGCTTTCGATTTTCAACACTCTTTCAACATTCTTTTTCAAGTATTTTTCCTTCTATCCTCCTTTCATAAATGTACTTCACAAATTACAGATCATTCAAAAAGTCTATAATTCTTATCTCTCTTTCTCTATCCTCTTTTGCATATTTTTTTTATTGATTTCCATGATACAAAAATTGATTTTAACCTAAGCTATGATACCAAATGATAAGAATCTTAAAGACTTCATATTCGAATTGGGAGTCTGATGTGTATTGGAGTTTCTTCCACACGAAATGAAAGATCTACCAAGTGATTTCTTCAAATAAAGTGACAAAATAAAAGGGAAAATAAAGAAACAAACATGTATTAGATTGAGAAGATGAAGAAGGAAGGCACCACAATATAGAAGATTGATATGTCAATGAGGAATCGCCGCAATGGTAAGGAAGTCATTGATAAGATTCAAGAAAGTTCCAATCCAAGAACTCAAAGAGGAGACCTAACTCACTCATCATTCTCATTAGACAAATTCTAATTCATTTCAAACTTATCAAAAATGAGACTCTTACAATGTCAAAAGCCAATTCTCAAATTAAGCACAAGTTAACCTAAAAACTATTATAAAGTCTTGACTTGAAATATTCTTTATTTTCCCTCTTAATTAGCTCATTTTAGGTCTTCATCATTCCCTCATTCTTAGAAGAAATTCAACATCGAATTTCGCTCAATCATAACCAACAAAAAGAAAAATACAAGTCAATGACATGAAGAATAATGTTAACGTTACCACCGGGATCAAATGGAAATTGTGAAAAATCACCAAATGTGCCAAGTAGGTGAAGCACAACTCCACTTTTTGCATTCAACAATCCAACATATTCATTTTCAATATAAGTAGTTTTCAAGATAGATATAAAATTATACCTCTTGAAATTGACATTAAGAACCAATGTTACCTTCCTTGAATTGGAATTGGTGACAAACAAGAAGTTACTTTGTATTTCCCAAGGCTTCAAAGCAAGTTAAGCCTCCTAAACATTCCTTTCATCATAAACAAATGAAGGTTCTGTTTGAAATAAGACAAGTCTCTCAGATAAATTAGGAGTATCAAACCATAAATTAGGAGTATCCTTTTGAGAAATCTTTGGCCAAACACCTTCAACTTCAATGGATTGTGGACATTCCTCATTTGTAGACATATCTTCATGCTTTTGAACATTAGAATCAACAAAGTTAGACAAATAGTTAGAGTCAATTTCTTGTCCTTTGTTTCTTAATTTTTTTTTCTTCATCTTTCTTTTATTTAATTTTCTCTTTCTCTCTCAAGGCTAGCTTATCTTTTTCCTCTTTTTTTTTTTTTTTTTTTTTTTTTTTTTTTT
>JBBPBP010000001.1:43450714-43460994 GCA_037974735.1 Cicer chorassanicum
ATTTTCTTGCCACTTTCGCAAATCCATTTTCATAAAGATATTTCACATACTTCGGGTCCAATACATAATCTCTAATATGTCCATGATAAGATATACTTCTCTTTTTTTTTTCTTTTCTTGATCCTTCTTTTTATATTCTTTGTGTCTTTTCCATTTTGCATACTTTTTATCATCTCTCTTAAAATCTCTTCGCCTCCTTGCTTTTTCGCTATCTCTCTTTTCATATATCCTTTCATTCTCAGTATAATCTCTATCTTTTTCTTTTTCTTTTTTCTTTATCTCTTCTTTCATACCTCATTTTCTCCTCATGATAATCCAAACACAATGTAACAAGTCCACAAAAGCTATCAAAACAAGAGTTTCAAGAAGAAAATCTCTAAGACAAAAATAAGAGAATTTAAAATGAAAAACAAGAAAAACAAAGTAAATGAAGACACACTCAAATAGAATACTAAATTCATTTTGCTCCAAAGTTATCAATAACACTAGATGAAAAAAAAAAATCTATCGTGGAATCAACAGGTCGAATGAATGATTACTGTTAGTGAAAAGTTGGTGTTAACTACAATCCTCTAGTTGATATTTTAATGATGAAAAAACAATAAGAAAAAATATCCCCTAACTATGTTTGTTAGTGTGTAGATTAAGTTAGAAGATAAGATTTATATCAATGATTGTCTATTTTAAGATACATTACTTTATGAGTAAATTAAATATAATAATATGGGTGTTAATTAACAAAGAATATTATTACTTAATGAACAAGTAATTATGTTTACTAATAGAGTAAACATTACTTAATGAACACTAAAAAGAATATTATTACTTAATGAACACTATAAAGCATTGCAACGAACGTCTGATTATTCCTATCCAAGTCAAAGCAAAGAATATATAAGTCAATGAATGATCCTCTAATCACAAAAGAAAAGAGTGCATATATGATCTTCTATCTTTGACAAAAGTCAACTATGAGTCAATACTTTTGTTGATCATCTGAATCAAGTTTATGAGAAAGTCAACGCTCTGATAAAAGAAAAGTCCTCTTACGAAGCAAATGAATTTGCAAATTCTATGAGGCATTATTCCCTCCCGATAAAGCTATCACCGGGAAAAATCAATGCTTCAAGTCAATAAGTCAACATTGAAGATTTACTTAAGTTATTGATATTCGTCTGAAGACAAAACATTAAGTGAAATAATTTTGTTCTTATGATGATGTGGCATGAGAACATGAAAATGATTTATATCTTTTGGTTAGTACAGTACAATTGTCCATGTAGTACACCAACAACCTAAAATAGTACTATGAATAGTACAAATCTTTTAGTGGCTCATTGTACCACTGCTACGTGTCAAAATCTCCAACTACAATATTCGCAACAGATATATTCTTAATTATTTAAATAGAAACTTTTTTTAAATGTAAGCAAGTTGATCAAATGCAATTGATGATATCCAATTAATGATGTTGGATATTATGAAGAGCGCTAATGAACAAAGTTGATCATTGTGGTGATCATGATACTCTTAAAGATCTTCATCATTCAAAAAGAAATTATGTAATCATGAATATCTTGAGGATAAGAATTTGATACAAGAAAAGAACATTTCAAAATGATTTATGTATCAAAAGAAAAAGACAATGTTCATAGAAGATTACTAAAAAATCCATGAACGCATCAAAAATAAAGAATGAATGAAAAATCCTCTTTGTTGAAAGCTATTAGATATTGATGTAAATAAATCAAGTTGTTTTTATACACTTAACTTGATATAGGATTTGAATTGTATTCCTCTCAATGAGAATTAAACACTTGAAGAAAGATTATGTATCAACTCAGACACATACTTGAATGAATGTATTCAAATTCGATAATGGCAACAACTCACTTTTTTGAAACAAAAAGAGGTTCTTAAAAAGGTGAAAGAATACTTGGAATCCTCAACGGTAGTTGCAAGAATGTTGATAAAAATACTCATAGTCTGGAGAGGTAGAGAAAATAATACTTATAGATTGGAGAGGTAGAGAAAAGAATACTCTTAGTCTAGAGAACCAGTGAAAACAACTTTCAAAGCTTGAAAAGGCAGAGAAAAAAATACTTGTATGTTATTGATTTAGTAGTGGATTATGTCCCCAACAGTATCGAGGCAAAATCTCTCTATAAGGGGAAGACTAGATGTAACAATAGTTGTTGTGAACTAATATAAAAGTATCTATGTCTCTTCTCTTTCTAGATATTGATGTAAATAAATCAAGTTGTTTTTATACACTTGACTTGATATAGGATTTGAATTGTATTCCTCTCAATGAGAATTAACCACTTGAAGAAAGATTATGTGTCAACTCAAACACATACTTGAATTAATGTATTCAAATTCGATAATGGCAACAACTCACATTTTTTATCCAAAAAGAGGTTCCTAAAGAGGTGAAAGAATACTTGGAATCCTCAACGGTAGTTGCAAGAATGTTGATAAAAATACTCATAGTCTGGAGAGGTAGAGAAAATAATACTTATAGATTGGAGAGGTAGAGAAAAGAATACTCATAGTCTGGAGAACCAGTGAAAACAATTTTCAAAGCTTGGAAAGGCAGAGAAAAAAATACTTGTATGTTATTGATTTAGTAGTGGATTATGTCCCCAACAATATCGAAGCAAAATCTCTCTATAAGGGGAGGATTAGATGTATCAATAGTTGTTGTGAACTAATATAAAAGTATCTATGTCTCTTCTCTTTCTCAACTCTATTATTTGATTTAAGTTCTTTATGACTTAACTTTATTTTACTCACAATGATTTACAATCATAAGTTGAATGTTTTGATAAAGAACACATCTTTTGCTTAGCAATCAAATTTGACATTCATAAATGGTTAACACAACTCATTCACATTTAAAGGCAAAGTTGCGTCAATTTCATTGTGAGCTCAAAAACATCAAGAAAGGAAATCATTTGATTTCCGAATGTATTTCAAATCAATGCCTTTGTTGATTAATTCCTCAAATTGGTGATCCTATTACTGAGCAAGATCAACTTGATGCAATCTTAGAAGGTTTACTAAAGGAGTATAACAATTTTATCATGACGATTTATGATTGTCTTGATGCTTCGTCGTTGTATGATGTTGAAGCCTTACTCTTGGTTTAGGAAACTCAATTAAATAAATTCAAATAGGAACTTGCAGCACCTTCAACCTCAACGAATATTTCTCATTCTTCCCCTCCTCCCCTTTGCTGATTCTTCGCAACAAAATCATCTAGTACATTTTTCTGGTTCGTAGGGTAAGGGACGTGGTTCCGGGAATGGCACTCGGCCTACTTGTCAATTGCAGGAAAAAGGTTTGATCAATCCTTGACTCATAAATGTCTCATTCCTCACACTGTACCAAACCCTAATGCACCTTCACATTATTTCATTCCCCAAACCTGCCCCCACTCAACCACAATAGTAAGCACTCTTCCGTCACACTAGCCCTATTGCTTACCTTGCTACATCGTAACCTGCAAGTTCTCATGGCATTGCTCTCCCTGAATAATGGTTTCTAGACTCAGGTGCAACTAATCACTTGACTCATGATCTCTCAAATATATCTCAAGATCATTCTTATGGTAGCTCTTCCCAAGTTCAAATGAAAAATGGACAAGGTTTGCCAATTAATTCAATTGGTACCTCAACTTTTTCTTCCACATTGCACCCTAATGTCACCCTAACTCTAAATGATCTACTTCATGTTCCTTTAATTACTTAAAATCTAATTTTTGTTTCCAAGATTTTCCATGATAATAAAGTGTACTTTAAATTTCACCTCGCCTCTTGTTTTTTAAAATGAAAGGGTTCTAACGATACTCTTCTTAAGGACTATGCACCAACTTCCCCTAATTCTCACAATGTTCTCTTTGAACTATTTCACACTGATTTGTGGGGACCTTCACCCTCTCCTTACTTTTATGAGTATTCTTATTATATTTCTTTTGTTGATGGATGTACTAAATTTACCTGGATTTATTTTCTCAAAACTAAGTCTAAAGCTTTCAATGCCTTCAAAATGTTTTTTTACTCTAGTCGAAACTTAATTTTGCTCAACTAACTAATTTTGATTTTAATGATAAAAAAATTTAATTAGACAAAGATCTAATTAATTATGATTTTATTAAGTGATCTAATATGTGCTCTTGAGTGTATTAATCATAAAACGGTTTTTAATGAAGCTTAAACAAGTTTTTGAAACATATTCATATATGAGTGAGCACATTCATCATCCTTAGAACCGAAATAGTTCATCATTAGTCTCATTTAATGAAGATCAAAGGATATTCGTTGATGATAGTTAAATATAAATGGAAAAAGGAATATGACTTTCATTGTTCAAACAAAAGGAATGTGGGCCATAGTACAAAAGAACATTCTCTGATTTGGCACAAAGAACAAAAGGAATATTATGAAAGGGACAAACTGATATTATTCACGTGTACAAAGACAAATCCACACTTTATGAAGATTTGATTCTGTTTCCCAGTCATACTCATGCATGTTCACCAAATTTGAGAACATTTAGACATGAAATCGTTGAGAAGAGAATGTTTTGCACTGCAAGTACAAAGAATAATCATTGCAAGCTCATACATCCCACTTTACAACTCATTATAGGTTGTCACAAGCGCTCAAGAGAATGATCAAGCTCCAATATAATGTTCATACAAAAAAGGATGTCTCTATATTGATGACGACGTCTTCATCCAAAAAAAATGAATGATCATACACACTATTGCTCTTTGTAATAGATTTTATGATCAAACATTTGCGTGTGTTCTTAGTTCAACCTATATCGATAATGTTGTAATCTGATATCATCATTATCACCTTGTTGTAAGCATCCTTAAGTTTATCTAGTTGAGAGAAAACTTGATTAACTAGTTGTAAGTATCATCAAGTTTGTCTAATTGAGAGGAAACTTGAGTGATTTATGTAAGCCTGTTGAGGCTAAGAAAATACAAGTGTATAATCAAGTGTGACTAATGGATTAAGATTAAGTAGAGAGGTTGTTCAACTTACTAGTGAAAATCTCACAAGTTGTGAGGACTGGATTAACCCACATTGGGTGAACCAGGATATTTTCTTTGTGTGATTTCTTTACCCTTATCTTTTATTATCCAGTTTTTACTAAATCACACTACTATCAAATTGAAATATAATTTCGTTCTTCAAACTTCTCAAAACACGAGTTGGTTCATTGTATTGATCTAACATTTCTAAGTCTTATCTTGAGAAAGAATTTTAAAGTGTATATTTTTTAAGGGTCACAATTCAAACCCCCATTTATTGTAAAAGTTATATTCACTTCGTATGTGTGTTTACTTGGGGCCCTCTCCAAATCATAGAGGCCGCAAATGTATGAATGATGATGGTAGAGTTAGTATATCCAAAGCTATCTTTTTTAATGAGTTCCACTTCCCTTACCAAGACCTATTTCCTTCTGCAACTACCATATCACAACCTATCACTACTATTCCTAGCATCATCACCATGTTGGTTGACCCCTCACTTTATCGATTGGGTCCTTTCCATAGCCCTACCCTTGCACTTATGCTTGTACCTAGTCTTGATCCTTCAACATCCCCAGCTCATAGTTCTTCTCTTGGAACTACAACCCTTGACTTCTCTCATCCTAATATTAGCCAAGATATTTCATCCACACTTCCCACCACTAGTTCTGATCTCATCCTTCCATCTTCTACTCCAACTCAACTCATTGCACCTTTTCCTCCTCCTAATCCTCCAAACAAATTGCTACTTAAAACTCATCCAATGGTCACTCATACTAAGATAGGAAAGTTAAAGCCTGAACTGTTTCTTGCTAATATTGAACCTCACACTGTTAAGCAAGCTCTTGTTCAACACCATTGGTTTGATGCCATGCAGACTAAATACAATGCCTTACAACATAATGTTACTTGGTCATTAATTCCTTTATCTCCACACAACTATGTCATGGGCTGCAAATGAGTTTTCAAGGTCAATGAGGACACTGATGGTTCTATTAATAAGTACAAGGCATGTTTGGTTGCAAAGGGGTTTATTCAGGAACTTGATTCTGATTTATTGAAACTTTTCCCCAATCAGCAATCCTACTACTATCCGAGTGATTCTCATTCTTGTTCTCACTCATAAGTGAGATATTCAGTAGATTGATATTAATAATGCCTTTTGAATGGCATTTTACATAAGGAGGTATATATGGTGCAACCTCCTGGTTTTGAAACTCAAGACAAGTCTCTGGTTTGTAAATAGCATAAGGCCCTTTATAGACTCAAATAAGTCCCCAAGGCTTGGTTTGATAGTCTTATTCATTGTTGGGTTCAATTTGGATTTGTAGCCAATAGATGTGATCCTTCTCTATTTGTTTAGTCTCATCATGGAGTGTCTCTATATGTCTTGGTTTATTTAGGTTACATACTTATTTATGGATCCTCTTCCTTTCTCATCTTTGATCTTATTCACAAGTTAAGTGTAAAGTTTTCTTTGAAACACCTTGGTAAACTTTACTATTTACTTGGTATTAAGGTCAAGTATCTCAATAATAGTTGTATTCTCCTTACTCAGTCAAAGTACATTAGAGATATTTTTCACCAAGCTAACATGCATGATACTAACAACATTGCCACCCCTATGGTCAATTGTTTCAAACTCAACAAGCATAGCTCAAACATTCTAGCAAAGTCTTTCCTTTATCGTTCTATTAGTGGTGCCTTGTAATATATGACACTCACTGGTCTCGAGCTTTCCTTCACTATTAATAAGGTCGACAAGTTTTTATCCTCTCCTCTTGAGGTTCAATGACAATTTGTGAAACGAATTTTGAGGTATCTTAAATGAACTTCTCGCCATGGTCTTTTACTACTACCTGTCATTCCTTATTGGAAAATGTCTTTAAGGGCTTATAGTGACTCAGATTGGGCTAGTGATTCTGATGATAAGCGTTCAACCTCAAGTTCTTGCATTTTTCTTGATCCAAACTTTGTTTCCTGGAGTTCTAAAAAGTAACCTCTAGTTTCTCATTCCACTATTGACGTAGAGTATAGAGGCTTGACTCATGCTACTTCAAACCTCATGTGGTTTTAGTTGAAGGTGCGCAAACACGAGAAAAATGGTTGAACTGTGTTTGTCTAATTTTTAAACTCTTTTCTTAATTCTAATTTTGATTTCTGGTTTGGTAACTTAAATGTTTGGACTAATCAGAGGCATTAATAAACAGGCAGAGCAGAAGTAAAAAAAAACACACCAGATTTTATCCTGGTTCACCACCAACTTGGTAGCTACGTCAACTCCCTTCACACAAAAGGATTTATCCACTAATTCAAAACTTGAATTACAACAGCACCTGACCCTACAAGTCAAATATTCTTTTCACAACCTGAAACTTACAGATTGTTAGAAGCAAACTAAAGCCATTATCGGGCTGGGTTACAAAGGAGTGACACTATTTCTTGCTTTTTTTATGAAGATTTGTTACAATGATTACACACTCACAATGAAGCACTAAACACTAAATAATATAAATTTGAACGAGTGCTTTGCTAGAACTTAAAACCTTAAAACCCTAAATACTTAGAAAGTTGAGCTCTTGTGGTTTTACTAAATAACTTTTGTTTTAGAATTTATGAGTTTGTGTGTTCGTGTTGTACATACTTCTTGAGTCTTGTACCACTTTTTATAGATAAAATTAGGGTTCGTGAATTTATTGTTGAGTTTTTGAATTGTATCTCAAATTAACCTTTATCAACAGAGATTTCTTCCAAATATAATTTTGATTGATACGATCTTGATATTTTGACCGTCACAAAATTTTTTATTTCCCAATCTGATCTGAGCAATTCTTCTAGAAAGATATTGTGCATATTTGTTCATATTACGTTTGCAAATTGATTCACTTGAGGTTTCCTTCACACTCTTGATTGGATTTGGGCGGGAACAAACTTGGGCTTGTTCTAGGACCTTTAGAATTAAGGATACGGCTAAGTTGAATTCAGTATGTTTCTCAATCTATCAGAGTCTTTGACGTTCCATTAGAGTTGTTTATTATTCTCCATCAGAATCATTGTTTTTTATTCTTCATAGTGATTAACTTGATTGTTGGAATCAGATGTTGTGATGCTTGACCAACCTGAGTTAGAGACAGATGCAAAGCTGCGTGACTTAGAATTAGTGTCATGGGCAACTTTACATTTGTTGCATTATCAAAGTCAGTGCAACTTCAGAGTACGTTGCGTATCAGAGGCAACGGAATATAGGCTTCAAATGCAGACTTGAAAATAGTAGACTTCAGAGGCATGCTCAGAGGTAGATGCATGAACTTTTCCAGCGAGTGCATTTTTCCGATTTCGTGGACTGATTTGATTTCGTTTCCTCTGATCTTTTTACTTCCTCTGGTGGTATCATATGATTTTCCTACTCTAATTGTTGCACACTTAATGAAGCCATTAGTGCAATAATAACTTAGATTTGATTTCGTTTCCTCTGATCTTTAAAATCACATAGAGGAATTGTTCTTGCAGTCAACTTGGTTCCAACAACAGTGCCTTTTATATGAATTGAAGATTCCAGTTTACACTCTTGTTCTCCTTTATGATAATCTAACTGCAATATTGTTGTCTCAGAATCCTATTTTGCATGTTCGAACCAATCACCTTGAACTTGACATCCACTTTGTGCATGAAAAAGTTGTGATTAAATCTCTTCAAGTTCAACATGTGCCTACCAAGGATTAGATTGTTGATGTCTTGAATAAGCCTTCGTCCACTCCAAAGCTTTTTAAATTTAGAGACAAACTCAAGGTTTTTGTTTCGAAGCAACCACCTTTTAACTTGTAATTAAAGTCCATGTAATTAGAACACAGTTAGGGGAGTTAAAATACACCTATAATATTAATTGCGTTAGTTACAATACTGATGTGGCACCATAATATGAGATGTATATATAGTATCGGTGTAATAAGAGGTGTGCAAAATATGTGATTAATTAGACATCACTACACACACAAAAATCAAACCAATTGAATGGTTCATAAATTGAACTACATATTTAAAAAAAAATCAGTTAACCAAAAATAATCCAAAAGTCAATTTAACCCTTTTAAAATACTTTTAACATCAATTGGGATTTTTTCATGGAAAATTTTTGAAATTTGTGTTTCTCGAAAAAATATAAAAAAATTTGAAAAAAAATCGAAAACATCGTTCCCTTGAAAAATTTTTGAATTTTGTTTTGAAAAATAACTGAAACATTTTATCGGGAAATTTTGTACAACTATTTTACCAAAATTCTTTTACCAAATTTTTATTTTGAAAAATTCACTGAACAACTAGTCCGAAACTGAGTTTAACTAAAATCTTGTTCAACATACTAAACTAGTTTATAATTATAAACTAATTTTAAACTAGTTCTGAATTGAAACTTGATCGAAAATTAACAAGTTTTTAGAAAATGGTTTTCATTAACCGGACAAAACCATTAATGTATTCAACTTTGGGACTATGAACACCTTCAAATATAAAGATTTATAATCAATATAGCTTTCTTCAGTTTCTCTCAATTCCTTTAGAATTTAACCATCTAACCAACTAAAAAAATTAAATTTTACCAACTAACTAATCTACTAAACTAGTAATTAAAATATCTAATCTTAATACAAATTTTCAAAACCACAAACAAAACTAGAAATGATTTCATCCTTTCGTTATCCATGGGTTAATTTCGATTCGATTGAGTTTGTTAAAAAAACACAATGGAGTGTCCATCGCAGCCATCTCTATATGCTGCTGAAACGATGACTAATGTGGAGTTTTATAACTTGCAACAACCCTTAGCCACACCCACCCCACCTGTAATGTATAATATGTTTTGTCAAAATTAATCATATTCCATGTCTTGGTTGCGTCCTCCATCATACATCTAAGCTTTTGATACATACATACATATATACATATATATATATATATATATATATATATATATATATATATATATATTCTGTAAAAATTTATGATCATTTATGTTTGTTTTTAACAAATTTTTTTTTTGAGAAACTTTGGAGGACTAAAAAATATTTATTTCTGTAAAAAAATTAAAATAAAGACTAGAAGTGAATATTTATTATTTTGAAATTAAATTTAAAAAATTGTTAATTTATACACAAAAAAAATATTTAACTCTTTATTTAAACATCAATCATAAATAATTGCATACGTTTAAAGGTCTTATAATTTTTTGTTTAAAACA
>JBBPBP010000001.1:43461275-43506085 GCA_037974735.1 Cicer chorassanicum
CATGATTTAAGAAAAAAATTTAAAAAGATTTTATTTCATATGGGGGAGAGGAGTTAACAGAAGCAAAATTTGATATTTATGTAATATTTGAGAGGATACAAATTTGAATTCTAAGTGAAATTTTTTATCCAAGTTTTATTTATCTTCTGTTCGAACTTTGGATTTGGACCTCATTTCTTTGATATGAGAGTTAAAACAAAAATATATATAAATGAAAGTTGACTTTTTTGTATATTAAAATTGTCATTTATTTAATGTACAAATTTTTAACTTAAATTTTCATTTATTTATGCAATTAAATGAGATAAAGAATAATTTAAATAATGAAATTGAACTTTTTAATGAGATTAACAAAATTAAATATAAGTAGTTAATTTTTAATAAGTGTCTATATACTTACTTTGATTTATATATTTTTACTATGAGTAAAATTTATATAGAGTCAAGTGTAGCGAAAGAGACTAAATTCATGTAACGTGGTGAATTTGAATTTCTGCGGGAAGAGGTACTTATATTTAGTAGATAGGTACTTATATTTAGTAGATAGAGGAAACTTATGGGAACCAAAATAAAAACTTATGGAAAAAATTATTTGGACACCCATACACTCAAATAACATTTTTTTATATAAATTTTTTAGAGTGGATGGATGGTGCAACGGTCTAAAGTAGGGAATACTTTATTGTTCACTGAGTACTTACAAAAAAAATTTACATTTGTCTCACGCCAATAAAAATAGCGAGATCGACCTCGCAACTTGTCGATTCAACGCGTTTCTTTTTATGACTAGACCAAACCATTGGGGTTACACTCAAATGATACTTTTTTTATAAAAGAAATTTAGTGTGCTAGTCAAAGGTAGGGAATACCTTAGGGCTCACTTAACACTTACAAATGAATTTACATCTATCTCCTATTAAGGTTAGATATTTTAATTACTAGTTTAGGAGATTAATTAGTTAGTTAAATTTAGTTTATTTGTTTGTTAGTTGGTTAGACTTAATTAGTAAGTTGATTAACTTTGAAATGTGCTCTATAATATAATTATTGTATTCATTGTTTTAGTATCTTTTTAACCATGAATATGAAATATTCTAAAGAATTTCCTTTTGTACCAAACTATCAAGTTTGTTTTCAGTATACATAAAGATAAATATTCAAGTCTTCAATTACGTGATTTCTAACACTTTCCTCCAAAGCCATTATTTACATTTACACTCAAATAACACTTTTTGATAGAGAAAGAAATGGAAAAAAAAATGTAATAAATGTGATATGCTAAATGATAGGATAGAAAATAGATAGAGAAAAAAATAGGATATTTAAATACTCCATTTATCTCAAAACAAATATCTAATTTGTCAATTTTTTTTACTTAAATTATGTCATTTTACAATACTGATGCAACATTAATTACTTTTTATCTTAATATACCTTTATTTGTTGTATCTTAACTAATCAAATTTCTTCGCTAACCTGATATTTTTGAAATTGAAGAAAGTTGCAAGAATTTTGTAAAAAGGTGTTTTGTGTAACTTGCAATGAAATGAGACCAAAAAATTAACTCATTCTTCAATAGAATCTTCAAATTTTTTGATATATTTCTTTTTAATAGAAACTTGTTTATTTGAAAACTAAAATAAATGGAGGTTTTTGTGATATATAAATATAACGATCAAATGATGTAGGAGAAATTTATGAATTTAAAAAAAAATGTGACTCAACAAATAATAATACAATTAGTGGGAGAAATAAATAGATAAAGTATAAAAATGTACAAATTTGCCATCAATTTGTGAGGAAAAATTTCTATGTAAAAACTTAACAACTTTTAGATATTCAGTTTTAGTTTTTTAACAAAAACATGTGGTTTATTGTAATGGGAGTAGTTTAAGCAATAAAATGATATATTAAAAAATGTTCTTAAGTCCTATCTCAATTGGAAAATGTCGATATTGTCAGGTTGGACGTCATGTTCTAGATTTAAACTCAGAATCTCGAAGTTGTGTGAATTAATTATGGTGGTATTTACCATTTCTTCTAAGACAAAAAAAAAAAGAGGATTGATAATTTTTTTTTAAAAGATGTGACTAAATAAACAATAACAAATAGGCTAAATTGCACCCATGGTCCCTTAACTTAATTTCAGTTAACGTTTTAGTCCTTTATCTTTTTTTTTTCTTCCTCGATTTGGTCCTTTATTTTAATTTGAAGTGACAATTTGATCTTTTATGTTTTAAAATGTCAACAATGTTATCCTTATTTTTACAAAAATTCAAAAAATTCATCAAAATTTTCAAATAAAACCCATAAAATTAATTATATTCTTCAATATAATCAATTATATCAAATTCGTAACTCAAATCTTCAAATAAATTCATATGTTCATTCTTTATTTGATGTTGTTAGAGATGAAAATATGAGTTTATTTAAAGATTTAAGTTTTGAAACTGATGAAATTTGCATTATATTGAGGATGAAATTTGCATTATATTGAGGATGAAATTTGCATTATATTTAAGTTCCTATGAAGGTTACGAAGAATGCCTTTGATGTTTGGGGTTTGAAGACTACCTCTAATAACTAACTCTGAAGACTGCCTCTGAAGAATGAATTTCAAGCATGCCTTTGAAGCCCTTGTGTGCCTTTGATGTGCACAAACTCATCAAGCCTCTGAAGAATTCATATCAAGCTATCATTAACTTTGAAGATATTGTTCAAGCCATGCATTCAAAGCTCATATTCCACTGATCAAAAAGTTTCAACATACTCTAAATGATGCCTCTGGTATGCAGCCTCTAATGTTGCACTGGCTGTAATGATTGAACAATGTGATTTGAGCAAAGTCACTAATTATAAGTCATACAATTCTGACTCTGACTATTATTATCCAAGAAACATAATGTCTGACTCCAACAAAAAAGTCAATCGCTCTGATGGAAAGTCAATGAATCTAATTGAAAGAATTAACTCTAAACAAAAGACTTAGTCGAATCAAAACTTCTGAAGATCCAACAACAAGCCTAAATCCATTCTCGCTCCAATCAATCAAGAGTATTATGGAAGATTTGCATGAATAAGTTTTTGAACACAATATTAAATTAGATATTATTCAAAATTATAATTGAAGGAAATATTTGACCAAGGTGAAAAGAAGATATGGTCAAAATATTGTTCACAAGAAAATATGGCCAAAATATTGTTTACAAGAAGATATGGTCAAAACTTTGTTCACAAGAAGATATGGCCAAAATATTGATCACAAGTAGATATGGTCAAAATATTGTTCACAAGAAGATATGGCCAAAATATTATTCACAAGAAGATACACTCATAATTTATTTACAAGAAGAAATACTCATAATTTGTTCACAAGAAGATACACTCAGAATTTGTTCAAAAGAAAGATATGATCCCGATTTTACAAAGACAACATGAAAACCCTAATCTATTCTATAAATAGACACTAAAGGCTGAAGATGAACACAAAAACTCATAAATCCATATAATTCAGAAAAAACTTTTGAGAGCTCAAATTTTTTAAGTATTCAAATTTCAAAGGTTTAAGTTCTAGAGAAACATTCGCTCAAAGAAATATTTTCTAAGTATTTAAGTGTGAGAAATCAATTGTAAAAATTTGCTTAGTAGAAGCAAAACACAATCAGTTCCAAACTTGTGTAACCAAGCCCGATAGTTGATTTAGTGTTCCACAAGCAATTTGTGGTTTTTCAGGTTGTGTGGAGAAGACTTGACTTGTAGGGTCAAGGTGTTTGTTTGCCTAAAAAAATTTGTAGGTGTCAAGTTGTTTTGAGAAGGCTGACTTGGAGGGTCATGCATTGTGTAATTAAAGGATTTGAATTAGTGGTTAAATCATTCTAAATGAGGGGACTGGATATAACTACCAAGTTAGTGGTGAACCAAAATAAATCTCCTTGTGTAACTTTACTTCTGCAATCTTTACTTTACTACTGCCTCTGATTTCTTTAAGTTTGATTGATACTGCTTCTGTTCTATGAAAATCACCAAACCCGAAATAGATCTTGAATAAATAATTAAAAAAGAATCTAACTTAGACAAATACAATTCAACCCCCTTCTGGGTTTGCACCTTCCGAAAATGCATGTGAAAATGTTAACATGCTGCCTCTATTTGATGGGGAGAGATTTGAATACTAAAAGGACCGACAGAGAAGTTTCTACATCTCACATGATCCTGAACATTGGGACATAGTCGAAGACGACTATGAAGCTCCTAAAGATGTTGTTGGTGTTGAAATATCCATAAATGATCTCAATGCTGACTAAAAGAAACAATATAAGATGCATAATAAAGTTAGAACTTTTATGATGAAAGCAATCACTTACAAAGAATTCAAAAAATGCAGCAATAGAGATACAGCTAAAAGCATTTTCGATTCCATGGTCCTCAACTATGAAGGAAGTAAATAAGTGCATGAAGCTATGGAAAATCTTCTTGTTGGGAAGTACAAATTTTTCTAGATGGAACAGGATGAAAACATTGAGAAAATGTTTTCTAGATTTCAAACTCTAGACTCTGGACTAAAGGTTCTCCAAAAGAGTTACACTACAGTTGATCATGTAAAGAAGATCCTCAAAAATCTACCTAGCAAATGGAGATCAAAAGTAATAGCAATTCAAGAGGCTACAGACCTTAACAAATTGCCTCTAGAAGAGTTGATGAGTTCACTTAGATCCCATGAGATTGAACTAGTTCAAGATGTACCAAAAAGGAAATCAAAGTCTTTTGCCCTCAAATCCAAAGGAAACAAAGCAACTTCCAAGGCTAGGCAAGCTAAGGAGGACCCAGAAGATAAGAGTGCAGACTCAGATGATGAAGAGATATCATACATATCAAAGAAAATCCAGCACATGTGGAACAATAGGAAGAAACTCTTCTCCAAAAAGGATTTCATATGATCAACCAATAGTAGAGAAAGAAAATAAAAATCAGATAAGAAGAAAATCTTCTGCCTTGAATGCAAAAAACCAGGACATTTCAAATCAGAGTGTCCTAAGATTAAGAAGGGAAACTATCAAAAAAAAGACTTCAATATATAGAAGAAAAAGAGTCTAATGGCTACCTGGGATGACTCGATGAATCCTTTGATGAAGATGAAGAACATGCAAACATGACCCTAATGGTAGATGTTTGTTCTAACTGTGATTATGACAAAGAACCTGTTGATGAGGAAATTGAGTTACTGTTTGATCTATCTCGCAATGAACTTATAATCCTGTTAAATGAATTTTTGAAGAAGAATTTCAATGTATCCTTAAAACTAAAAAATCTCATAAAAGCTCATTCCATCTTAAAAGAAAACTACAACTCCCTTGAAAAAGATTTTGAAAACATAAAAAGGGAAAATCTAACTCTAAAAGATAATGTCTCAAAAAACTTAGAAGTAAGTATTTGTAATTTTGTTAAGTATGAAAATGCCTTTCAAGATTTTCTAGTGAATGGCATAGAAAGAAGTAAACAAGCTTCTACAATCTATGATGTTAGTAGAATAAACATAAAAGGTATTTAACTTACTTGAAACTACTTACTTATGTTGCTTAAAGAAAGGTCATGATAAGAGTATATGTCCTATGTTAAAAATAGGGAAAGACAAGACTCATTTTAGAAATAACAAACCAGGACCCAATCAAATGTGGGTAACTAAGAACAACTAAATCTGTGTTGTAGATATCCTTAGCAAAAAAGTTGAAACACCAGTCATGACCCTTGGACAGTGGATGCTCACGACATATGACGGGAGAAAAGTCTATGTTCCAAAACTTGACTCTCAAGGAAGGAGGATTTGGAAGAAATAAGAAGGGTAAGATCATAGAATGTGGCACAATAGGTAATGGCTCCATTCATTCTATAAAAAATGTTCTACTTGTAAAAGGACTAATGCATAACCTATTGAGCATAAGTCAATTAAGTGACAATGGTTATGATGTTCACTTCTATCAAAAGTCATGTAAGGCCATCAATCAAATAAATGTATCCTTACTATTTACTGGTCATAGAAAAACAAGAAATAAAGTGTTGCATGTCAGTCAACAAAGAAAAACTGATTTGGCACAAAAGGTTGGAACATGCCAACTTGAGATTAATCTCAAAGTTGAAAATACTTGATCTAGTCAAAGGTTTGCAAAATTTTAAGATTTGAATCAAAATTTCTTTGTGAGGCATGTCAGAAAGGGAAACAAACTAAATCATCATTTTCTTCAAAGAATATTGTTTCCACTTCTAGACCACACCAAGTTTTACATCTTGACTTACTTGGTCCAGTAAGAACTGCCTCTGTTAGTGGTAAAAAGTATGGACTCGTTATTTTTTATGACTTTTCCAGGTGGACATGGGTAATGTTCCTTAAACACGAGGACGAGTCACATAAAGCTTTCACTACCTTCTACAAATAAGTGCAAAATGAAAAGGGTTTATGTATTACAACTATTCGTAGTGATCATGGTGGCAAATTAGAAAATAAAACTTTTGAAAACTTCAATGAAGAGAATGAGATTCTACACAATTTTTCTTCTCCTCGAACACCCTAGCAAAATGGTGTTGTAAAAAGGAAAATAGATTTCTTCAAGAAATGGTACGCACCACGATTTATGAAATGAATGTTGCCAAGCTCTTTTGGGCAGAGAAAGTGAACGTTGCATGTTATATTCATAATAGAATCTATATAAGACCTATTCTTAATAAGTCACCTTATGAAATTTTGAAAGGAATAAAACCCAACATTTCTAATTTTCAATCAATTTGGTTGTATATGTTATATTTTGAACACAAAAGAGAATCATGGCGAGTTTGATTCACGATCTCCAAAGTGCACCTTTTTAGGATACTCTAATAGGTCTAAAGCCTATAGAGTATACAATTAAGAGATATTGATTTTTGAGGAATCAATCCATGCTAGATTCGATGACAAAAAGTTTGACCATAAAAAGTCAAAGTTCGATGAAGATTTTGCAGATTTACTTATCATAGAGAAACCATAGGAAACAACAAAGCTTTTCCCTAAAGAAACAGAACATGTACTTGACAATACAAGGAAAAGTAATGACGAACAATCTACAAGTCAAAGTCATCAGGAACCTAAAGATCAATGGAAATATAAATCATCATATCCAGACTATTAGATCATTGGAAACTTAAGTAATCCTATGAAGACTAGGTTTGTTGGATGGATTGTGGCCTTGCATGAAGAACTAAATCCATTTAAGAGAAATGATATATGGAATCTCGTACCCAAGTTGAAAGAAAAGAAGTCAATCGGAACCAAGTGGGTCTTCAAAAACAATTTAAATGAGAAAGGTGAAGTAGTAAGAAATAAATCTAGACTTGTAGCTCAAGGTTATAGTCAGCATGAAGGTATTGATTACTCTAAAACTTTTGCTTTTGTGGCAAGGTCAGAAGCAATTAGAATTTTATTTTCATTTGTAGTTTTTAATAAAATTACTCTATATCAAATGGATGTGAAAAGTGCACTCCTAAATGGTTATATAAAGGAATAAGTGTATGTTAAACAACCTTCAGGCTTTGAGGATAATGAATTCCTTTACCACATTTGCAAACTAAAGAAATCTCTTTATGGTCTAAAACAAGCTCCAAGAGCTTGGTATGATAGACTAAACAGTTTTCTATTAAAAAATGATTTTGAAAAAGATCATATTGACACTACTTTATTTAGAAAATCTCTTAAGAATGACCTTCTAATTATCTAAGTATACGTTGATGATAAAATATTTGGTGCTACAAATGGTAGGCTTTGTCAAGAGTTTTCTGAGTAAATGGAGAATGAATTTGAGAAGAGCATGATGAGAGAACTAAAGTTCTTTCTTAAAATCCAAATTCATCAAAGCTCAGATATAATACTTTTTCATTAGGCGAAATATACTAGAGAACTTTTTAAAATACACAACTATCCTATCTTCAAGCCTATCACACAATTATTTAAAATACAAAACACCTTCTTAATGCAATGCTTATAAGATAGTGCATATTATTTTGGAAGATCACCACATTTCCTCAAGGGTTGTGGATCATTATTTCAATTGATCCCGAAAAGTGTAGTTTCTCACCGACCAACATAGCAAGTGTAGTTGCTCACATACCATCATAAACTCAATAACCTCGTAAGGTTTTGTGGAGCCCATTACCAAGAAGCATTCATGTGGTCCCATTACCAAACAGTACCAAATTACTATGTATGCATTAACATAATTTTTACAAAACATATATGCAAACAACATTTTGCACTATCATCACCATCATAATTATTTTAGACATACTAGTTCATTTGTAATCACATAACGAAATTCACACATTCAAGCAATTGCATAGTTTGTTGATCGCGTTTCAGCAAGTGTACTGAATCGTTGCAAGTAATTATTAAAATGGTAGTACCGGGTGTCGAACTCAAGGATTGCGTTTTACTATTGAAATGTGTTTAATTACTAAAATTGAACAAAAAGTTTCTGAATTGATTGAAATAATATTTGAAACAAAAAAGAGTAATATAATTGAACTTTTATAATAAGAAAAATGTCAGGGATGAGTTTCACTTCGAGTCTAACCTTGATTCTAATTTGATCCTAGTCACTAAATTCCTTTATTGAATTATTACCGAATTCTCTTTATTATTCTTACCTTAATGTCTTAGTGACAGAAACTTTAACTCCTTAGTGGATTTAAGATTAGAATTAAGCCTTACAGTACAAGAATTCTCTTATTAAACTAATGCCTCTGCAACTAATTCAATTGGTTTCATGACCTCCATCTATCCCTAGACTACAATATCACGAATTCCTCATCTCATGCATTCATAAAGTCCACTTCCGTTTCAAAATACGAATCGTAAAACATTTTAAAGTTGATCAAGCAATAAAAAGCATTAAGCACAGAGATGAGAAAAATAATTCAATAAACTTATCCATATAACTAGAAATCAAATCCGACAAATAAGGATTTCATCTTGTTTCACTCATCCCAAACAAATAAGGTTTAATTACTCATGACAGAGATAAAAAAATATAGAGATTAAAGAAGAATTACAAGAAATATTCTTGAATGATTCTTGATAAAACTCCTCCAATGGTGTTTGAAATAGTAGTCTTTGAGTTTCTCTGCTAGGGCACAAGTCTGCTGACTTTCCAATAGCGAAAAAGATCCATAAAAAGTGTGAAAAACACATTTTTATGTATTCTCTAGCGCGCCACGCGCCCCAGGCGTAGCCTTTGCACTCTAGGCCCGCCTATGCAAATTCAAGAATGCAGAAATGTGTTCCAGGTGCGGGATTCACACATCAAGCGCACAACATCTGTTGTCTGATGTTTACTGCATTTTTATCATCTTTAGAGTCTTAAATTGGTTCCGGTGTCTTCATGAAAGTTGTAGCTCTGGATCTTAGCTTTCACTCGCACCTGGTTTGATTCCATCACTACAAAAAAATTGACCTATCGTGACACTCAACTTTTAGTGATATCTCTTTATTTGTCACTATAATTACTTTTAGCTACACAATGAGTGTTACCTTTTCTTATATATCACTATAATTACTTTTAACTACAGACTGAGTGTCACCTATTCTTATATATCACTATAATTACTTTTAGCTACAGACTGAGTGTCACCTATTCTTATTTCATGTAACTACATTGTCTTAATTTAACAAAAACTCAAATATTCACAAAAAAGATAACACACAAAAAAAGAGTGTCACCTATAGTGATATTCAACTGTGACACTCAACTTTTAGTAATATCTTTTTATTTGTCACTATAATTACTTTTAGCTACAGACAGAGTGTCACTTATTCTCATTTAATATAATAAGTTATGTTAACTTAGAAAAAAAATAAAATATTGGCATTAAAACTAATTTATATATAATAACTAAAAAAACTGAAATATTCTTATTCAATAATTGAAAATCATTCACGCACCACACTCAATTCCATCCTCACCCAGCAACATTTCGGCAGCAACAGTTCACTCATCCCTTCAAAAACCGCAACAACAAATTCAGATTCAGATTTGTTCAATCATTCAATTTCGTCTTCAGATTCAGATTTCTTCATCATTTTTTCGATTGCGTCTTCAGATTCAGATTCAGATTTCTTCATCATTCGATTTCGTCTTCAGATTCAGATTTCTTCATCATTTTCCGATTTCGTCTTCAGATTCAGGTTTCTTCATCATTGTTTCATCATTGGATTTCGTCTTCAGATTCAGATTTCTTCATCATTTTTTCGATTTCGATTTCGTCTTCAGATTCCCGTTGAAGAAGCTTTTCCCGATTTCTTCAGATTCAGATTCAACACGAGTAAGTGGAAATTGTTTTTCCTCAATTAGCAATTTGCATTGGTCGAAATTGACTTTGAATTGGAGTGCACAAGTGACGAGTTATATATCATTAATCTGTTTATAGTTGTATCTTTTGTTCGGGTGGACAATTTATGGCTGCATTGTACTGGAAAATTCTTAATTTTGATGAAGTTTTAGGGTTTAAGTTAACATAAATTCAATAAATTGAGTTGTTGTTTGTTGCTCTCATCTTATATGACTTTGCAGGATCTTCTGATGGATGTTAGGGATAAGCTCCTTTTTGAGCCAGTATATGCTGGTAACCTGAAGGAAAAGATTCCCCCTAAATCTTCCCTTCGTATTCCTTGGTCTTGGTTGCCTGGTGCTCTGTGCCTTTTTCAAGAGGTACATTTGGCATGTAATTAATCTTTTTGAAATATTTCTGTAAGGGTCGTGTATTATTTTCTTTGTTTTGTGGAAACATTTTACTTCTACTTCCGTATTCTTTCTGTTCAGGTTGGAGAATCAAAGCTTGTGCTGGACATTGGAAGAACAAGTCTTCAGCATCAAGATGCGAAGCCATATACAGATGATTTAATTCTTTCTATGGCACTATCTGAGGTAAGACATGTGGATATAGGTTGGAGAATTACTCTCTTAATTTATAACATTCTTGTTTATATACCCTATCCTTATCATAGGTGCCTTATTGAAGTGTACAGTTGCGAAGATTGGCTTTGAGAAGAACAAAGTATCTCAAGGTTTTGAAGCTCTTGCTTGTGCTCAGTGTCTTCTAAGAAGTAAGCCATCTCTTGCAAAAATGACACTGCTATCTCAGGTGCGGAACGTTTTTCAAGTGTATATTCAGTTGAGATCTTTAAGTCCCTAGCTGGTTTGCTTAGTATTCGAACAATCCTGAGGATGCTTTTAATGGTTTCTAGATCGAAGAATCTCTTGAAGAGCTTGCACCCGCTTGCACATTGGAGCTACTAAGCATGCCAAATACCCCTGAAAATGTTGAACGAAAACGGGGAGCAATTGCGGCTTTGCGTGAATTGCTTAGACAGGGTCTTAATGTTGAAGCTTCATGCCAAGTACAGGATTGGCCTTCTTTTCTAAGCCAAGCTTTTGACAATTTACTGGCTAATGAGATAGTTGATCTTCTTCCTTGGGATAGCTTAGCTGCGATGCAAAAGAATAAGAAGACAATTGAGTCACAGAATCTAAGGGTAGTAATTGATTCAAACTGTTTCTATAGAGTTTTTACAGCTCATATGGCACTTGGGTTTTCCAGCAAGCAAAAAGAGTTGGTAATGTCCTTCTCCAGTAATACCCCCCCTCCAAAGCTTATATGCATTTTAATATTTCTTCTAGTTCTTTTTTCATAAGTACATTTTTTGGGCTTACGTGCTCAAACAGCGGCTTTCTTAATTTCATCCTGATACCAAGTGTTTTTATTAATTTCATGCAGATTAACAAAGCAAAAAGTATATGTGAATGTTTGATAGCTTCAGAGGGTATTGATCTGAAATTTTAAGAAGCTTTTTGCTTATTCCTTCTTGGACTGGTATGTTTTTATCATTTTAACTCTTATTGTCAGTGCTGCCATCATGAAGTATTTAGATATTTTGAATCTTGGTTTCCTGCAGGCTGCAACAATATTTTTTCTCCAACTTTCCATTTTTCTGCGAGAATGTACCACATAGTTCTTCATTAATGTTGTCTTTAATCTAAGGCACAGAGGACGAGGCAGTTGAAAAGCTGAAGCAGCTTGAGTTAAACTCAAATCCAAAACATAAATCAGTGTTGGGGAAGGCAATAATGGATGCTTCAGCTGCGAACCCATCATTGGTTTTTCTCTTGCCATCATGTTTAGTCGGTTTCTTTTTTTTGTTTTCCTTCATGAAATGCATTGCAAAGGCTTTAGGTGCATGTGTTACCTTAGTGGTGCTCCTCCTATTTTAGTCTCGAGGACCCTAGTGGTTAAGTATGTTCTCATTGTGCGCTATTGTTTTAGAATAATTTATGCTTATGTAGAGTCTGGCCTAAATGCCATATGCTACGATTCATTTCTTTCCTTTTTTCAATTGAAAATGAGATTTTGTTTGGCTTCTGGAAATATTTCTTTAGTGTATGTTTTGTTTTAACAAGAGATAACAGCTAAAGTGTAATGGTTCAAGAACTTTTTTTATCCTTTATTTTAAGATTCTATGATGTAATTTTGAGTTTTTGATTTCTTAACTCAAAGCATTTGCTGAACTTTGCCAGGAATTGTGGCTGAAGGATTTTGTGCTTGATTTATACCCAGATACTAAAGGTTGTTCTCCAGCTTTGGTAAGATCAGCTATAGTAAATGAAACTAATTTATTACTTTGATTCCAACAAAATGTTATTTACAGATGTTCATCTCTGCAGGCCAATTTCTTTAATGCTCAAAAGAAATTTTCTGGAAGTAAGAATTCCAAAGGATCTCCACAAATGTTTCCTACTATATGTCACAGACCTCTATCATCATCTGGTTCCGTAGAACGAAAAAATTTCGAGGAACCTCGCTCATATATGAGCTCTTCCCCAAATTTGGGGTTTGCTGTCAAGCAGCTGGCTCCTACTGATTTGCAGAGTTCACTGCTATCTGACAAAAATGAAAACAGACTCAATCCTAGCGAGCCACCTGTTAAAGTGAAAAGGAACCTTGGCAGTCATCACAATGGAATTTGGAATAATCACTTCACTCGTGCTCAAGTATTTGAAAGAATAACATACATTACCGTACTGGGTTGTATTGCATTTGCTTCTATGAAGTTGTTGGGAATGAACCCGGGCAAGAATTTTACTCGTACTAACTGGGCTTTCACAAAATCCAACAATTGTGCTAACTACACTATAGGCCCGACATATATTAGGCGAAGTTCTATTGCCAACAAATTGAAGAGAATTATGTCGATGGTTAAGATACATTTTTTGCACCGGCCAGATGCTGGTAGCCAAAGTGATTTACACATTTCTCTGTCCTCATCATCCTCCCCTATTAATGTGTATAGGAGGATGATGTCTATGGAGGAAGCAGAAACCCTTATTAGGGAATGGCAAACAATCAAAGCTGAAGCTTTGGGGCCTAGCCATGAAGTTAGTGGCCTAGTTCAAGTCCTTGACGAATCTACGCTTGCTCAGGTAATGCATGTTGTGGTCTTCTTTAACCACTTTTTATATAATCAAATATCATTTGAACCATCCATTGTTCAATCATTCAACTCATCAATCTATAGACTACTGAATTATTAAATGAGCATGTTATACTCTATCATATGGTTTCTCTTGTTTACTTGTGACGAGTAACATAACATTTATAATAAGCTTGTTGGTTTATGAAAATGATGATGAAAGGGAAATCATATCAAACTAATTAAACATATGCATTTCTTGGGCAGTTTGTTATTTTTTGTTTGCTAAAAACAAAATGTCTTTAACTAAAATTAAACACCACAAAAAAGCTTGAATATAAATGATTGTATTTTAAGAAAATTTATGTCTTTGGTATTTATTATAGATGGCTTATTTGAGAAATTTTTGTCAGTCCTACATAGTAGCAAATAAATCTGTGGATAGATGACTCGATAGTGCTTACAATCTTATTGGAGGGTTTGAATTATTAGACTGGCCCACAAAGTAGTTACGAATTTGGTATTGGTGTAAGCACTAATAGAACTGTACGATCAAAGATTTACTTAGGACTATCATTATGGTTGTAACATACCAACTTCAAGTTGGTTTAAGCCCAAACATGCAAACTTAGAACTACCCTTATAGTTTTACCTGTAAACTTATATGGCAAACACAATTTCATGGTATCTCTCATTCTTTCTTGCTAATGACTCACTTTATATTGTAATTTTCTTAAGAGGTAGTGGTTAGTTGCCATTTCAAAAGACATTTATTTATTAGAGGTGATTTGATTGCATTCAAATCCATGTAAAAAGGTACTTCAAGAGAAACTTCCTCTATAACAAGAGAAATGCATTAGGAAAATAAGGATGGTAAAAAATTGCTGATATGACTTAGTAATAGATAATTTACATGCTAATATCATATGTTGACTAAGTGACATAAGGAGAAAACTTATCGGTGTTATCTTTGACAGTGGCAAGCCTTGGCTGATGCTGCAAAACAAAAATCTTGTCACTGGAGATTTCTTTTGCTAAAATTATCTGTCCTTAGAGCCGATATTCTATCTGATGGAAATGGATCAGACATAGCAGAAATAGAAGCCCTTTTAGAGGAAGCAGCTGAACTTATTGACAGTTCTCAGCAAAAGAACCCAAACTACTATAGGTAAGATGCACTTTTCTTGCTTTAACTAATAATTGAATTAGTAGTCTATATTGTTAAAATTAGTAGTCTATAAGCTTACCATGTTGTTTTATCAAGTATATGTTAATAAAGATATTTATTATAAATTTACTTTGTCATATTCATCATTGGAATTCTCAGATTCTCCGACAAATCCCCTTCTTTTGATCACTTTGCACTCCTCGCTCTCTCTACTTCTCTTCTCAAAAGACTTTCCATCACTTCCAGTTCACCGGTAATTCATTCCGACCACACCCTCTTTTGTTAATTCAAATTGTAGTGATTGGACAATTTGGCCCCAAAATTTGTTAAATGACAAATTAGTTTCTAATATTGTTGGTCATGAATTAATTTAGTCTCTCTGTTATTTAATAGGTCCCAAAAATACTTGTGTTAGGTTAAAATATTTATACTGAATTTTATAAAAACTTTGTTTTAGAGCAAAAACATCCAAATATAAGTCACTTCTGTCCCAATATCATTTTAACCAAATCAATTTTGCAAAATTAAATTTATTTAGAAGCATGTTTGACAAATATTCAACCAAAATACATTCTTTATTGCTTTTATTTATTTATTTGATTTTAAGTATACATATATGTATATAGAGAGGGAATGATGAATATAGTTTAAAAACACTTGAGTTAGGACTTATTTTTTGATCACCTTGATTTGAAGAGCTAGCAATCAATCAGCATATTAATTCTTGACAGATAAATGAATCTCAGAAGGAGGTGATTAGGAAGGTTATAGTCTTTCTCTTTCAACATCGTCATTGATATGGTTTCCGTTATTTATTACCCATTTGTGTGATGAATAATTGTTTAAACATACCTACAATGCAGAAATATGGCAACTGGCTTGAGAAGCATGGCAAGAGTGGGAAGTCTTCGGTCAACAATACATTGGGCCAATGAATGTCTTGAAGCTCTCCACCGAAACAAGGTTCATCCTATAACCTTTGAATAATTATTCCATTTAGGTTGTTTTCACTGCTTTCGTTTATCTTTATCTTACGATATATATTCATTTGAATTAATTGATTGATGGAGGTACTAAAGTGATTGATATTCTTCAATTTTAAGGACTTATTTGCAATTTTGTAAATTCAGAGACTTGCAATTTTTAGAACAGCATGATGACTCACTCTTGACAATAATGTTAAAAAGTATCCGGTTTTGAATTTTGTCAGGTTCTGGTCAAGAATGCTGAAATGAACACAAAGAGAATTGCAGTGGTCATTGCTCTGGACCCTCCTAGCAGTGACACCACTACCCTTGATATAGTTCACTCACCACCCTCTACTTCTAGAATAATGCTTGTTATAGTTCACTCACCACCCTCTACTTCTAGAATAATGCTTGTTTTTCCTTCTTGCTTATTCATAAGTTGGTAAATATATCACTTTTGTAAAGATTTTATGATCTAATTAGTGGAGATACTCATAAGTGGAGAAATATATCACTTTTGTAAAGATTTTATGATTTAACTAGTGGAGAAATATTTTTTTTATGATGTAATTTCATTTCAATATTACCACAAGGATATGATACTCATGTTAGGATATAATTAAAATGCTAGGAATGCAAGTAACATGCATTTAATAGAATTAGTAAAATTAAATTATATTTTATTGTATATTTCAATGACATTAGTTAATAAAAATAAATTAGAAATTTAAATTTAATTTACTGGTGTTAATAATTTAGAATTACAATTAGAAGGGAGATAAAATAAATTTAATTTAATAGGAATAGATGAATTCTTTATTTATATTTTTTAGGTTTTAGTGACGGACAATACCGTTGGCATAGATTAATTTTTTATTTATATTTTTCTAGGTTTTTGTGACAGACAATACCGTAGGAATAGATCAATTTTTTACTTGTATTTATGTAGTTTTTAGTGACAGTCATTATTGTAGGTAGAAATAAAAAACATGTAGTGACAATCGTCAGAACATGGAGTGACACTCCTCAAAGTGTAGCAGGACGCCCCCTTAAAATTGACACTTAATTTGGGTGTCACTCAAAGTATTATTGACCTTTACCTACAGTTTTTAACATTTAGTGACACTTTTTGTGTGTCACGATAAGTCAATTTTTTTGTAGTGCATTTGGACATCTACAACTCCAGAAATGGCTGAATTACGCCACATAAGTCATGTTGATTTCTCACCAAAATTCAACACTGCACTAAAACAATGAAACAACGCAAAACTACGAAAAAATCTCAACATAATCAAGGAAATAAGAATATAAACATTTTATTAAATCTAAGAACTAAAATCAACAAAATATATCAAATAACTCCTTAAATTAACTAAAGATTAAAGATAAATAAGACTAAAAACAATGAAAAATATGCATATGATGAAGAGTTATCATTTGCATCCAAGCACCAAATACACAAGAATCAAATACTCACTTAGTCATGTATAAACAACACTCCAACATAGTACATACATTTATTGATGTACACAACATAATTACTCCTAATAATACATGGTATGTTAAAAGTATAATGTGCTCTTACCTTGCAACACTTTCTTAAACAAGCAAAACTATGCTACTCAAATACATTACACTAATCATCAACAAAGCCTCAAATAGTTCTACTCTTAACCTTTAATCAAGTAAATTTCACTAATGTACAAAATCCCAAACATTGGACAAAGTCTCACCAATTTCGACCACTATTATAAACTACCTCAAGGGTTTCCTTTCTCTTTGACTAGCTTAATAAATGACCTCAGTATTAAATTAAATATTCATGTTTCACAACTTTTAGTTCAAAAAGTAACTCACTTAATCAAAGTCTCGATCAACACTTTGTTTTGAGAATATTTTGAAAAACAAGCAAAGACTATTTTTTATAAGTCAAAATTTATCCAAACAAGTTTTAAACCACTTAAAAACCATTGAGTCACAAACTTTTCAAATAAAGTCTTGAACTCAAATTTTCACAAAGTCTTTTTCTACCAAAATTTTGGCATGACTTTGTTTAAATAAGATTTTCTCAAAAGATTTGTAAGATCTATTTTCACTAAAACAACAGTAGCAATTTATTCTTAACATCAAAACATAAATCTATTTGGTGTCAAAACTCTTGATTCTTTTTCAAAGCCAATGACTACTAATCTAACAACTTTAAACTAAAACATTTTCGCAGACTCAACTTATAGAATATCTTAATCACTTCAACTTCAAGATAATTTTAACCTAAACTCAAATATTTCTTCACAGCTACAAAAATAAAATCCTTGACACTTTAAATAAATCAACATGTTCAATATCAACTTCTTAACTTTTTGAAAGTTTCAAATAATTAAATATCGACTTGTAACAAGAAAGTTTCATTCCAAATATTTTTCAACAACAACAATCAATAACAAATAATCCATGAATAACAACACTTTCATTCTTCAAAAACCTAGATCTTCAAGTAGATCTTTATTTTTTGTAACACCCCATTTTTTTAACAGCGAGTACATATTTTCTTTTAAAAGATTTATTAAATAAACTATGATAAAACGAGTTTCACAAAAAATAGTTGTAATTTTTTTTCCTTTTTAAAAAGATATTTCTCAAAAAATCCTTTAATATGAGTTAATTAACAACACATTTTCAAGGTAAGTGAAAGAGTATAACAATGAGGGTTATCGACACTGATAATTTGCTACCCCTAAGTTGATCATAACATACATAGATGAAGGCTATTGGGTACTACTGAGCCACTAGCTAAATCAAGATGTTCGCCTTGGACTGGCAGTTAAAGCCACGACTCTTCTATGAATTCACCATCATCTTGAACTTTGCATGAACATACCCTAATAATCTAGAGCGTTTAGTTCGAAATTACTACATAACAATTAGCAATTATGATAACATAAGCAAAAAATAAGAAATCATGCATATTTCTCATTGTATCAAACACAACTCATGTGCGAAAACACCCTAATGCAATATTTACATTCCAATGCATATGATTCCAAAATATTTAAGCCTCTCTAAAGAAGTGTGAACCTTTTTTCCACGGATTGTCTTGTTCTAACATGAAGTCCCTCATAATAGTCACACATCATTTATCACTGAAAGGAGGTGGTGATCTCTCTAGACCAACCAATGGTGGGTCCAACTCTATGGAACTCAACAATGAATGCATGAGCATACTCTAACTCTCTACTCAACAATTTGTAAGTAAATGCAGTTATTAAAAGACTCAACTTTTAATACTTATAGAAACAATAATAATCATATGATATATTTTCATAGAGCCACTCATGATACTTATCATTAATAAAATTCATAATACATCGTAAGCATGCATCTTATCAGTTATGAACACACAATCATGTAAGTACAGATGTGCACCTAAGAGGGGGGAGGGGTGAATTAGGTGTTTAAGAGTATTTATTGTTTTCAGCGAATTAGCAATCGATTTTTGCGCTTACAGATAGTAAAAGATAAACTAAATGGCAGTAATGTAAAGAACACAACAATATTATCCTGGTTCCCCTTATACCCAAGGGTACATCCAGTCCTCTTGCACACCATAAGAGATTTCTCCACTATTGTTAGAAAATGTACAAGTCCCACACTAGGACCTCTACTACAAACTTCTAACAAAACCTTTAAGATAGCACCCCACTATCTTAGATAAGACTACTTAAAGAAAGTACTACTTTCTTTTTACAAACACTGTAATTTGGTAAGGATATAAGAGTATGAAAGAGAGGTATAATGATAACAATCCAATATTGCTTCAAGTACTTTGAGAACCTTTGTCAAGGATATGAAAATGAGATGCAAGTACTTGAATTATGAAAAATGACTTTGAGAAAAATAGAAAAGTTGTTCAAAGTTGTTCAAGGTTTGGTCGTGGGGTTGTCCATCGTTTAATCTGAAGTTATGGTGTATTTATACTCCATAAACATCTCTTCAGATTCGTGGCCATTGATCCAAGAGGTTTGAGGAACAATTGCAATGATTTAGAACCATTTCAGATCTGAAAAATTGCATTACTTCCAGTTGTATTCGAGTACAGGATGTTTGTATTCGAATACACCTGTTTGTAACGTTCAGAAAATTCAAAACTTTTCAATGTGTATTCGAATACAAGATGGTGTAGTCGAATACACTTGTATCAATTTTGCCACTGTCTTGCTGGTTGTATTCGACTACATCAGGTTGTAGTCGAATACAGATGAGAGGCTTTTGCTATTGACTTAGCAATTTTCATCTGTATTCGAATACACCTTTGTATTTTGTCAAAAATATTAATTTTAACACTTTGTAAATGTAATTTTGACTTTTGAAAATACATTTTATGCATATGTAAAGATGAAAGGTTCTCATGTACTTGATCTTGTGATTGTATCATTTACCTTTACATTTAAACATCTAATATGTTTGAAGTCTAAAGTTTATCAATAAAATATTTTGGACTTCTTCTTTTTGAGCTTGTTGCCTTGATCATCATCATCGTTGCTCTTTTGTCTTCATCAAAAACAGGTATTTTACATTTTCCCCCTTTTATATTATGACAACTTTTATTGTTTGGAGAGACTGTATAATTGGAAAATTACTCCCCCGTAATTTATGCGTACTCCCCCGTTGAACTTGAATGTTTGTGACCATCTTGGAAAACCTACAAATAGTTTTAAAAACAACAAAATACCAAACTTTCCCCCCCCCTTTTGACATGATCAAAATGAAGGAAAATATCGACAATGTATAAAGTAAAATCCAAGTAATTTTAAGATATAAAAGAGAAGGCGTCACAAAAAGTAGATATAAAAGATAATATTCGAAAACATATTGAGAAGGCGTCCTTTTCAAGTATTATAACGAAAACATATTGAAAAGGAAAATTTACGAAAACATCATAAGAACTTGTTAAACAAGCTTCATCAAAAACTATTCTTAGTATACGAACTACATTTTCAAGTTTTTGTTTAAAAATGAATTTTTTTTGCACAGAAAATACAACATGTAAGGCACATATTCATATATTAATAAAAGATATATATCAAAGAATTAATTGAGGCAACTTATCAATTGAAAAAGCTTTATATATGGATGAAAACCCGAACTTGTATTCGACTACACTTGTATTGTATTCGAATACAAGTGTTTCTGGAAATGTGTATTCGATTACACTCAGACTGTATTCGAATACAGGATATTCTGCAAACGTGTATTTCATTACATATTCAGTGTATTCGGCTACAGTTTAGAATTTTTGCAACAGAAACGAATTTTTCACGAAGAATACACCAAGTAATGCATATATTCAAATATTTAAGAACAAATAAACACATTTAAGAACAACGAAACATTAATGACTTAATTCTAACAATTTATCAAGAGAAAAATTTTTAAATCTTGAAGAGTGATGACAAAGTACCTTTCTTTACTCACACGTAATGCCCTTTTGGAACACTAATAATTCTCACATGACAAGCATTAGGTGTGTGACCATGAAGGCCACAATAGGAACAAGTAGGAGTAAATTTATTTTTAATAGCATATGTATGAGATTTATTTTGAGTAAATTTCTCCTTATAAGAATGACCTTTTTGTAAAATTGAAATTTTTCCTTGATTGGATTGGTTACTCGCTTTGACGAAAATGGTCTTATTCAAGCTTGGTTTGTCAAATTTCAAGAATCCAATACCACTTTTATCATTTGAGTATCTATGCATGTTCAGAACATTTTCCAATCCCATTTGTCCTTTTCAATATCGTTCAATTACTCTATTTAATTGAACACAATGACTTCAAATCACTTATTGGATGCACAAGATTGGTTAAAACCCTAATTGGTTTAGAATAAGCCTAGGGAGGACGAAAATGACCTACATGTTCAACCAATGACACAAAAGCACGTAATGGATGCACAAGATTGGTTAAAAACACCTTATTGGATTAGAATAAGCCTAGGGAGGACGAAAATGACCTAAATGTTCAACCAATAACACAAACGCACTTATTTGATGAACAAGATTGGTTAAAAACCCTAATTGGATTAGAATAATCCTAGGGAGGACGAAAATGACCTAAATGTTCAACCAATGACACAAAATCACTTATTGGATGCACAAGATTTGTTAAAAACCCTAATTGGATTAGAATAAGCCTTAGGAGGACGAAAATGACCTAAATGTTCAACCAATGACACAAAATCAGTTATTGGATGCACACGATTTGTTAAAAACCATAATTGGATTTGAATAAGCCTAGGGAGGACGAAAATGATAAACGTTCAACGAATGACACAAAATCACTTATTGGATGCACAAGATTGGTTAAAAAACCTAATTGGATTAGAATAAGCCTAGGAGGACGAAAAGGACCTAAATGTTCAACCAATGACACATAATCACTTATTGGATGCACAAGATTGGTTAAAAACCCTCATTTGGATTAGAATAAGCCTTGGGAGGACGAAAAAGACTTAAATGGTCAACCATTGACACAAAAGCACTTATTGGATGCACAAGATTGGATAAAAACCCTTATTTGATTAGAATAATCCTTGGGAGGAAGAAAATGACCTAAATATTAATCCAATGACACAAATTCACTTATTGGATGCACAAGATTGGTTAAAAAACCTAATTGGACTAGAATAAGCCTAGGGATGACGAAAATGACCTAAATGTGCAACCAATGACACAAACGCTTTTATTGGATGCACATGATTGGTTAAAAACCCTAATTAGATTAGAATAACCCTAGGGAGAACGAAAATGATCTAAATGTTTAATTAATGACACAAAATCACTTATTTGATGCAAAAATGACCTAAATGTTAGGAATGTTCAACCAAGATTGGTGAAAATCACTTATTTGATTCACAAGATTGGTGAAAAAACCTAATTGGATTAGAATAACCTTAGGGAGGACGAAAATGACCTAAATGTTCAAACAATGACACAAACGCACTTATTCGATCCACAAGATTGGTTAAAAAGCCTAATTGGATTAGAATAAGCCTAGGGAAGATGAAAATCACCTAAATGTTCAACCAATGACACAAAATCACTTTTTGGATGCACAAGATTGTATCAAAACCCTAATTGGATTAGAATAAGCCTTAGGAGGACGAAAATGACCTAAATATTAATCCAATGACACAAAATCACATATTGGATGCACAAGATTGGTTAAAAAACCTAATTGGATTAGAATAAGCCTAGGGAGGACGAAAATGACCTAAATGTTCAACCAATGACACAAAATCACTTATTGGATGCACAAGATTGGTTAAAACCCTAATTAGGTTAGAATAAGCCTAGGAAGGACGAAAATGACCTTAATGTTCAACCATTGACACAAATGCACTTATTGGATGCACAAGATCTGTTAAAAAAACCTAACTGGATTAGAATAAGCCTAGAGAGGACGGAAATGACCTAAATGTTCAACCAATGACACAAACGCACTTATTGGATGCACAAGATTGGTTAAAACCATAATTAGGTTAGAATAAGCCTAGGGAGGACGAAAATGACCTAAATGTTCAACCAATGACATAAACGGCCTTATTGGATGCACAAGATTGGTTACAATAACCTAATTAGATTAGAATAAGCCAAAGGAGAACGGAAATGACCTAAATATTCTACCATTGACACAAACGCACTTATTTGATGCACATGATTGGTTAAAAACCCTAATTGGATTAGAATAACCGTAGGGAGGATGAAAATGACCTAAAAATTCAATCAATGACACAAACGCACTTATTGGATGCACATGATGGGTTAAAAATCCTAATTGGATTAGAATAAGCCTTGGGAGGACGAATATGACATAAATGTTAATCCAATGACACAAAATCACTTATTGGATGCACAAGATTTGTTAAAAACGCTAATTGGATTAGAATAAGCCTAGGGAGGACGAAAATGACATAAATGTTCAAACAATGACACAAAATCGCTTATTGGATGCACAAGATTGGTTAAAAAACCTAATTGGATTAGAATAAGCCTTGGGAGGACGAAAATGACCTAAATGTTGATCCAATGACACAAAATCACTTATTGGATACACAAGATTTGTTAAAAACCCTAATTTGATTAGAATAAGCCTAGGGGGACGAAAAAGACATAAACGTTCAACCAATGACACTAACGCACTTATTGGATGTAGAGGATTGGTGAAAAAACCTAATTGGATTAGAATAAGCTTAGGGAGGACGAAAATGACCTAAATATTCAAACAATGACACAAACGCACTTATTCGATCCACAAGATTGGTTAAAAACCCTAATTGGATTAGAATAAGCCTAGGGAAGACGAAAATCACCTAAATGTTCAACCAATGACACAAAATCACTTTTTGGATGCACAAGATTGTATCAAAACCCTAATTGGATTAGAATAAGCCTTAGGAGGACGAAAACGACCTAAATATTAATCCAATGACACAAAATCACATATTGGATGCACAAGATTGGTTAACAACCCTAATTGGATTAGAATAAGCTTAAGGAGGACGAAAATGACCTAAATATTCAAACAATGACACAAACGCACTTATTCGATCCACAAGATTGGTTAAAAACCCTAATTGGATTAGAATAAGCCTAGGGAAGACAAAAATCACCTAAATGTTCAACTAGTGACACAAAATCACTTTTTGGATGCACAAGATTGTATCAAAACCCTAATTGGATTAGAATAAGCCTTAGGAGGACGAAAATGACCTAAATATTAATCCAATGACACAAAATCACATATTGGATGCACAAGATTGGTTAAAAAACCTAATTGGATTAGAATAAGCCTAGGGAGGACGAAAATGACCTAAATGTTCAACCAATGACACAAAATCACTTATTGGATGCACAAGATTGGTTAAAACCCTAATTGGATTAGAATATGCCTTGGGAGGACGAAAATGACCTAAATATTAATCCAATGACACAAAATCACTTATTGGATGCACACGATTCGTTAAAAACCCTAATTGGATTAGAATAAGCCTAGGGAGGACGATAATGACCTAAATGTTCAACCAATGACACAAACGCACTTATTGGATGCACAAGATTGGTTAAAACCATAATTGGGTTAGAATAAGCCTAGGGAGGACGAAAATGACTTAAATGTTCAACCAATGACACAAACGCACTTATTGGTTGCACAAGATTGGTTAAAAAACATAATTGGATTAGAATAAGCCTAAGGAGGATCAAAATGACATAAATGTTCAACCAATGACACAAAATCACTTATTGGATGCACAAGATTGGTTAAAACCTTAATTGGATTAGAATAAGCCTAGGAAGGACGAAAATGACCTTAATGTTCAACCATTGACACAAATGCACTTATTGGATGCACAAGATCTGTTAAAAAAACCTAACTGGATTAGAATAAGCCTAGAGAGGACGGAAATGACCTAAATGTTCAACCAATGACACAAACGCACTTATTGGATGCACAAGATTGGTTAAAACCATAATTAGGTTAGAATAAGCCTAGGGAGGACGAAAATGACCTAAATGTTCAACCAATGACACAAACGGCCTTATTGGATGCACAAGATTGGTTACAATAACCTAATTAGATTAGAATAAGCCAAAGGAGAACGGAAATGACCTAAATGTTCTACCATTGACACAAACGCACTTATTTGATGCACATGATTGGTTAAAAACCCTAATTGGATTAGAATAACCGTAGGGAGGATGAAAATGACCTAAAAATTCAATCAATGACACAAACGCACTTATTGGATGCACATGATGGGTTAAAAATCCTAATTGGATTAGAATAAGCCTTGGGAGGACGAATATGACATAAATGTTAATCCAATGACACAAAATCACTTATTGGATGCACAAGATTTGTTAAAAACGCTAATTGGATTAGAATAAGCCTAGGGAGGACGAAAATGACATAAATGTTCAAACAATGACACAAAATCGCTTATTGGATGCACAAGATTGGTTAAAAAACCTAATTGGATTAGAATAAGCCTTGGGAGGACGAAAATGACCTAAATGTTGATCCAATGACACAAAATCACTTATTGGATACACAAGATTTGTTAAAAACCCTAATTTGATTAGAATAAGCCTAGGGGGACGAAAAAGACATAAACGTTCAACCAATGACACTAACGCACTTATTGGATGTAGAGGATTGGTGAAAAAACCTAATTGGATTAGAATAAGCTTAGGGAGGACGAAAATGACCTAAATATTCAAACAATGACACAAACGCACTTATTCGATCCACAAGATTGGTTAAAAACCCTAATTGGATTAGAATAATCCTAGGGAAGACGAAAATCACCTAAATGTTCAACCAATGACACAAAATCACTTTTTGGATGCACAAGATTGTATCAAAACCCTAATTGGATTAGAATAAGCCTTAGGAGGACGAAAACGACCTAAATATTAATCCAATACACAAAATCACATATTGGATGCACAAGATTGGTTAACAACCCTAATTGGATTAGAATAAGCTTAAGGAGGACGAAAATGACCTAAATATTCAATAAATGACACAAACGCACTTATTCGATCCACAAGATTGGTTAAAAACCCTAATTGGATTAGAATAAGCCTAGGGAAGACAAAAATCACCTAAATGTTCAACCAGTGACACAAAATCACTTTTTGGATGCACAAGATTGTATCAAAACCCTAATTGGATTAGAATAAGCCTTAGGAGGACGAAAATGACCTAAATATTAATCCAATGACACAAAATCACATATTGGATGCACAAGATTGGTTAAAAAACCTAATTGGATTAGAATAAGCCTAGGGAGGACGAAAATGACCTAAATGTTCAACCAATGACACAAAATCACTTATTGGATGCACAAGATTGGTTAAAACCCTAATTGGATTAGAATATGCCTTGGGAGGACGAAAATGACCTAAATATTAATCCAATGACACAAAATCACTTATTGGATGCACAAGATTGGTTAAAAAACCTAATTGCATTAGAATAAGCCTAGGGAGGACGATAATGACCTAAATGTTCAACCAATGACACAAACACACTTATTGGATGCACAAGATTGGTTAAAACCATAATTGGGTTAGAATAAGCCTAGGGAGGACGAAAATGACTTAAATGTTCAACCAATGACACAAACGCCCTTATTGGATGCACAAGATTGGTTAAAAAACATAATTGGATTAGAATAACCCAAGGGAGGACGAAAATGACCTAAATGTTCAACCAATGACACAAAATCACTTATTGGATGCACAAGATTGGTTAAAAAACATAATTGGATTAGAATAACCCTAGGGAGGACGAAAATGACCTAAATGTTCAACCAATGACACAAAATCACTTATTGGATGCACAAGATTGGTTAAAACCCTAATTGGATTAGAATAAGCCTTGGGAGGACGAAAATGACCTAAATATTAATCGAATGACACAAAATCACTTATTGGATACACAAGATTTGTTAAAAACCTTAATTTGATTAGAATAAGCCTAGGGGGACGAAAAAGACATAAACGTTCAACCAATGACACTAACGCACTTATTGGATGTAGAGGATTGGTTAAAAACCCTAATTGGATTAGAATAAGCCTTGGGAGAACGAAAATGACCTAAATGTTAATCCAATGACACAAAATCACTTATTGGATACACAAGATTTGTTAAAAACCCTAATTGGATTAGAATAAACCTAGGGAGGACGAAAATGACAAAAATGTTCAACCAATGACACAAACGCACTTATTGGATGCACATGATTGGTTAAAAATCCTAATTGGATTAGAATAAGCCTTGGGAGGACGAAAATGACCTAAATGTTATCCAATGACAAGAAATCACTTATTGGAAGCACAAGATTTGTTAAAAACCCTAATTGGATTAGAATAAGCCTAGGGAGGACGAAAATGACATAAATGTTCAACCAATGACTTAAAATCACTTATTAGATGCACAAGATTGGTTAAAAACCCTAATTGCATTAGAATAACCCTAGGGAGGACGAAAATGACCTAAATGTTCAACCAATGACACAAAATCACTGATTGGATGCACAAGATTTGTTAAAAACCATAATTGGATTTGAATAAGCCTAGGGAGGACGAAAATGATAAACGTTCAACCAATGACACAAAATCACTTATTTGATGCACTAGATTGGTTAAAAAACCTAATTGGATTAGAATAAGCCTAGGAGGACGAAAATGACCTAAATGTTCAACCAATGACACAAAATCACTTATTGGATTCACAAGATCGGTTAACAACCCTCATTTGGATTAGAATAAGCCTTGGGAGGACGAAAAAGACTTAAATGGTCAACCATTGACACAAAAGCACTTATTGGATGCACAAGATTGGATAAAAACCCTTTTTTGATTAGAATAATCCTTGGGAGGAAGAAAATGACCTAAATATTAATCCAATGACACAAATTCACTTATTGGATGCACAAGATTGGTTACAAAACCTAATTGGACTAGAATAAGCCTAGGGATGACGAAAATGACCTAAATGTTCAGCCAATGACACAAACGCTTTTATTGGATGCACATGAATGGTTAAAAACCCTAATTAGATTAGAATAACCCTAGGGAGAACGAAAATGATCTAAATGTTTAACTAATGACACAAAATCATTTATTTGATGCACAAGATTGGTGAAAAAACCTAATTGGATTAGAATAAGCTTAGGGAAGATGAAAATGCCCTAAATGTTCAAACAATGACACAAACGCACTTATTCGATCCACAAGATTGGTTAAAATCCCTAATTGGATAAGAATAAGCCTAGGGAAGACGAAAATCACCTAAATCTTCAACCCATGACACAAAATCACTTTTTGGATGCACAAGATTGTATCAAAACCCTAATTGGATTAGAATAAGCCTTAGGAGGACGAAAATGACCTAAATATTAATCCAATGACACAAAATCACATATTGGATGCACAAGATTGGTTAAAAAACCTAATTGGATTAGAATAAGCCTAGGGAGGACGAAAATGACATAAATATTCAACCAATGACACAAAATCACTTATTGGATGCACAAGATTGGTTAAAACCCTAATTGGATTAGAATAAGCCTTGGGAGGACGAAAATGACCTAAATATTAATCCAATGACACAAAATCACATATTGGATGCACAAGATTGGTTAAAAAACCTAATTGGATTAGAATAAGCCTACGGAGGACGAAAATGACATAAATGTTCAACCAATGACACAAAATCACTTATTGGATGCACAAGATTGGTTAAAACCCTAATTTGATTAGAATAAGCCTTGGGAGGACGAAAATGACCTAAATATTAATCCAATGACACAAAATCACTTATTGGATGCACAAGATTGGTTAAAAAACCTAATTGGATTATAATAAGCCTAGGGAGGACGATAATGACCTAAATGTTCAACCAATGACACAAACGCACTTATTGGATGCACAAGATTGGTTAAAAAACATAATTGGATTAGAATAAGCCTAAGGAGGATGAAAATGACATAAATGTTCAACCAATGACACAAAATCACTTATTAGATGCACAAGATTGGTTAAAACCTTAATTGGATTAGAATAAGCCTAGGGAGGATGAAAATGACCTAAATGTTCAACCATTGACACAAATGCACTTATTGGATGCACAAGATCTGTTAAAAAAACCTAACTGGATTAGAATAAGCCTAGAAAGGACGGAAATGACCTAAATGTTCAACCAATGACACAAACGCACTTATTGGATGCACAAGATTGGTTAAAACCATAATTGGGTTAAAATAAGCCTAGAGAGGACGGAAATGACCTAAATGTTCAACCAATGACACAAACGCACTTATTGGATGCACAAGTTTGGTTAAAAAAACCTAACTTGATAAGAATAAGCCTAGGGAGGACGGAAATGACCTAAATGTTCAACCAATGACACAAACCGCACTTATTGAATGCACAAGATTGGTTAAAAACCCTAATTGGATTAGAATACGCCTTGGGAGGACGAAAATGACCTAAATGTTAATCCAATGACACAAAATCACTTATTGGATACACGAGATTTGTAACAACCCTAATTGGATTAGAATAAGCCTAGGGAGGACGAAAATGAAATAATTGTTCAACCAATGACACAAACGCACTTATTGGATGCACATGATTTGTTAAAAACCCTAATTGGATTAGAATAAGCCTTGGGAGGAAGAAAATGACCTAAATGTTAATCCAATGACACAAAATCACTTATTGGATACACAAGATTTGTTAAAAACCCTAATTGGATTAGAATAAGCCTAGGGAGGACGAAAATGACATAAATGTTCAACCAATGACACAAACGCACTTATTGGATGCACATGATTGGTTAAAAACCCTAATTGGATTAGAATAAGCATTGGGAGGATGAAAATGACCTAAATGTTAATCCAAGGACACAAAATCACTTATTGGATGCACAAGATTTGTTAAAAACCCTAATTGGATTAGAATAAGCCTAGGGAGGAAGAAAATGACATAAATGTTCAACCAATGACTTAAAATCACTTATTGGATGCACAAGATTGGTTAAAACCCTAATTGGTTTAGAATAAGCCTAGGGAGGACGAAAATGACCTAAATGTTCAACCAATGAAACAAAAGCACTTATTGGATGCATAAGATTGGTTAAAAAACACAATTGGATTAGAATAACCCTAGGGAGGACGAAAATGACCTAAATGCTCAACCAATGACACAAAATCACTTATTGGATGCACAAGATTGAATAAAAACCCTAATTGGATTAGAATAAGCCTAGGGAAGACGATAATGACCTAAATGTTCAACCAATGACACAAACGCACTTATTGGATGCACAAGATTGGTTAAAACCATAATTGGGTTAGAATAAGCCTAGGGAGGACGAAAATGACTTAAATGTTCAACCAATGACACAAACGCACTTATTGGATGCACAATATTGGTTAAAAAACATAATTGGATTAGAATAAGCCTAAGGAGGATGAAAATGACATAAATGTTCAACCAATGACACAAAATCACTTATTGGATGCACAAGATTGGTTAAAACCTTAATTGGATTAGAATAAGCTTAGGGAGGATGAAAATGACCTAAATGTTCAACCAATGACACAAATGCACTTATTGGATGCACAAGTTTGGTTAAAAAAACCTAACTGGATAAGAATAAGTCTAGGGAGGACAAAAATGACCTAAATGTTCAACCAATGATACAAACCGCACTTATTAGATGCAAAAGATTGGTTAAAAACCCTAATTGGATTAGAAGAAGCCTTGGGAGGACGAAAATGACCTCAATGTTAATCCAATGACACAAAATCACTTATTGGATACATAAGATTTGTTCAAAACCCTAATTGGATTGGAATAAGCCTAGGAAGGACGAAAAAGACATAAATGTTCAACCAATAACCCAAACACATTTATTGGATGCCGATGATTGGTTAAAAACCCTAATTGGATTCGAATAAGCCTTGGGAGGACGAAAATGACCTAAATGTTAATCCAATGACACAAAATCACTTATTGGATACACAAGATTTGTTAAAAACCCTAATTGGATTAGAATAAGCCTAGGGAGGACGAAAATGACATAAATGTTCAACCAATGACACAAACGCACTTATTGGATGCACACGATTCGTTAAAAACCCTAATTGGATTAGAATAAGCCTTGGGAGGACGAAAATGACCTAAATGTTAATCAAATGACACAAAATCACTTATAGGATGCACAAGATTTGTTAGAAATCCTAATTGGATTAGAATAAGCCTAGGGAGGATGAAAATGACATAAATGTTCAACCAATGACTTAAAATCACTTATTGAATGCACAAGATTGGTTAAAACCCTAATTGGTTAAGAATAAGCCTACGGAGGACTTAAATAACCTAAATGTTGAACCAATGACACAAAATCACTTATTCGATGCACAAGATTGGTTAAAAAAACCTTATTGGATTAGAATAAGCCTAGGGAGGAAAGAAACGACCTAAATGTTCAACCAATAACACAAACGCACTTATTGGATGAACAAGATTAGTTAAAAACCCTAATTGGAATAGAATAACCCTAGGGAGGAGAAAATTACCTAAATGTTCAACCAATGACACAAAATCACTTATTGGATGCACAAGATTGGTTAAAAAACCTAATTGGATTAGAATAAGCCTAGGGAGGACGATAATGACCTAAATGTTCAACCATTGACACAAACGCACTTATTGGATGCACAAGATTGGTTAAAACCATAATTGGGTTAGAATAAGCCTAGGGAGGACGAAAATGACTTAAATGTTCAACCAATGACACAAACGCACTTATTGGATGCACAAGATTGTTTAAAAAACATAATTGGATTAGAATAAGCCTAAGGAGGATGAAAATGACATAAATGTTCAACCAATGACACAAAATCACTTATTGGATGCACAAGATCTGTTAAAAAAACCTAACTGGATTAGAATAAGCCTAGAGAGGACGGAAATGACCTAAATGTTCAACCAATGACACAAACGCACTTATTGGATGCACAAGATTGGTTAAAACCATAATTGGGTTAGAATAAGCCTAGGGAGGACGAAAATGACCTAAATGTTCAACCAATGACACAAACGCCCTTATTGGATGCACAAGATTGGTTACAATAACCTAATTAGATTAGAATAAGCCTAGGGAGAACAGAAATGACCTAAATGTTCTACCATTGACACAAACGCACATATTGGATGCACAGGATGGGTTAAAAATCCTAATTGGATTAGAATAAGCCTTGGGAGGATGAAAATGACATAAATGTTAATCCAATGACACAAAATCACTAATTGGATACACAAGATTTGTTAAAAACGCTAATTGGATTAGAATAAGCCTAGGGAGGACGAAAATGACATAAATGTTCAAACAATGACACAAAATCACTTATTGGATGCACAAGATTTGTTAAAACCTTAATAGGATTAGAATAACCCTAGGAAGGATGAAAATGAATTAAATGTTCAAACAATGACACAAATGCACTTATTGGATGCACAAGATTGGTTAAAAAAACCTAACTGGATAAGAATAAGCCTAGGGAGGACGTAAATGACCTAAATGTTCAACCAATGACACAAACCGCTTTTCATGAAAACACAAGTTTTGTTAATAACCCTAACTGGATTATAATAACCCTAGGGAGGACGAAAATGACCTAAATGTTCAACCAATGACACAAAATCACTTATTGGATGCACAAGATTGGATAAAAAAACCTAATTGCATTAGAAAAAACCTAGGGAGGACGATAATGACCTAAATGTTCAACCAATGACACAAACGCACTTATTGGATGCACAAGATTGGTTAAAACCATAATTGGGTTAGAATAAGCCTAGGGAGGACGAAAATGACTTAAATGTTCAACCAATGACACAAACGCCCTTATTGGATGCACAAGATTGGTTAAAAAACATAATAGGATTCGAATAACCCTATGGAGGATGAAAATGACCTAAATGTTCAACCAATGACACAAAATCACTTATTGGATGCACAAGATTTGTTAAAAACCCTAATTGGATTAGAATAAGCATTGGGAGGACGAAAATGACCTAAATGTTAATCCAATGACACAAAATCACTTATTGGATACACAAGATTTGTTAAAAACCCTAATTTGATTAGAATAAGCCTAGGGGGACGAAAAAGACATAAACGTTCAACCAATGACACTAACGCACTTATTGGATGTAGTGGATTGGTGAAAAACCCTAATTGGATTAGAATAAGCCTTGGGAGAACGAAAATGATTTAAATGTTAATCCAATGACACAAAATCACTTATTGGATACACAAGATTTGTTAAAAACCCTAATTGGATTAGAATAAGCCTAGGGAGGACGAAAAATGACAAAAATGTTCAACCAATGACACAAACGCACTTATTGGATGCACATGGTTGGTTAAAAACCCTAATTGGATTAGAATAAGCCTTGGGAGGACGAAAAATGACCTAAATGTTATCCAATGACAAAAAATCACTTATTGGAAGCACAAGATTTGTTAAAAACCCTAATTGGATTAGAATAAGCCTAGGGAGGACGAAAATGACATAAATGTTCAACCAATGACTTAAAATCACTTATTGGATCCACAAGATTGGTTAAAAACCCTAATTGGATTAGAATAACACTAGGGAGGACGAAAATGACCTAAATGTTCAACCAATGACACAAAGTCACTGATTGGATGCACAAGTATTGGATTAGAATAAGCCTTGTGAGGACGAAAATGACCTAAATCTTCAACCAATGACACAAAATCAGTTATTGGATGCACAAGATTTGTTAAAAACCATAATTGGATTTGAATAAGCCTAGGGAGGATGAAAATGATTGGTTAAAAACCATAATTGGATTTTTAGGTCATTTTTATTGGATGCACATGATTGGTTAAAAACCCTAATTAGATTAGAATAACCCTAGGGAGAACGAAAATGATCTAAATGTTTAACTAATGACACAAAATCACTTGTTTGATGCACAAGATTGGTGAAAAAACCTAATTGGATTAGAATAAGCTTAGGGAGGATCAAAATGACCTAAATGTTCAAACAATGCCACAAACGCACTTATTCGATCCACAAGATTGGTTAAAATCCCTAATTGGATTAGAATAAGCCTAGGGAAGACGGAAATCAGCTAAATGTTCAACCAATGACACAAAATCAATTTTTGGATGCACAAGATTGTATCAAAACCCTAATTGGATTAGAATAAGCCTTAGGAGGACGAAAATGACCTAAATATTAATCCAATGACACAAAATAACATATTGGATGCACAAGATTGGTTAAAAGACCTAATTGGATTAGAATAAGCCTAGGGAGGACGAAAATGACCTAAATGTTCAACCAATGACACAAACGCACTTATTGGATGCACAAGATTGGTTAAAACCCTAATTGGATTAGAATAAGCCTTGGGAGGACGAAAATGACCTAAATATTGATCCAATGACACAAAATCACTTATTGGATGCACAAGATTGGTTAAAAAACCTAATTGGATTAGAATAAGCCTTGGGAGGACGATAATGACCTAAATGTTCAACCAATGACACAAACGCACTTATTGGATGCACAAGATTGGTTAAAACCATAATTGGGTTAGAATAAGCCTGGGGAGGACGAAAATGACATAAATGTTCAACCAATGACACAAACGCACTTATTGGATGCACAAGATTGGTTAAAAAACATAATTGGATTAGAATAAGCCTAAGGAGGATGAAAATGACATAAATGTTCAACCAATGACACAAAATCACTTATTGGATGCACAAGATTGGTTAAAACCTTAATTGGATTACAATAAGCCTAGGGAGGATGAAAATGACCTAAATGTTCAACCATTGACACAAATGCACTTATTGGATGCACAAGATCTGTTAAAAAAACCTAACTGGATTAGAATAAGCCTAGAGAGGACGGAGATGACCTAAATGTTCAACCAATGACACAAACGCACTTATTGGATGCACAAGATTGGTTAAAACCATAATTGGGTTAGAATAAGCCTAGAGAGGATGGAAATGACCTAAATGTTCAACCAATGACACAAACGCACTTATTGGATGCACAAGTTTGGTTAAAAAAACCTAACTGGAGAAGAATAAGCCTAGGGAGGACGGAAATGACCTAAATGTTCAACCAATGACACAAACCGCACTTATTGGATGCACAAGATTGGTTAAAAACCCTAATTGGATTAGAATACGCCTTGGGAGGACGAAAATGACCTAAATGATAATCCAATGACACAAAATCACTTATTGGATACACGAGATTTGTTAAAACCCTAATTGGATTAGAATAAGCCTAGGGAGGACGAAAATGACATAAATGTTCAACCAATGACACAAACGCACTTATTGGATGCACATGATTTGTTAAAAACCCTAATTGGATTAGAATAAGCCTTGGGAGGACGAAAATGACCTAAATGTTAATCCAATGACACAAAATCACTTATTGGATACACAAGATTTGTTAAAAACCCTAATTGGATTAGAATAAGCCTAGGGAGCACGAAAATGACATAAATGTTCAACCAATGACACAAACGCACTTATTGGATGCACATGATTGGTTAAAAACCCTAATTGGATTAGAATAAGCCTTGGGAGGACGAAATTGACCTATATGTTAATCCAATGACACAAAATCACTTATTGCATGCACAAGATTTGTTAAAAACCCTAATTGGATTAGAATAAGCCTAGGGAGGAAGAAAATGAGATAAATGTTCAACCAATGACTTAAAATCACTTATTGGATGCACAAGATTGGTTAAAACCCTAATTGGTTTAGAATAAGCCTAGGGAGGACGAAAATGACCTAAATGTTCAACCAATGAAACAAAAGCACTTATTGGATGCACAAGATTGGTTAAAAACCTAATTGGATTAGAATAAGCTTAGGAGGACGAAAATGACCTAAATGTTCAACCAATGACACAAAATCACTTATTGGATGCACAGGATTGGTTAAAAACCCTCATTTGGATTAGAATAAGCCTTGGGAGGACGAAAAAGACTTAAATATTAATCCAATGACACAAAAGCAGTTATTGGATGCACAAGATTGGTTAAAAAACCTAATTGGACAAGAATAAGTCTAGGCATGACGAAAATGACCTAAATGTTCAACCAATGACACAAAATCACTTTTTGGTTGCACAAGTATGTATCAAAACCATAATTGGATTAGAATAAGCCTTAGGAGGTTGAAAATGACCTAAATATTAATCCAATGACACAAAATCACATATTGGATGCACAAAATTGGTTAAAAAACCAAATTGGATTAGAATAAGCCTAGGGATGACGAAAATGACATAAATGTTCAACCAATGACTTAAAATCACTTATTGAATGCTCAAGATTGGTTAAAACCCTAAATGGTTAAGAATAAGCCTAGGGAGGACTAAAATAACCGAAATGTTCAACCAATGAAACAAAAGCACTTGTTGGATGCACAAGATTAGTTAAAAAAAACCTTATTGGATTAGAATAAGCCTAGGGAGGAAAGAAACGACCTAAATGTTCAACCAATAACACAAACGCACTTATTGGATGAACAAGATTGGTTAAAAACCCTAATTGGATTAGAATAACCCTAGGGAGGACGAAAATTACCTAAATGTTCAACCAATGACACAAAATCACTTATTGGATGCACAAGATTGGTTAAAAACCCTAATTGGATTAGAATAAGCCTTGGGAGGACGAAAATGACCTAAATGTTCAACAATTGACACATAATTAGTTATTGTATGCACAAGATTTGTTAAAAACCATAATTGGATTTGAATAAGCCTAGGAAGACGAAAATGACATAAACGTTCAACCAATGACACAAAATCACTTATTGGATGCACAAGATTGGGTAAAAAACATAATTGGATTAGAATAAGCCTAGGAGGACGAAAATGATAAACGTTCAACCAATGACACAAAATCACTAATTTGATGCACAAGATTGGTTAAAAAACCTAATTGGATTAGAATAAGCCTAGGAGGACGAAAATGACCTAAATGTTCAACCAATGACACAAAATCACTTATTGGATGCACAAGATTGCTTAAAAACCTTCATTTGGATTAGAATAAGCTTTGGGAGGACGAAAATGACTTAAATTGTCAACCATTGACACAAAAGCACTTATTGGATGCACAAGATTGGACAAATACCCTTATTTGATTAGAATAATCCTTGGGAGGAAGAAAATGACCTAAATATTAATCCAATGACACAAATTCACTTATTGGATGCACAAGATTGGTTACAAAACTTTATTGGACTAGAATAAGCCTAGGGATGACGAAAATGACCTAAATGTTCAACCAATGACACAAACGCTTTTATTGGATGCACATGAATGGTTAAAAACCCTAATTAGATTAGAATAACCCTAGGGAGAACGAAAATGATCTAAATGTTTAACAAATGACACAAAATCACTTATTTGATGCACAAGATTGGTGAAAAAACCTAATTGGATTAGAATAAGCTTAGGGAGGATGAAAATGACCTAAATGTTCAAACAATGGCACAAACGCTCTTATTCGATCCATAAGATTGGTTAAAATCCCTAATTGGATAAGAATAAGAGTAAGGAAGACGAAAATCACCTAAATCTTCAACCCATGACACAAAATCACTTTTTGGATGCACAAGATTGTATTAAAACCCTAATTGGATTAGAATAAGCCTTAGGAGGACGAAAATGACCTAAATATTAATCCAATGACACAAAATCACATATTGGATGCACAAGATTGGTTAAAAAACCTAATTGGATTAGAATAAGCCTAGGGAGGACGAAAATGACCTAAATGTTCAACCAATGACACAAAATCACTTATTGGATGCACAAGATTGGTTAAAACCCTAATTGGATTAGAATAAGCCTTGGGAGGACGAAAATGACCTAAATATTAATCCAATGACACAAACTCACTTATTGGATGCACAAGATTGGTTAAAAAACCTAATTGGATTAGAATAAGCCCTTGGAGGACGATAATGACCTAAATGTTCAACCAATGACACAAACGCACTTATTGGATGCACAAGATTGGTTAAAACCATAATTGGGTTAGAATAAGCCTGGGGAGGACGAAAATGACAGAAATGTTCAACCAATGACACAAACGCACTTATTGGATGCACAAGATTGGTTAAAAAACATAATTGGATTAGAATAAGCCTAAGGAGGATGAAAATGACATAAATGTTCAACCAATGACACAAAATCACTTATTGGATGCACAAGATTGGTTAAAACCTTAATTGGATTAAAATAAGCCTAGGGAGGATGAAAATGACCTAAATGTTCAACCATTGACACAAATGCACTTATTGGATGCACAAGATCTGTTAAAAAAACCTAACTGGATTAGAATAAGCCTAGAGAGGACGGAAATGACCTAAATGTTCAACCAATGACACAAACGCACTTATTGGATGCACAAGATTGGTTAAAAACCCTAATTGGATTAGAATAAGCATTGGGAGGACGAAAATGACCTAAATGTTAATCCAATGACACAAAATCACATATTGGATGCACAAGATTGGTCAAAAAACCTAATTGGATTAGAATAAGCCTAGGGAGGACGAAAATGACCTAAATGTTCAACCAATGACACAAAATCACTTATTGGATGCACAAGATTGGTTAAAACCCTAATTGGATTAGAATAAGCCTTGGGAGGACAAAAATGACCTAAATATTAATCCAATGACACAAAATCACTTATTGGATGCACAAGATTGGTTAAAAAGCCTAATTGGATTAGAATAAGCCTAGGGAGGACGATAATGACCTAAATGTTCAACCAATGACACAAACACACTTATTGGATGCACAAGATTGGTTTAAACCATATTTGGGTTAGAATAAGCCTGGGGAGGACGAAAATGACTTAAATGTTCAACCAATGACACAAACGCACTTATTGGATGCACAAGATTGGTTAAAAAACATAATTGGATTAGAATAAGCCTAAGGAGGATGAAAATGACATAAATGTTGAACCAATGACACAAAATCACTTATTAGATGCACAAGACTGGTTAATACCTTAATTGGATTAGAATAAGCCTAGGGAGGATGAAAATGTCTTAAATGTTCAACCATTGACACAAATGCACTTATTGGATGCACAAGATCTGTTAAAAAAACCTAACTGGATTAGAATAAGCCTAGAGAGGACGGAAATGACCTAAATGTTCAACCAATGACACAAACACACTTATTGGATGCACAAGATTGGGTAAAACCATAATTGGGTTAGAATAAGCCTAGAGAGGACGAAAATGACCTAAATGTTCAACCAATGACACAAACACACTTATTGGATGCACAAGTTTGGTTTAAAAAACCTAACTTGATAAGAATAAGCCTAGGGAGGACGGAAATGACTTAAATGTTCAACCAATGACACAAACTGCACTTATTGGATACACAAGATTGGTTAAAAACCCTAATTGGATTAGAATACGCATTGGGAGGACGAAAATGACCTAAATGTTAATCGAATGACACAAAATCACTTATTGGATACACGAGATTTGTTACAACCCTAATTGGATTAGAATAAGCCTAGGGAGGACGAAAATGACATAAATGTTCAACCAATGACACAAACGCACTTATTGGATGCACATGATTGGTTAAAAACCCTAATTCGATTAGAATAAGCCTTGGGAGGAAGAAAATGAACTGTATGTTAATCCAATGACACAAAATAACTTATTGGATGCACAAGATTTGTTAAAAACCCTAATTGGATTAGAATAAGCCTAGGGAGGAAGAAAATGACATAAATGTTCAACCAATGACTTAAAATCACTTACTGGATGCACAAGATTGGTTAAAACCCTAATTGGTTTAGAATAAGCCTAGGGAGGACGAAAATGACCTAAATGTTCAACCAATGAAACAAAAGCACTTATTGGATGCACAAGATTGAATAAAAACCCTAATTGGATTAGAATAAGCCTAGGGAGGACGATAATGACTTAAATGTTCAACCAATGACACAAACGCACTTATTGGATGCACAAGATTGGTTAAAACCATAATTGGGTTAGAATAAGCCTAGGGAGGACGAAAATGACTTAAATGTTCAACCAATGAGACAAACGCACTTATTGGATGCACAATATTGGTTAAAAAACATAATTGGATTAGAATAAGCCTAAGGAGGATGAAAATGACTTAAATGTTCAACCAATGACACAAAATCACTTATTGGATGCACAAGATTGGTTAAAACCTTAATTGGATTAGAATAAGCTTAGGGAGGATGAAAATGACCTAAATGTTCAACCAATGACACAAATGCACTTATTGGATGCACAAGTTTGGTTAAAAAAACCTAATTGGATTAGAATAAGCCTAAGGAGGACAAAAATGACCTAAATGTTCAACCAATGATACAAACCGCTCTTATTAGATGCACAAGATTGGTTAAAAACCCTAATTGGATTAGAATAAGCCTTGGGGGGACGAAAATGACCTAAATGTTAATCCAATGACACAAAATCACTTATTGGATACACAAGATTTGTTCAAAACCCTAATTGGATTAGAATAAGCCTAGGGAGGACAAAAAAGACATAAATGTTCAACCAATTACACAAACGCACTTATTGGATGCAGAGGATTGGTTAAAAACCCTAATTGGATTAGAATAAGAATTGGGAGGACGAAAATGACCTAAATGTTAATCCAATGACACAAAATCACTTATTGGATACACAAGATTTGTTAAAAACCCTAATTGGATTAGAATAAGCCTAGGGAGGACGAAAATGACATAAATGTTCAACCAATGACACAAACGCACTTATTGGATGCACATGATTGGTTAAAAACCCTAATTGGAATAGAATAAAACTTGGGAGGACGAAAATGACCTAAATGTTAATGCAATGACACAAAATCACTTATTGGAAACACAAGATTTGTTAAAAACCCTAATTGGATTAGAATAAGCCTAGGGAGGACGAAAATGACATAAATGTTCAACCAATGACACAAACGCACTTATTGGATGCACATGATTCGTTAAAAACCCAAATTGGATTAGAATAAGCATTGGGAGGACGAAAATGACCTAAATGTTAATCAAATGACACAAAATCACTTATAGGATGCACAAGATTTGTTAAAAATCCTAATTGGATTAGAATAAGCCTAGGGAGGATGAAAATGAAATAAATGTTCAAACAATGACTTAAAATTACTTATTGAATGCACAAGATTGGTTAAAACCCTAATTGGTTAAGAATAAGCCTAGGGAGGACTAAAATAACCTAAATGTTCAACCAATGACACAAAATCACTTATCGGATGCACAAGATTGGTTAAAAACCCTAATTGGATTAGAATAAGCCTTGAGAGGACGAAAATGACCTAAATGTTCAACCAATGACACAAAATTAGTTATTGGATGCACAAGATTTGTTAAAAACCATAATTGGATTTGAATAAGCCTAGGGAGGACGAAAATGACATAAACGTTCAACCAATGACACAAAATCACTTATTGGATGCACAAGATTGGTTAAAAAACATAATTGGATTAGAATAAGCCTAGGAGTACGAAAATGACCTAAATGTTCAACCAATGAGACAAAATCACTTATTGGATGCACACGATTGGTTAAAAACCCTCATTTGGATTAGAATAAGCCTTGGGAGGACGAAAAAAACTTAAATGGTCAACCAATGACACAAAAGCACTTATTGGATGCACAAGATTGGATAAAAACCCTTATTGGATTAGAATAATCCTTGGGAGAAAGAAAATGACCTAAATATTAATCCAATGACACAAATTCACTTATTGGATGCACAAGATTTGTTAAAAAACCTAATTGGACTAGAATAAGCCAAGGCATGACAAAAATGACCTAAATGTTCAGCCAATAACACAAACACTTTTATTGGATGCACAAGATTGGTTAAAAACCCTAATTAGATTAGAATAACCCTAGGGAGAATGAAAATGATCTAAATGTTTAACTAATGACACAAAATCACTTATTTGATGCACAAGATTGGTGAAAAAACGTAATTGGATTAGAATAAGCTTAGGGAGGACGAAAATGACCTAAATATTAAAACAATGACACAAACGCACTTATTCGATCCACAAGATTGGTTAAAAACCCTAATTGGATTAGAATAAGCCTAGGGAAGACGAAAATCACCTAAATGTTCAACCAATGACACAAAATCACTTTTTAGATGCACCAGATTGTATCAAAACCCTAATTGGATTAGAATAAGCCTTAGGAGGACGAAAATGACCTAAATATTAATCCAATGACACAACATCACATATTGGATGCACAAGATTGTTAAAAAACCTAATTGGATTAGAATAAGCCTAGGGAGAACAAAAATGACCTAAATGTTCAACCAATGACACAAAATCACTTTTTGGATGCACAAGATTGGTTAAAACCCTAATTGGATTAGAATAAGCCTTGGGAGGACGAAAATGACCTAAATATTAATCCAATGACACAAAATCACTTATTGGATGCACAAGATTGGTTAAAAAACCTAATTGGATTAGAATAAGCCTAGGGAGGACGATAATGACCTAAATGTTCAACCAATGACAGAAACGCACTTATTGGATGCACAAGATTGGTTAAAAAAATAATTGGGTTAGAATAAGCCAAAGGAGGACAAAAATGACTTAAATGTTCAACCAATGACACAAACGCACTTATTGGATGCACAAGATTGGTTAAAAAACATAATTGGATTATAATAACCCTAGGGAGGACGAAAATGACCTAAATGCTCAACCAATGACACAAAATCACTTATTGGATGCAAGAGATTGGTTAAAAACCCTAATTGGATTAGAATAAGCTTTGGGAGGACGAAAATGACCAAAATGTTCAACCAATGACACAAAATGAAATATTGGATGCACAAGATTTGTTAAAAACCATAATTGGATTTGAATAAGCCTAGGGAGGACGAAAATGACATAAATGTTCAACCAATGACACAAAATCACTTATTGGATGCACAAGATTGGTTAAAAACCCTAATTGGATTAGAATAAGCCTTGGGAGGACGAAAATGACCTAAATGTTAATCCAATGACACAAAATCACTTATTGGATACACAAGATTTGTTAAAAACCATAATTTGATTAGAATAAGCCTATGGAGGACGAAAAAGACATAAATGTTCAACCAATGACACAAACACACTTATTGGATGCAGAGGATTGGTTAAAAACCCTAATTGGATTAGAATAAGCCTTGGGAGAACGAAAATGACCTAAATGTTAATCCAATGACACAAAATCACTTATTGGATACACAAGATTTGTTAAACACCCTAATTGGATTAGAATAAACCTAGGGAGGATGAAAATGACATAAATGTTCAACCAATGACACAAACGCACTTATTGGATGCACATGATTGGTTAAAAACCCTAATTAGATTAGAATAAGCCTTGGGAGGATGAAAATGACCTAAATGTTAATCCAATGACACAAAATCACTTATTGGATGCACAAGATTTGTTAAAAACCCTTATTCGAATAGAATAAGCCTAGGGAGGACTAAAATGACATAAATGTTCAACCAATGACTTAAAATCACTTATTGGATGGACAAGATTGGTTAAAACCCTATTTGGTTTAGAATAAGCCAAGGGATGACGAAAATGACATAAACGTTCAACCAATGACACAAAATCACTTATTGGATGCACAAGATTGGTTAAATACCCTCATTTGGATTAGAATAAGCTTTGGGAGGACGAAAAAGACTTAAATGGTCAACCAATGACACAAAAGCACTTATTGGAGGCACAAGATTGGATAAAAACCCTTATTGGATTAGAATAATCCTTGGGAGGAAGAAAATGACCTAAATATTAATCCAATGACACAAATTCACTTTTTGGATGCACAAGATTGGTTAAAAACCCTAATTAGATTATAATAACCCTAGGGAGAACGTAAATGATCTAAATGTTTAACTAATGACACAAAATCACTTATTTGATGCACAAGATTGGTGAAAAAACGTAATTGGATTAGAATAAGCTTAGGGAGGACGAAAATGACCTAAATAATCAAACAATGACACAAACGCACTTATTCGATCCACAAGATTGGTTAAAAACCCTAATTGGATTAGAATAAGCTTAGGGAAGACGAAAATCACCTAAATGTTCAACCAATGACACAAAATCACTTTTTGGATGCACAAGATTGTATCAAAACTCTAATTGGATTAGAATAAGCCTTAGGAGGACGAAAATGACCTAAATATTAATCCAATGACACAAAATCACATATTGAATGCACAAGATTGTTTAAAAAACCTAATTGGATTAGAATAAGCCTAGGGAGGACAAAAATGACCTAAATGTTCAACCAATAACACAAAATTACTTATTGGATGCACAAGATTGGTTAAAACCCTAATTGGATTAGAATAAGCCTTGGGAGGACGAAAATGACCTAAATTTTAATCCAATGACACAAAATCACTTATTGGATGCACAAGATTTGTTAAAAACCCTTAT
>JBBPBP010000001.1:43519860-43572039 GCA_037974735.1 Cicer chorassanicum
AATTACACAAAATAACTTATTTGATGCACAAGATTGGTTAAAACCTTAACTGGATTAGAATAAGCCTAGGGAGGATGAAAATGACCTAAATGTTCAACCAATGACACAAATGCACTTATTGGATGCCCAAGTTTGGTTAAAAAAACCTAACTGGATAAGAATAACCCTAGGGAGGACAAAAATGACCTAAATGTTCAACCAATGATACAAACCGCACTTATTAGATGCACAAGATTGGTTAAAAATCCTAATTGGATTAGAATAAGCCTTGGGAGGATGAAAATGACCTAAATGTTAATCCAATGACACAAAATCACTTATTGGATACACAAGATTTGTTCAAAACCCTAATTGGATTAGAATAAGCCTAGGGAGGACGAAAAAGACATAAATGTTCAACCAAAGACACAAACACACTTATTGGATGCAGAGGATTGGTTAAAAACCCTAATTGGATTAGAATAAGCCTTGGGAGGACGAAAATGAGCTAAATGTTAATCCAATGACACAAAATCACTTATTGGATACACAAGATTTAATAAAAACCCTAATTGGATTAGAATAAGCCTAGGGAGGACGAAAATGACATAAATGTTCAACCAATGACACAAACGCACTTATTGGATGCACAGGATTGGTTAAAAACCCTAATTGGATTAGAATAAGCTTTGGGAGGATGAAAATGACCTAAATGTTAATCCAATGACACAAAATCACTTATTGGATACACAAGATTTGTTAAAAACCCTAATTGGATTAGAATAAGCCTAGAGAGGACGAAAATGACATAAATGTTCAACCAATGACACAAACGCACTTATTGGATGCACATGATTGGTTAAAAACCCTAATTGGATTAGAATAAGCCTAGGGAGGACGAAAATGACCTAAATATTAATCCAATGACACAAAATCACTTATTGGATGCACAAGATTGGTTAAAAAACCTAATTGGATTAGAATAAGCCTAGGGATGACAAAAATGACATAAATGTTCAACCAATGACTTAAAATCACTTATTGAATGCACAAGATTGGTTAAAACCCTAAATGTTTAAGAATAACCCTAGGGAGGACTAAAATAACCTAAATGTTCAACCAATGACACAAAAGCACTTATTGGATTCACAAGATTAGTTAAAAAAAACCTTATTGATTTGAATAAGCATAGGGCGGAAAGAAACGACCTAAATGTTCAACCAATGACACAAAATTAGTTATTGGATGCACAAGATTTGTTAAAAACCATAATTGGATTTAAATAAGCCTACATTTCGAAAATGACATAAACGTTCAACCAATGACACAAAATCACTTATTGGATGCACAAGATTGGTTAAAAAACATAATTGGATTAGAATAAGCCTAGGAGGACGAAAATGACCTAAATGTTCAACCAATGAGACAAAATCACTTATTGGATGCACAAGATTGCTTAAAACCTTAATTGGATTAGAATAAGCCTAGGGAGGATGAAAATGACCTAAATGTTCAACCAATGACACAAATGCACTTATTGGATGCCCAAGTTTGGTTAAAAAAACCTAACTGGATAAGAATAAGCCTAGGGAGGACAAAAATGACCTAAATGTTCAACCAATGATACAAACCGCACTTATTAGATGCACAAGATTGGTTAAAAACCATAATTGGATAAGAATAAGCCTTGGGAGGACGAAAATGACCTAAATATTAATCCAATGACACAAAATCACTTATTGGATACACAAGATTTGTTCAAAACCCTAATTGGATTAGAATATGCCTTGGGAGGACGAAAAAGACATAAATGTTCAACCAATGACACAAACACACTTATTGGATGCAGAGGATTGGTTAAAAACCCTAATTGGATTAGAATAAGCCTTGGGAGGACGAAAATGAGCTAAATGTTAATCCAATGACACAAAATCACTTATTGGATACACAAGATTTAATAAAAACCCTAATTGGATTAGAATAAGCCTAGGGAGGACGAAAATGACATAAATGTTCAACCAATGACACAAACGCACTTATTGGATGCACATGATTGGTTAAAAACCCTAATTGGATTAGAATAAGGCTTGGGAGGACGAAAATGACCTAAATGTTAATCCAATGACACAAAATCACTTAATGGATACACAAGATTTGTTAAAAACCCTAATTGGATTAGAATAAGCCTAGGGAGGACGAAAATGACATAAATGTTCAACCAATGACACAAACGCACTTATTGGATGCACATGATTGGTTAAAAAACATAATTGGATTAGAATAACCTTAGGGAGGACGAAAATGACCTAAATATTAATCCAATGACACAAATTCACTTTTTGGATGCACAAGATTTGTTAAAAACCCTAATTAGATTATAATAACCCTAGGGAGAACGTAAATGATCTAAATGTTTAACTAATGACACAAAATCACTTATTTGATGCACAAGATTGGTGAAAAAACGCAATTGGATTAGAATAAGCTTAGGGAGGACGAAAATGACCTAAATAATCAAACAATGACACAAACGCACTTATTCGATCCACAAGATTGGTTAAAAACCCTAATTGGATTAGAATAAGCCTAGGGAAGACGAAAATCACCTAAATGTTCAACCAATGACACAAAATCACTTTTTGGATGCACAAGATTGTATCAAAACTCTAATTGGATTAGAATAAGCCTTAGGAGGACGAAAATGACCTAAATATTAATCCAATGACACAAAATCACATATTGGATGCACAAGATTGTTTAAAAAACCTAATTGGATTAGAATAAGCCTAGGGAGGACAAAAATGACCTAAATGTTCAACCAATAACACAAAATCACTTATTGGATGCACAAGATTGGTTAAAACCCTAATTGGATTAGAATAAGCCTTGGGAGGACGAAAATGACCTAAATTTTAATCCAATGACACAAAATCACTTATTGAATGCACAAGATTGGTTAGAAAACCTAATTGGATTAGAATAAGCCTAGGGAGGACGATAATGACCTAAATGTTCAACCAATGACACAAACGCACTTATTGGATGCACAAGATTGGTGAAAACCATAATTGGGTTAGAATAAGCCTAAGGAGGACAAAAATGACTTAAATGTTCAACCAATGACACAAACGCACTTATTGGATGCACAAGATTGGTTAAAAAACATAATTGGATTAGAATAACCCTAGGGAGGACGAAAATGACCTAAATGCTCAGCCAATGACACAAAATCACTTATTGGATGCACAAGATTGGTTAAAAACCCTAATTGGGTTAGAATAAGCCTAGGCATGACGAAAATGACCTAAATGTTCAACCAATGACACAAACGCTTTTATTGGATGCACAAGATTGGTTAAAACCATAATTGGGTTAGAATAAGCCTAGGGAGGACGAAAATGACTTAAATGTTCAACCAATGACACAAACGCACTTATTGGATAAACAAGATTGGTTAAAAAACATAATGAGATTAGAATAAGCCTAAGGAGGATGAAAATGACATAAATGTTCAACCAATTACACAAAATAACTTATTTGATGCACAAGATTGGTTAAAACCTTAACTGGATTAGAATAAGCCTAGGGAGGATGAAAATGACCTAAATGTTCAACCAATGACACAAATGCACTTATTGGATGCCCAAGTTTGGTTAAAAAAACCTAACTGGATAAGAATAACCCTAGGGAGGACAAAAATGACCTAAATGTTCAACCAATGATACAAACCGCACTTATTAGATGCACAAGATTGGTTAAAAACCCTAATTGGATTAGAATAACCCTTGGGAGGACGAAAATGACCTAAATGTTAATCCAATGACACAAAATTAGTTATTGGATGCACAAGATTTGTTAAAAACCATAATTGGATTTGAATAAGCCTAGGGAGGACGAAAATGACATAAACGTTCAACCAATGACACAAAATCACTTATTGGATGCAAAATATTGGTTAAAAAACATAATTGGATTAGAATAAGCCTTGGGAGGACGAAAATTACCCAAATGTTAATCCAATGACACAAAATCACTTAATGGATACACAAGATTTGTTAAAAACCCTAATTGGATTAGAATAAGCCTAGGGAGGACGAAAATGACATAAATGTTCAACCAATGACACAAACGCACTTATTGGATGCACATGATTGGTTAAAAACCCTAATTGGATTAGAATAAGCCTTGGGAGGACGAAAATGACCTAAATATTAATCCAATGACACAAAATCACTTATTGGATGCACAAGATTGATTAAAAAACCTAATTGGATTAGAATAATCTTAGGGATGACAAAAATGACATAAATGTTCAACCAATGACTTAAAATCACTTATTGAATGCACAAGATTGGTTAAAACCCTAAATGGTTAAGAATAAGCCTAGGGAGGACTAAAATAACCTAAATGTTCAACCAATGACACAAAATCACTTATTGGATGCACAAGATTGGTTAAAAACCCTAATTGGATTAGAATAAGCCTTGAGAGGACGAAAATGACCTAAATGTTCAACCAATGACACAAAATTAGTTATTGGATGCACAAGATTTGTTAAAAACCATAATTGGATTTGAATAAGCCTAGGGAGGACGAAAATGACATAAACGTTCAACCAATGACACAAAATCACTTATTGGATGCAAAAGATTGGTTGAAAAACATAATTGGATTAGAATAAGCCTAGGAGGATGAAAATGACCTAAATTTTCAACCAATGAGACAAAATCACTTATTGGATGCAAAATATTGGTAAAAAAACCCTCATTTGGATTAGAATAAGCCTTGGGAGGACGAAAAAGACTTAAATGGTCAACCAATGACACAAAAGCCCTAATTGGATTAGAATAAGCCTAGGGAGGACGAAAAAGACATAAATGTTCAACCAAAGACACAAACACACTTATTGGATGCAGAGGATTGGTTAAAAACCCTAATTGGATTAGAATAAGCCTTGGGAGGACGAAAATGAGCTAAATGTTAATCCAATGACACAAAATCACTTATTGGATACACAAGATTTAATAAAAACCCTAATTGGATTAGAATAAGCCTAGGGAGGACGAAAATGACATAAATGTTCAACCAATGACATAAACGCACTTATTGGATGCACATGATTGGTTAAAAACCCTAATTGGATTAGAATAAGCCTTGGGAGGACGAAAATTACCTAAATGTTAATCCAATGACACAAAATCACTTAATGGATACACAAGATTTGTTAAAAACCCTAATTGGATTAGAATAAGCCTAGGGAGGACGAAAATGACATAAATGTTCAACCAATGACACAAACGCACTTATTGGATGCACATGATTGGTTAAAAACCCTAATTGGATTAGAATAAGCCTTGGGAGGACGAAAATGACCTAAATATTAATCCAATGACACAAAATCACTTATTGGATGCACAAGATTGATTAAAAAACCTAATTGGATTAGAATAATCTTAGGGATGACAAAAATGACATAAATGTTCAACCAATGACTTAAAATCACTTATTGAATGCACAAGATTGGTTAAAACCCTAAATGGTTAAGAATAAGCCTAGGGAGGACTAAAATAACCTAAATGTTCAACCAATGACACAAAATCACTTATTGGATGCACAAGATTGGTTAAAAACCCTAATTGTATTAGAATAAGCCTTGAGAAGACGAAAATGACCTAAATGTTCAACCAATGACACAAAATTAGTTATTGGATGCACAAGATTTGTTAAAAACCATAATTGGATTTGAATAAGCCTAGGGAGGACGAAAATGACATAAACGTTCAACCAATGACACAAAATCACTTATTGGATGCAAAAGATTGGTTAAAAAACATAATTGGATTAGAATAAGCCTAGGAGGATGAAAATGACCTAAATTTTCAACCAATGAGACAAAATCACTTATTGGATGCACAATATTGGTAAAAAAACCCTCATTTGGATTAGAATAAGCCTTGGGAGGACGAAAAAGACTTAAATGGTCAACCAATGACACAAAAGCACTTATTGGATGCACAAGATTGGATAAAAACCCTTATTGGATTAGAATAATCCTTGGGAGGAAGAAAATGACCTAAATATTAATCCAATGACACAAAATCACTTATTGGATGCACAAGATTGGTTAAAAAACCTAATTGGATTAGAATAAGCCTAGGCATGACGAAAATGACCTAAATGTTCAACCAATGACACAAACGCACTTATTGGATGCAAAAGATTGGTTAAAACCATAATTGGGTTAGAATAAGCCTAGGGAGGACAAAAATGACTTAAATGTTCAACCAATGACACAAACGCACTTATTGGATGCACAAGATTGGTTAAAAAACATAATTGGATTAGAATAACCCTAGGGAGGACAAAAATGACCTAAATGCTCAACCAATGACACAAAATCACTTATTGGATGCACAAGATCGGTTAAAAACCCTAATTGGATTAGAATAAGCTTTGGGAGGACAAAATTGACCTAAATGTTCAACCAATGACACAAAATCAGATATTGGATGCACATGATTTGTTAAAAACCATTACTGGATTTGAATAAGCCTAGGGAGGACGAAAATGACATAAACGTTCAACCAATGACACAAAATCACTTATTGGATGCACAAGATTGGTTAAAAACCCTAATTGGATTAGAATAAGCCTTGGGAGGACGAAAATGACCTAAATATTAATCCAATGACACAAAATCACTTATTGGATACACAAGATTTGTTCAAAACCCTAATTGGATTAGAATATGCCTAGGGAGGACGAAAAAGACATAAATGTTCAACCAATGACACAAACACACTTATTGGATGCAGAGGATTGGTTAAAAACCCTAATTGGATTAGAATAAGCCTTGGGAGGACGAAAATGAGCTAAATGTTATCCAATGACACAAAATCACTTATTGGATACACAAGATTTAATAAAAACCCTAATTGGATTAGAATAAGCCTAGGGAGGACGAAAATGACATAAATGTTCAACCAATGACACAAACGCACTTATTGGATGCACATGATTGGTTAAAAACCCTAATTGGATTAGAATAAGCCTTGGGAGGACGAAAATTACGTAAATTTTAATCCAATGACACAAAATCACTTATTGGATACACAAGATTTGTTAAAAACCCTAATTGGATTAGAATAAGCCTAGGGAGGACGAAAATGACATAAATGTTCAACCAATGACACAAACGCACTTATTAGATGCACATGATTGGTTAAAAACCCTAATTGGATTAGAATAAGCCTTGGGAGGACGAAAATGACCTAAATATTAATCCAATGACACAAAATAACTTATTGGATGCACAAGATTGGTTAAAAAACCTAATTGGATTAGAATAAGCATAGGGATGACAAAAATGACATAAATGTTCAACCAATGACACAAACGCACTTATTGGATGCACAAGATTGGTTAAAACCATAATTGGGTTAGAATAAGCCAAGGGAGGACAAAAATGACTTAAATGTTCAACCAATGACACAAACGCACTTATTAGATGCACAAGATTGGTTAAAAAACATAATTGGATTAGAATAAGCCTAAGGAGGATGAAAATGACATAAATGTTCAACCAATTACACAAAATAACTTATTTGATGCACAAGATTGGTTAAAACCTTAATTGGATTAGAATAAGCCTAGGGAGGATGAAAATGACCTAAATGTTCAACCAATGACACAAATGCACTTATTGGATGCCCAAGTTTGGTTAAAAAAACCTAAATTGATAAGAATAAGCTTAAAGAGGACAAAAATGACCTAAATGTTCTACCAATGATACAAACCACACTTATTAGATGCACAAGATTTGTTCAAAACCCTAATTGGATTAGAATAAGCCTTGGGAGGACGAAAAAGACATAAATGTTCAACCAATGGCACAAACACACTTATTGGATGCAGATGATTGGTTAAAAACCCTAATTGGATTAGAATAAGCATTGGGAGGACGAAAATGAGCTAAATCTTAATCCAATGACACAAAATCACTTATTGGATACACAAGATTTAATAAAAACCCTAATTGGATTAGAATAAGCCTAGGGAGGACGAAAATGACATAAATATTCAACCAATGACACAAACGCACTTATTGGATGCACATGATTGGTTAAAAACCCTAATTGGATTAGAATAAGCCAAGGGAGGACGAAAATGACATAAACGTTCGACCAATGAAACAAAATCACTTATTGGATGCACAAGATTGGTTAAAAACCCTCGTTTGGATTAGAATAAGCCTTGGGAGGACGAAAAAGACTTAAATGGTCTACCAATGACCCAAAAGCACTTATTGGATGCACAAGATTGGATAAAAACCCTTATTGGATTAGAATAATCCTTGGGAGGAAGAAAATGACCTAAATATTAATCCAATGACACAAATTCACTTATTGGATGCATAAGATTGGTTAAAAAACCTAATTGGACTAGAATAAGCCTAGGCATGACGAAAATGACCTAAATGTTCAACCAATGACACAAACGCTTTTATTGGATGCACAAGATTGTTTAAAAACCCTAATTAGATTAGAATAACCTTAGGGAGAACTTAAATGATCTAAATGTTTAACTAATGACACAAAATCACTTATTTGATACACAAGATTGGTGAAAAAAACGTAATTGGATTAGAATAAGCTTTGGGAGGATGAAAATGACCTAAATATTCAAACAATGACACAAACAGACTTATTTGATCCACAAGATTGGTTAAAAACCCTAATTGGATTAGAATAAGCCCAGGGAAGACGAAAATCACCTAAATGTTCAACCAATGACACAAAAACACTTATTGGATGCACAAGATTGGTTAAAATCCTAATTGGATTAGAATAAGCCTTGGGAGGACTAAAATGACCTAAATATTAATCCAATGACACAAACGCACTTATTGGATGCACAAGATTGGTTAAAAAAACATAATTGGATTAGAATAGGCCTAAGGAGGATGAAAATGACATAAATGTTCAACCAATTACACAAAATAACTTATTTGATGCACAAGATTGGTTAAAACCTTAATTGGATTAGAATAAGCCTAGGGAGGATGAAAATGACCTAAATGTTCAACCAATGACACAAATGCACTTATTGGATGCCCAAGTTTGGTTAAAAAAACCTAACTGGATAAGAATAAGCCTAGGGAGGACAAAAATGACCTAAATGTTCAACCAATGATACAAACCGCACTTATTAGATGCACAAGATTGGTTAAAAACCCTAATTGGATTAGAATAAGTCTTGGGAGGACGAAAATGACTTAAATGTTAATCCAATGACACAAAATCACTTATTGGATACATAAGTTTTGTTCAAAACCCTAATTGGATTAGAATAAGCCTAGGGAGGACGAAAACGACATAAATGTTACACCAATGACACAAACACACTTATTAGATGCAGAGGATTGGTTAAAAACCCTAATTGGATTAGAATAAGCATTGGGAGGACGAAAATGAGCTAAATGTTAATCCAATGACACAAAATCACTTATTGGATACACAAGATTTAATAAAAACCCTAATTGGATTAGAATAAGCCTAGGGAGGACGAAAATGACATAAATATTCAACCAATGACACAAACGCACTTATTGGATGCACATGATTGGTTAAAAACCCTAATTGGATTAGAATAAGCCAAGGGAGGACGAAAATGACATAAACGTTCGACCAATGAAACAAAATCACTTATTGGATGCACAAGATTGGTTAAAAACCCTCGTTTGGATTAGAATAAGCCTTGGGAGGACGAAAAAGACTTAAATGGTCTACCAATGACCCAAAAGCACTTATTGGATGCACAAGATTGGATAAAAACCCTTATTGGATTAGAATAATCCTTGGGAGGAAGAAAATGACCTAAATATTAATCCAATGACACAAATTCACTTATTGGATGCATAAGATTGGTTAAAAAACCTAATTGGACTAGAATAAGCCTAGGCATGAAGAAAATGACCTAAATGTTCAACCAATGACACAAACGCTTTTATTGGATGCACAAGATTGGTTAAAAACCCTAATTAGATTAGAATAACCCTAGGGAGAACTTAAATGATCTAAATGTTTAACTAATGACACAAAATCACTTATTTGATACACAAGATTGGTGAAAAAACGTAATTGGATTAGAATAAGCTTAGGGAGGACGAAAATGACCTAAATATTCAAACAATGACACAAACAGACTTATTCAATCCACAAGATTGGTTAAAAACCCTAATTGGATTAGAATAAGCCTAGGGAAGACGAAAATCACCTAAATGTTCAACCAATGACACAAAATCACTTATTGGATGCACAAGATTGGTTAAAATCCTAATTGGATTAGAATAAGCCTTGGGAGGACGAAAATGACCTAAATATTAATCCAATGACACAAAATCACTTATTGGATGCACAAGATTGGTTAAAAAACCTAATTGGATTAGAATAAGCCTAGGGAGGACGATAATGACCTAAATGTTCAACCAATCACACAAACGCACTTATTGGATGCACAAGATTGGTTAAAACCATAATTGGGTTAGAATAAGCCTAGGGAGGACAAAAATGACTTAAATGTTCAACCAATGACACAAATGCACTTATTGGATGCACAAGATTGGTTAAAAAACATAATTGGATTAGAATAACCCTAGGGAGGACGAAAATGACCTAAATGCTCAACCAATGACACAAAATCACTTATTAGATGCACAAGATTGGTTAAAAACCCGAATTGGATTAGAATAAGCCTTGGGAGGACGAAAATGACCTAAATGTTCAACCAATGACACAAAATCAGTTATTGGATGCACAAGATTTGTTAAAAACCATAATTGGATTTGAATAAGCCTAGGGAGGACGAAAATGACATAAACGTTTAACCAATGACACAAAATCACTTATTGGATGCACAAGATTGGCTAAAAACCCTAATTGGATTAGAATAAGCCTTGGGAGGACGAAAATGACCTAAATGTTAATCCAATGACATAAAATCACTTATTGGATACACAAGATTTGTTAAAAACCCTAATTTGATTAGAATAAGCCTAGGGAGGACGAAAATGACCTAAATATTCAACCAATGACACAAACGCACTTATTGGATGCACAAGATTGGTTAAAACCATAATTGGGTTAGAATAAGCCTAGGGAGGATGAAAATGACCTAAATGTTCAACCAATGACACGAATGCACTTATTGGATGCCCAAGTTTGGTTAAAAAAAACCTAACTAGATAAGAATAAGCCTAGGGAGGACAAAAATGACCTAAATGTTCAACCAATGTTACAAACCGCACTTATTAGATGCACAAGATTGGTTAAAAACCCTAATTGGATTAGAATAAGCCTTGGGAGGACGAAAATGACCTAAATGTTAATCCAATGACACAAAATCACTTATTGGATACACAAGATTTGTTCAAAACCCTAATTGGATTAGAATAAGCCTAGGGTGGACGAAAAAGACATAAATGTTCAACCAATGACACAAACACACTTATTGGATACAGAGGATTGATTAAAAACCCTAATTGGATTAGAATAAGCCTTGGGAGGACGAAAATGAGCTAAATGTTAATCCAATGACACAAAATCACTTATTGGATACACATGATTTAATAAAAACCCTAATTGGATTAGAATAAGCCTAGGGAGGAAGAAAATGACATAAATGTTCAACCAATGACACAAACGCACTTATTGGATGCACATGATTGGTTAAAAACACTAATTGGATTAGAATAAGCCTTGGGAGGACGAAAATTACCTAAATGTTAATCCAATGACACAAAATCACTTATTGGATGCACAAGATTTGTTAAAAACCCAAATTGGATTAGAATAAGCCTAGGGAGGACGAAAATGACATAAATGTTTAACCAATGACACAAACGCACTTATTGGATGCACATGATTGGTTAAAAACCCTAATTGGATTAGAATAAGCCTTGGGAGGACGAAAATGACCTAAATATTAATCCAATGACACAAAATCACTTATTGGATGCACAAGATTTAATAAAAACCCTAATTGGATTAGAATAAAAACCCTAATTGGATTAGAATAAGCCTAGGGAAGACGAAAATCACCTAAATGTTCAACCAATGACACAAAATCACTTATTGGATGCACAAGATTGGTTAAAATCCTAATTGGATTAGAATAAGCCTTGGGAGGACGAAAATGACCTAAATATTAATCCAATGACACAAAATCACTTATTGGATGCACAAGATTGGTTAAAAAACCTAATTGGATTAGAATAAGCCTAGGGAGGACGATAATGACCTAAATGTTCAACCAATCACACAAACGCACTTATTGGATGCACAAGATTGGTTAAAACCATAATTGGGTTAGAATAAGCCTAGGGAGGACAAAAATGACTTAAATGTTCAACCAATGACACAAATGCACTTATTGGATGCACAAGATTGGTTAAAAAACATAATTGGATTAGAATAACCCTAGGGAGGACGAAAATGACCTAAATGCTCAACCAATGACACAAAATCACTTATTAGATGCACAAGATTGGTTAAAAACCCTAATTGGATTAGAATAAGCCTTGGGAGGACGAAAATGACCTAAATGTTCAACCAATGACACAAAATCAGTTATTGGATGCACAAGATTTGTTAAAAACCATAATTGGATTTGAATCAGCCTAGGGAGGACGAAAATGACATAAACGTTCAACCAATGACACAAAATCACTTATTGGATGCACAAGATTGGTTAAAAACCCTAATTGGATTAGAATAAGCCTTGGGAGGACGAAAATGACCTAAATGTTAATCCAATGACATAAAATCACTTATTGGATACACAAGATTTTTTAAAAACCCTAATTTGATTAGAATAAGCCTAGGGAGGACGAAAATGACCTAAATATTCAACCAATGACACAAACGCACTTATTGGATGCACAAGATTGGTTAAAACCATAATTGGGTTAGAATAACCCTAGGGAGGATGAAAATGACCTAAATGTTCAACCAATGACACAAATGCACTTATTGGATGCCCAAGTTTGGTTAAAAAAAACCTAACTGGATAAGAATAAGCCTAGGGAGGACAAAAATGTCCTAAATGTTCAACCAATGTTACAAACCGCACTTATTAGATGCACAAGATTGGTTAAAAACCCTAATTGGATTAGAATAAGCCTTGGGAGGACGAAAATGACCTAAATGTTAATCCAATGACACAAAATCACTTATTGGATACATAAGATTTGTTCAAAACCCTAATTGGATTAGAATAAGCCTAGGGAGGACGAAAAAGACATAAATGTTCAACCAATGACACAAACACACTTATTGGATACAGAGGATTGATTAAAAACCCTAATTGGATTAGAATAAGCCTTGGGAGGACGAAAATGAGCTAAATGTTAATCCAATGACACAAAATCACTTATTGGATACACATGATTTAATAAAAACCCTAATTGGATTAGAATAAGCCTAGGGAGGATGAAAATGACATAAATGTTCAACCAATGACACAAACCCACTTATTGGATGCACATGATTGGTTAAAAACCCTAATTGGATTAGAATAAGCCTTGGGAGGACGAAAATTACCTAAATGTTAATCCAATGACACAAAATCACTTATTGGATACACAAGATTTGTTAAAAACCCAAATTGGATTAGAATAAGCCTAGGGAGGACGGAAATGACATAAATGTTTAACCAATGACACAAACGCACTTATTGGATGCACATGATTGGTTAAAAACCCTAATTGGATTAGAATAAGCCAAGGGAGGACGAAAATGACATAAACGTTCGACCAATGAAACAAAATCACTTATTGGATGCACAAGATTGGTTAAAAACCCTCGTTTGGATTAGAATAAGCCTTGGGAGGACGAAAAAGACTTAAATGGTCTACCAATGACCCAAAAGCACTTATTGGATGCACAAGATTGGATAAAAACCCTTATTGGATTAGAATAATCCTTGGGAGGAAGAAAATGACCTAAATATTAATCCAATGACACAAATTCACTTATTGGATGCATAAGATTGGTTAAAAAACCTAATTGGACTAGAATAAGCCTAGGCATGAAGAAAATGACCAAAATGTTCAACCAATGACACAAACGCTTTTATTGGATGCACAAGATTGGTTAAAAACCCTAATTAGATTAGAATAACCCTAGGGAGAACTTAAATGATCTAAATGTTTAACTAATGACACAAAATCACTTATTTGATACACAAGATTGGTGAAAAAACGTAATTGGATTAGAATCAGCTTAGGGAGGACGAAAATGACCTAAATATTCAAACTATGACACAAACAGACTTATTCAATCCACAAGATTGGTTAAAAACCCTAATTGGATTAGAATAAGCCTAGGGAAGACGAAAATCACCTAAATGTTCAACCAATGACACAAAATCACTTATTGGATGCACAAGATTGGTTAAAATCCTAATTGGATTAGAATAAGCCTTGGGAGGACGAAAATGACCTAAATATTAATCCAATGACACAAAATCACTTATTGGATGCACAAGATTGGTTAAAAAACCTAATTGGATTAGAATAAGCCTAGGGAGGACGATAATGACCTAAATGTTCAACCAATGACACAAACGCACTTATTGGATGCACAAGATTGGTTAAAACCATAATTGGGTTAGAATAAGCCTAGGGAGGACGAAAATGACTTAAATGTTCAACCAATGACACAAACGCACTTATTGGATGCACAAGATTGGTTAAAAAACATAATTGGATTAGAATAAGCCTAAGGAGGATGAAAATGACATAAATGTTCAACCAATTACACAAAATAACTTATTTGATGCACAAGATTGGTTAAAACCTTAATTGGATTAGAATAAGCCTAGGGAGGATGAAAATGACCTAAATGTTCAACCAATGACACAAATGCACTTATTGGATGCCCAAGTTTGGTTAAAAAAACCTAAATTGATAAGAATAAGCTTAAAGAGGACAAAAATGACCTAAATGTTCTACCAATGATACAAACCACACTTATTAGATGCACAAGATTTGTTCAAAACCCTAATTGGATTAGAATAAGCCTTGGGAGGACGAAAAAGACATAAATGTTCAACCAATGGCACAAACACACTTATTGGATGCAGATGATTGGTTAAAAACCCTAATTGGATTAGAATAAGCATTGGGAGGACGAAAATGAGCTAAATCTTAATCCAATGACACAAAATCACTTATTGGATACACAAGATTTAATAAAAACCCTAATTGGATTAGAATAAGCCTAGGGAGGACGAAAATGACATAAATATTCAACCAATGACACAAACGCACTTATTGGATGCACATGATTGGTTAAAAACCCTAATTGGATTAGAATAAGCCAAGGGAGGACGAAAATGACATAAACGTTCGACCAATGAAACAAAATCACTTATTGGATGCACAAGATTGGTTAAAAACCCTCGTTTGGATTAGAATAAGCCTTGGGAGGACGAAAAAGACTTAAATGGTCTACCAATGACCCAAAAGCACTTATTGGATGCACAAGATTGGATAAAAACCCTTATTGGATTAGAATAATCCTTGGGAGGAAGAAAATGACCTAAATATTAATCCAATGACACAAATTCACTTATTGGATGCATAAGATTGGTTAAAAAACCTAATTGGACTAGAATAAGCCTAGGCATGACGAAAATGACCTAAATGTTCAACCAATGACACAAACGCTTTTATTGGATGCACAAGATTGTTTAAAAACCCTAATTAGATTAGAATAACCTTAGGGAGAACTTAAATGATCTAAATGTTTAACTAATGACACAAAATCACTTATTTGATACACAAGATTGGTGAAAAAAACGTAATTGGATTAGAATAAGCTTTGGGAGGATGAAAATGACCTAAATATTCAAACAATGACACAAACAGACTTATTTGATCCACAAGATTGGTTAAAAACCCTAATTGGATTAGAATAAGCCCAGGGAAGACGAAAATCACCTAAATGTTCAACCAATGACACAAAAACACTTATTGGATGCACAAGATTGGTTAAAATCCTAATTGGATTAGAATAAGCCTTGGGAGGACTAAAATGACCTAAATATTAATCCAATGACACAAACGCACTTATTGGATGCACAAGATTGGTTAAAAAAACATAATTGGATTAGAATAGGCCTAAGGAGGATGAAAATGACATAAATGTTCAACCAATTACACAAAATAACTTATTTGATGCACAAGATTGGTTAAAACCTTAATTGGATTAGAATAAGCCTAGGGAGGATGAAAATGACCTAAATGTTCAACCAATGACACAAATGCACTTATTGGATGCCCAAGTTTGGTTAAAAAAACCTAACTGGATAAGAATAAGCCTAGGGAGGACAAAAATGACCTAAATGTTCAACCAATGATACAAACCGCACTTATTAGATGCACAAGATTGGTTAAAAACCCTAATTGGATTAGAATAAGTCTTGGGAGGACGAAAATGACTTAAATGTTAATCCAATGACACAAAATCACTTATTGGATACATAAGTTTTGTTCAAAACCCTAATTGGATTAGAATAAGCCTAGGGAGGACGAAAACGACATAAATGTTACACCAATGACACAAACACACTTATTAGATGCAGAGGATTGGTTAAAAACCCTAATTGGATTAGAATAAGCATTGGGAGGACGAAAATGAGCTAAATGTTAATCCAATGACACAAAATCACTTATTGGATACACAAGATTTAATAAAAACCCTAATTGGATTAGAATAAGCCTAGGGAGGACGAAAATGACATAAATATTCAACCAATGACACAAACGCACTTATTGGATGCACATGATTGGTTAAAAACCCTAATTGGATTAGAATAAGCCAAGGGAGGACGAAAATGACATAAACGTTCGACCAATGAAACAAAATCACTTATTGGATGCACAAGATTGGTTAAAAACCCTCGTTTGGATTAGAATAAGCCTTGGGAGGACGAAAAAGACTTAAATGGTCTACCAATGACCCAAAAGCACTTATTGGATGCACAAGATTGGATAAAAACCCTTATTGGATTAGAATAATCCTTGGGAGGAAGAAAATGACCTAAATATTAATCCAATGACACAAATTCACTTATTGGATGCATAAGATTGGTTAAAAAACCTAATTGGACTAGAATAAGCCTAGGCATGAAGAAAATGACCTAAATGTTCAACCAATGACACAAACGCTTTTATTGGATGCACAAGATTGGTTAAAAACCCTAATTAGATTAGAATAACCCTAGGGAGAACTTAAATGATCTAAATGTTTAACTAATGACACAAAATCACTTATTTGATACACAAGATTGGTGAAAAAACGTAATTGGATTAGAATAAGCTTAGGGAGGACGAAAATGACCTAAATATTCAAACAATGACACAAACAGACTTATTCAATCCACAAGATTGGTTAAAAACCCTAATTGGATTAGAATAAGCCTAGGGAAGACGAAAATCACCTAAATGTTCAACCAATGACACAAAATCACTTATTGGATGCACAAGATTGGTTAAAATCCTAATTGGATTAGAATAAGCCTTGGGAGGACGAAAATGACCTAAATATTAATCCAATGACACAAAATCACTTATTGGATGCACAAGATTGGTTAAAAAACCTAATTGGATTAGAATAAGCCTAGGGAGGACGATAATGACCTAAATGTTCAACCAATCACACAAACGCACTTATTGGATGCACAAGATTGGTTAAAACCATAATTGGGTTAGAATAAGCCTAGGGAGGACAAAAATGACTTAAATGTTCAACCAATGACACAAATGCACTTATTGGATGCACAAGATTGGTTAAAAAACATAATTGGATTAGAATAACCCTAGGGAGGACGAAAATGACCTAAATGCTCAACCAATGACACAAAATCACTTATTAGATGCACAAGATTGGTTAAAAACCCTAATTGGATTAGAATAAGCCTTGGGAGGACGAAAATGACCTAAATGTTCAACCAATGACACAAAATCAGTTATTGGATGCACAAGATTTGTTAAAAACCATAATTGGATTTGAATAAGCCTAGGGAGGACGAAAATGACATAAACGTTTAACCAATGACACAAAATCACTTATTGGATGCACAAGATTGGCTAAAAACCCTAATTGGATTAGAATAAGCCTTGGGAGGACGAAAATGACCTAAATGTTAATCCAATGACATAAAATCACTTATTGGATACACAAGATTTGTTAAAAACCCTAATTTGATTAGAATAAGCCTAGGGAGGACGAAAATGACCTAAATATTCAACCAATGACACAAACGCACTTATTGGATGCACAAGATTGGTTAAAACCATAATTGGGTTAGAATAAGCCTAGGGAGGATGAAAATGACCTAAATGTTCAACCAATGACACGAATGCACTTATTGGATGCCCAAGTTTGGTTAAAAAAAACCTAACTAGATAAGAATAAGCCTAGGGAGGACAAAAATGACCTAAATGTTCAACCAATGTTACAAACCGCACTTATTAGATGCACAAGATTGGTTAAAAACCCTAATTGGATTAGAATAAGCCTTGGGAGGACGAAAATGACCTAAATGTTAATCCAATGACACAAAATCACTTATTGGATACATAAGATTTGTTCAAAACCCTAATTGGATTAGAATAAGCCTAGGGAGGACGAAAAAGACATAAATGTTCAACCAATGACACAAACACACTTATTGGATACAGAGGATTGATTAAAAACCCTAATTGGATTAGAATAAGCCTTGGGAGGACGAAAATGAGCTAAATGTTAATCCAATGACACAAAATCACTTATTGGATACACATGATTTAATAAAAACCCTAATTGGATTAGAATAAGCCTAGGGAGGATGAAAATGACATAAATGTTCAACCAATGACACAAACCCACTTATTGGATGCACATGATTGGTTAAAAACCCTAATTGGATTAGAATAAGCCTTGGGAGGACGAAAATTACCTAAATGTTAATCCAATGACACAAAATCACTTATTGGATACACAAGATTTGTTAAAAACCCAAATTGGATTAGAATAAGCCTAGGGAGGACGGAAATGACATAAATGTTTAACCAATGACACAAACGCACTTATTGGATGCACATGATTGGTTAAAAACCCTAATTGGATTAGAATAAGCCAAGGGAGGACGAAAATGACATAAACGTTCGACCAATGAAACAAAATCACTTATTGGATGCACAAGATTGGTTAAAAACCCTCGTTTGGATTAGAATAAGCCTTGGGAGGACGAAAAAGACTTAAATGGTCTACCAATGACCCAAAAGCACTTATTGGATGCACAAGATTGGATAAAAACCCTTATTGGATTAGAATAATCCTTGGGAGGAAGAAAATGACCTAAATATTAATCCAATGACACAAATTCACTTATTGGATGCATAAGATTGGTTAAAAAACCTAATTGGACTAGAATAAGCCTAGGCATGAAGAAAATGACCAAAATGTTCAACCAATGACACAAACGCTTTTATTGGATGCACAAGATTGGTTAAAAACCCTAATTAGATTAGAATAACCCTAGGGAGAACTTAAATGATCTAAATGTTTAACTAATGACACAAAATCACTTATTTGATACACAAGATTGGTGAAAAAACGTAATTGGATTAGAATCAGCTTAGGGAGGACGAAAATGACCTAAATATTCAAACTATGACACAAACAGACTTATTCAATCCACAAGATTGGTTAAAAACCCTAATTGGATTAGAATAAGCCTAGGGAAGACGAAAATCACCTAAATGTTCAACCAATGACACAAAATCACTTATTGGATGCACAAGATTGGTTAAAATCCTAATTGGATTAGAATAAGCCTTGGGAGGACGAAAATGACCTAAATATTAATCCAATGACCCAAAATCACTTATTGGATGCACAAGATTGGTTAAAAAACCTAATTGGATTAGAATAAGCCTAGGGAGGACGATAATGACCTAAATGTTCAACCAATCACACAAACGCACTTATTGGATGCACAAGATTGGTTAAAACCATAATTGGGTTAGAATAAGCCTAGGGAGGACAAAAATGACTTAAATGTTCAACCAATGACACAAATGCACTTATTGGATGCACAAGATTGGTTAAAAAACATAATTGGATTAGAATAACCCTAGGGAGGACGAAAATGACCTAAATGCTCAACCAATGACACAAAATCACTTATTAGATGCACAAGATTGGTTAAAAACCCTAATTGGATTAGAATAAGCCTTGGGAGGACGAAAATGACCTAAATGTTCAACCAATGACACAAAATCAGTTATTGGATGCACAAGATTTGTTAAAAACCATAATTGGATTTGAATAAGCCTAGGGAGGACGAAAATGACATAAACGTTTAACCAATGACACAAAATCACTTATTGGATGCACAAGATTGGCTAAAAACCCTAATTGGATTAGAATAAGCCTTGGGAGGACGAAAATGACCTAAATGTTAATCCAATGACATAAAATCACTTATTGGATACACAAGATTTGTTAAAAACCCTAATTTGATTAGAATAAGCCTAGGGAGGACGAAAATGACCTAAATATTCAACCAATGACACAAACGCACTTATTGGATGCACAAGATTGGTTAAAACCATAATTGGGTTAGAATAAGCCTAGGGAGGATGAAAATGACCTAAATGTTCAACCAATGACACGAATGCACTTATTGGATGCCCAAGTTTGGTTAAAAAAAACCTAACTAGATAAGAATAAGCCTAGGGAGGACAAAAATGACCTAAATGTTCAACCAATGTTACAAACCGCACTTATTAGATGCACAAGATTGGTTAAAAACCCTAATTGGATTAGAATAAGCCTTGGGAGGACGAAAATGACCTAAATGTTAATCCAATGACACAAAATCACTTATTGGATACACAAGATTTGTTCAAAACCCTAATTGGATTAGAATAAGCCTAGGGAGGACGAAAAAGACATAAATGTTCAACCAATGACACAAACACACTTATTAGATGCAGAGGATTGGTTAAAAACCCTAATTGGATTAGAATAAGCCTTGGGAGGACGAAAATGAGCTAAATGTTAATCCAATGACACAAAATCACTTATTGGATACACAAGATTTAATAAAAACCCTAATTGGATTAGAATAAGCCTAGGGAGGACGAAAATGACATAAATATTCAACCAATGACACAAACGCACTTATTGGATGCACATGATTGGTTAAAAACCCTAATTGGATTAGAATAAGCCAAGGGAGGACGAAAATGACATAAACGTTCGACCAATGAAACAAAATCACTTATTGGATGCACAAGATTGGTTAAAAACCCTCGTTTGGATTAGAATAAGCCTTGGGAGGACGAAAAAGACTTAAATGGTCTACCAATGACCCAAAAGCACTTATTGGATGCACAAGATTGGATAAAAACCCTTATTGGATTAGAATAATCCTTGGGAGGAAGAAAATGACCTAAATATTAATCCAATGACACAAATTCACTTATTGGATGCATAAGATTGGTTAAAAAACCTAATTGGACTAGAATAAGCCTAGGCATGAAGAAAATGACCAAAATGTTCAACCAATGACACAAACGCTTTTATTGGATGCACAAGATTGGTTAAAAACCCTAATTAGATTAGAATAACCCTAGGGAGAACTTAAATGATCTAAATGTTTAACTAATGACACAAAATCACTTATTTGATACACAAGATTGGTGAAAAAACGTAATTGGATTAGAATCAGCTTAGGGAGGACGAAAATGACCTAAATATTCAAACTATGACACAAACAGACTTATTCAATCCACAAGATTGGTTAAAAACCCTAATTGGATTAGAATAAGCCTAGGGAAGACGAAAATCACCTAAATGTTCAACCAATGACACAAAATCACTTATTGGATGCACAAGATTGGTTAAAATCCTAATTGGATTAGAATAAGCCTTGGGAGGACGAAAATGACCTAAATATTAATCCAATGACCCAAAATCACTTATTGGATGCACAAGATTGGTTAAAAAACCTAATTGGATTAGAATAAGCCTAGGGAGGACGATAATGACCTAAATGTTCAACCAATCACACAAACGCACTTATTGGATGCACAAGATTGGTTAAAACCATAATTGGGTTAGAATAAGCCTAGGGAGGACAAAAATGACTTAAATGTTCAACCAATGACACAAATGCACTTATTGGATGCACAAGATTGGTTAAAAAACATAATTGGATTAGAATAACCCTAGGGAGGACGAAAATGACCTAAATGCTCAACCAATGACACAAAATCACTTATTAGATGCACAAGATTGGTTAAAAACCCTAATTGGATTAGAATAAGCCTTGGGAGGACGAAAATGACCTAAATGTTCAACCAATGACACAAAATCAGTTATTGGATGCACAAGATTTGTTAAAAACCATAATTGGATTTGAATAAGCCTAGGGAGGACGAAAATGACATAAACGTTCAACCAATGACACAAAATCACTTATTGGATGCACAAGATTGGTTAAAAACCCTAATTGGATTAGAATAAGCCTTGGGAGGACGAAAATGACCTAAATGTTAATCCAATGACATAAAATCACTTATTGGATACACAAGATTTGTTAAAAACCCTAATTTGATTAGAATAAGCCTAGGGAGGACGAAAATGACCTAAATATTCAACCAATGACACAAACGCACTTATTGGATGCACAAGATTGGTTAAAACCATAATTGGGTTAGAATAAGCCTAGGGAGGATGAAAATGACTTAAATGTTCAACCAATGACACAAATGCACTTATTGGATGCCCAAGTTTGGTTAAAAAAAACCTAACTGGATAAGAATAAGCCTAGGGAGGACAAAAATGACCTAAATGTTCAACCAATGTTACAAACCGCACTTATTAGATGCACAAGATTGGTTAAAAACCCTAATTGGATTAGAATAAGCCTTGGGAGGACGAAAATGACTTAAATGTTAATCGAATGACACAAAATCACTTATTGGATACACAAGATTTGTTCAAAACCCTAATTGGATTAGAATAAGCCTAGGGAGGACGAAAAAGACATAAATGTTCAACCAATGACACCAACACACTTATTGGATACAGAGGATTGATTAAAAACCCTAATTGGATTAGAATAAGCCTAGGGAGGACGAAAATGACATAAATGTTTAACCAATGACACAAACGCACTTATTGGATGCACAAGATTGGTTAAAAAACCTAATTGGATTAGAATAAGCCTAGGGATGACAAAAATGACATAAATGTTCAACCAATGACACAAACGCACTTACTAGATGCACAAGATTGGTTAAAACCATAATTGGGTTAGAGTAAGCCTAGGGAGGACGAAAATGACTTAAATGTTCAACCAATGACACAAACGCACTTATTGGATGCACAAGATTGGTTAAAAAACATAATTGGATTAGAATAAGCCTAAGGAGGATGAAAATGACATAAAGGTTCAACCAATTACACAAAATAACTTATTTGATGCACAAGATTGGTTAAAACCTTAATTGGATTAGAATAAGCCTAGGGAGGATGAAAATGACCTAAATGTTCAACCAATGATACAAATGCACTTGTTGGATGCCCAAGTTTGGTTAAAAAAACCTAACTGGATAAGAATAAGCCTAGGGAGGACAAAAATGACCTAAATGTTCAACCAATGACACAAAATCACTTATTGGATACACAAGATTTGTTCAAAACCCTAATTGGATTAGAATAAGCCTAGGGAGGACGAAAAAGACATAAATGTTCAACCAATGACACAAACACACTTATTGGATACAGAGGATTGATTAAAAACCCTAATTGGATTAGAATAAGCCTTGGGAGGACGAAAATGAGCTAAATGTTAATCCAATGACACAAAATCACTTATTGGATACACAAGATTTAATAAAAACCCTAATTGGATTAGAATAAGCCTAGGGAGGAAGAAAATGACATAAATGTTCAACCAATGACACAAACGCACTTATTGGATGCACATGATTGGTTAAAAACCCTAATTGGATTAGAATAAGCCTTGGGAGGACGAAAATTACCTAAATGTTAATCCAATGACACAAAATCACTTATTGGATACACAAGATTTGTTAAAAACCCTAATTGGATTAGAATAAGCCTAGGGAGGACGAAAATGACATAAATGTTCAACCAATGACACAAACGCACTTATTGGATGCACATGATTGGTTAAAAACCCTAATTGGATTAGAATAAGCCTTGGGAGGACGAAAATGACCTAAATATTAATCCAATGACACAAAATCACTTGTTGGATGCACAAGATTGGTTAAAAAACCTAATTGGATTAGAATAAGCCTAGGGAGGATGAAAATGACATAAATGTTCAACCAATGACACAAACGCACTTATTGGATGCACAAGATTGGTTAAAAAACATAATTGGGTTAGAATAAGCCTAGGGAGGATGAAAATGACCTAAATGTTCAACCAATGACACAAATGCACTTATTGGATGCCCAAGTTTGGTTAAAAAAAACCTAACTGGATAAGAATAAGCCTAGGGAGGACAAAAATGACCTAAATGTTCAACCAATGTTGCAAACCGCACTTATTAAATGCACAAGATTGGTTAAAAATCCTAATTGGATAAGAATAAGCCTAGGGAGGACAAAAATGACATAAATGTTCAACCAATGATACAAACCGCACTTATTAGATGCACAAGATTGGTTAAAAACCCTAATTGGATTAGAATAAGCCTTGGGAGGACGAAAATGACCTAAATGTTAATCCAATGACACAAAATCACTTATTGGATTCACAAGATTTGTTCAAAACACTAATTGGATTAGAATAAGCCTAGGGAGGACGAAAAGGACATAAATGTTCAACCAATGACACAAACACACTTATTAGATGCAGAGGATTGGTTAAAAACCCTAATTGGATTAGAATAAGCCTTGGGAGGACGAAAATGAGCTAAATGTTAATCCAATGACACAAAATCACTTATTGGATACACAAGATTTAATAAAAACCCTAATTGGATTAGAATAAGCCTAGGGAGGACGAAAATGACATAAATATTCAACCAATGACACAAACGCACTTATTGGATGCACATGATTGGTTAAAATCCCTAATTGGATTAGAATAAGCCTTGGGAGGACGAAAATTACCTAAATGTTAATCCAATGACACAAAATCACTTATTGGATACACAAGATTTGTTAAAAACCCTAATTGGATTAGAATAAGCCTAGGGAGGACGAAAATGACATAAATGTTCAACCAATGACACAAACGCACTTATTGGATGCACATGATTGGTTAAAAACCCTAATTGGATTAGAATAAGCCTTGGGAGGATGAAAATGACCTAAATGTTAATCCAATGACACAAAATCACTTATTGGATGCACAAGATTTGTTAAAAACCCTAATTGGATTAGAATAAGCCTAGGGAGGATGAAAATGACATAAATGTTCAACCAATGACTTAAAATCACTTAATGGATGGACAAGATTGGTTAAAACACTAATTAGTTTAGAATAAGCCAAGGGAGGACGAAAATGACATAAACGTTCAACCAATGAAACAACATCACTTATTGGATGCACAAGATTGGTTAAAAACCCTCGTTTGGATTAGAATAAGCCTTGGGAGGACGAAAAAGACTTAAATGGTCAACCAATGACCCAAAAGCACTTATTGGATGCACAAGATTGGATAAAAACCCTTATTGGATTAGAATAATCCTTGGGAGGAAGAAAATGAGAAACAATCTTGAGATATGAGAAACAATCTCATCTTAATTTTCTAGTGGTAGTAATCTGTACCATCAAAGTAAGGAGGTCTAGTGGAGGATCCTCCTTCAGGAACATACTTAGCTCTTGACATTTTTTCTTTGGATCTTTTTCTCTTACACTCTTAGATGTAATATTTATAGAGAACCTTGCTCTGATACCAATTGATGAAGCTAAAAATCACTAGAAGGGGGGTTGAATAGGGATTTTGAGGTTTAAAAATTATTTTCAAAGTGTATGAGTTTCTGTCCTCTCAGTGAGGATGCGAACTGAAAAATGGTTTTTAAACTTTTCAAGAAAACTCAGAATAAGTGCAAGGAAATGTAAAGAGATAGACACACAAATTTTATCCTGGTTCACCCAATGATGGCTACGTCCAGTCCTCACAACCTTGTGAGATTTTCACTAATGATCAACAGATCAACCTCTTGCAGAGGATGATTACACCTTGTGTATTCTCAAGCTTCACCAAGCTTACAATCAACTTTCAAATGTTTTCAAGTTCAACTAACTTGAAAATTTACAGAGTAATATGAGTATGATTTGATTTCTCTCAACTAAAACACTTTCTAAAAGATTTTTCAAAAGATCTAATGTATGAGTAGAGAAAGTGTGAAGAGAGGATGAATATTGCTTAAGATGAATGATATGATTCTTGATCTTTTTCTCCAATATTGGTGTGTGTTGTAATGAAGAGCTTCCTGCCCTTTTTATAGAGTCCTTGATATCTCTTTCATGTGTTAAAAAACATCATGACCGTTGAGGAGGATGCAACGATTTGTCCAATGGTCTTTGTGCTGAAATTACAACATTGCCATCCAGCCATCCTTGGACCTAGCAGTCCATCCTCTGCGTAGCCTTTACTCTTGGTCTTGTGTAGCCTTTTGATTTTTTCATTCTTCAAGACTTGTGACTTCTATTTGGAGCTTGTTTGCAGTTGCCTTTCAATATCTTGACTTTGCTTTATTTTTCCAATCACTCAAGAGTGAAATATAGGGCTGCCCTTAGCCTTTTCACATGGCATGGAGACTTGCAAACATGTCACTTCTTGAATCCCAAAGCTACAAGCTATCCTTGGACCTTGTATAGCTAGCCTTGTGATTTCTTTTGATCAAATGCTTCATATAATTGTTTATTCATGCTGATTTGATCTCATTAGATGGATTAAAAACGTTATTTCCGCGAGGATGGAAAATCTCAACTTGAAGACCCATCCTCTCAAGGTTCTGGCCATCCTCCAGCTTGAAACCTTAATGAATTAATCCAGATTTTTCTTCCTTTTGTTCTAAATGATGATTAACCTGTTTTCTTATAATAATTCACTCAAAAACACAGATTAGTATTAACCACAATCATAATCTCTTAAGTAATTTTGTTATCATTAAAATCAAATGAGAGATTTTGTCTCAACAATCTCCCCCTTTTTGATGATGACAAAATTCTTTAGATTATGATTTTTAAATATGATGATGTTAAATGTTTATGCTCCCCCTGAATCAAGTGAGTATTTAATTTTGAAAATTTTAAGTGATAAACATGATACTCCCCCTGAATGTATGCTAGGGATATGAATGAAGGACTAAAATTTGTAAGAAATTAAAATTCCATAAGCATAGTCCAGCAAAACATTACATCAACTTAATCAAAACAGCAAATCAATTCTAAACAGTTCTAAACAACAACTTAATCAAAATATGGCAGCTATAGCATCAAAACATCAAAGCATCCTAATCATAATATCAAAATATAATCTCAAGGCATCCTAATCTCAAAACATCATAATCATGATATTCTCCCCCTGAATTTTAGGCAGCAGCAAAAAATAGGAGTGAAAATGCTACTCTGAGGAGGACAACTCTTCAGATGAGGACGAAGAAGATGACACGGGTACAGCAAAGGAAGGCATAGCGGGAAGCTCAGGAAGAGGAACGTCAGAAGTAGTTGTATTCACCATGTTTTTGGTAACCCATTCTAGAATAAGGCCAAACTGTGCAAACGAATTCTGGAAGAGATCAAAACGCCGAATTAGTCTTTGTTGATCTTTCCGAATGGTCTTGAGGAGCTTCATATGCTTAGAGATTTTGCGTTCCTTAGGGGGTAGATCCTTTGGCTGATTGTTTACACTTGAGCTTTTATTCTGGGAGCTTCCAACATTGTCCTTGGAAGGTTGATCCTTCGTTGGAGCTAAAAATGAGTCAATAGAGCAAAATCCAACAGGAACCTCAGGTAGAGGTTGGGTTTCATCAGGGACAATGGCATCAACGTGAGTTGTAGGAGGAGCAGAATGGGGAGGTATCAGGATATCTTCTTGTAGATCAGGAGGAAATTCCTCAGCCTGATTTTCAGTAGGGCTCAAGGGAGAAAATTGATGATAAGTTAGATTTAAATCAAAATATAGCTCTTCTCCATCCTCCATGAGTTGAAGGGGAGCTTCTGGAGCCGTATCCTCAGGAGGAGGTGCCTGGTTGAGTGGTATGGAAAGATCTGGCAACAGGGGAGACTGAGGAGGTGAAGGATTAACAGAAGCATTTGGTGGAGATGGAGGAGGATCAATCGTCATGACTGGTTCAGGAGTGGTGTTGGATGGAGTATCCTCTGACAGAGGTTGAGCAGTGATGGATTCATGTGGTGGAGTGATAGAGGATGAGCTGCGTGTTCTTTTTCTTTTTGGGGAAGGAGGAGTGATGGAGGCAGATGTAGTGAGCTTCATTTGTTTTACATTTTTCATGGAGATGGTGTTGGAAAAATGAAGTGAAGGTTCATCATCTAATGGAAGATTGAAAAATTTGAAGATCTTGGTTAATACCATACCATAGGGTGCTGACCTTCCTAGGATTGAGGCATTTAACATGAAGCTAAAAATAATGTAACCTAAATGCAGTGGGGTTCCAGACATGATGTGGTGAATGAGAAGAAGATCAAGTTCAGTTACCTTCTCAAAGCTACCTGCTCTAGGGACAATGCAATGAACGCATATGTTGTGGAGGATGCGACAAATGGGAAGCAGATTCGAAGCTACATGAGGTTTGGTTGTAGATATCAGAGTGTTGTCAAGCACAGAGGTGCGTGTGATCATACATTGAGAGTACCAGTTCTCAGTAAAACAACAGATACCTTCATCACGTATGTCTAAAATTTGGCACAAGGTAGCAGGATTAATTTCCATGTGGACACCCTTTAGAATGAGGCTGAAGCTGGTAAGCCCTCGTGATCCATTTACTGCAGCATAAAAGGCCCTAACTAGGCGTGGATATTGTGGTTCGTTGATGCGGAGGAAGGAAGTCCATCCTAATTGATCAAACATTTCTTCAATATTAAATCCACCTTCTTTCAAATCATCAAGACAAATAATCTTCCCATTAACCACGGACTTATTTTGCCACTTGGAAATGTAATTTGTTTCCAATTCAGGTGAACTAAACAAATTGATAGAGATTTTGGAAGAGGAGGATCGAGATTTTTTGACAAGGGGTTTCTTGGGCTTTTTGGGAGTGGAAACAGTAACCTCCTTGTTAACAGTTTTAACAGATGGTGGTGGTTGAATTGGTTCAGCAGATACGGTTTTCTCAGAATCATCCGAGTTAATCAAATGAACGGTATTGTCTTGAGTTGCTGACCTCTTGGATGAAACAGCCCCAGACATGATCCTGGAGGATCGTCTTTTGGGCGTGGAGGATGTAGTAGAGGATGAAGCTTTAGTGGTGCGATTTTTAGGTTTATTGGAGGGAGAGGGAATATTCGAACATGGTTCAGGAGGAGGAGACTTGGTTGAGGGTGGTTGAGTTGTAGTTGCCTCAGAATTCCCTTCGTCATGGTGATTGGACTCCGTACTTGAGTAGTAATCCTGAATGGATTCATCTTCGTGAGATGAAGCTTTGCGTCTGGCAATAATTTTGGTACGAGCCATTGAGTTTGGGTTTTGGAAAGGAAGGAATAAGTGTGCTGAATGTTTGAATGAGGTTTGAAGGATGCAGAGGAAAGATGATCAGCGCATTAAGTAGAGGAGGATGGGAGATGAAGTGACTAGTTAAGAGAGGAGGCGTGTGAAGGTTCCCTAGGCAGTCATGATGATGAAGGCGCTGGGCTTTAGGCGCGTGGGAGATTGGACAGGCAAAGCCGTCTGTGCATTTAATGCAGCAGCCAAGGGGAACACGCCACGCAACAGGCCAATGGGGAGAGAGGCGCGTGCTTGCGTGTTTCAAGGAGAATCCCAAAAGAGGAAACTGTATCCTCTGAGTCTATTTCCCGTCCTCTCACCTTTCTAACTTAAAAAAAAACTACTTATGCAGCCAGTTTTGATAAATCACTTCAAAGATTAATTATAAAAATTAAACAATTAAAAATAAGAGAAGCATAGACATGATACAATGGATAAAACACTAAATCAATTAATTTGAGAAAAATTAATGATAGAAAGTTTTTTCAAAATGTTTTTGAAGCGATCCTCCTGAAGAGGTTTCGTAAAAATGTCTGCCAATTGATTTTCAGTGTTAATGAAAATTAATTCAATGTCACCTTTTTGCACATGATCTCTTATGAAATGATGTTTAATTTCTATATGCTTAGATCTAGAATGCTGTATGGGATTTTTTGAAAGATTAATTGCACTAGTATTATCACAGAGGATAGGAATTTTAGTGTACCTTAGTGAATAATCTTCAAGTTGATTTCTTACCCAGAGGATTTGAGAGCAGCATTGAGCAGCTGACACATATTCAGCCTCCGTGGTTGAAAGGGCAATTGTGCTTTGCTTCTTGCATGACCAACTGATTAGGGATTTACCAAGAATTTGGCAGCCTCCGCTTGTGCTCTTCCTTTCGATTTTATCTCCCGCATAGTCAGCATCACAGTAGGCTATGAGATCAAGATCTGAGCTTTTCTCATACCAGATTCCAAAATTTATTGTGCCAACAAGGTATCTCAGAATCCTCTTAACTGCTGTAAGGTGAGATTCTTTTGGAGAGGATTGAAATCTTGCACAAAGACCAACAGCAAATACTATGTCTGGTCTACTTGCTGTTAAGTATAATAAGGATCCAATCATCCCTCTATACTCTTTCTCAGAAATTGGAGTTCCTTCATCATCTTTGTGAAGCGTGGAGGATGGGTGCATAGGAGTTCCCATACTCTTGGCTGAACTCATGTTGTATTTTTTGAGAAGATCTTTAGTGTATTTTTCTTGTGAGATGAAAATACCATCTTTGAGTTGTTTGATTTGCAAACCAAGAAAAAATTTCAACTCACCCATCATACTCATCTCAAACTCACTTTGCATAAGATTTGAAAATTCTTCACACATGTCTTCATTTGTTGATCCAAAAATTATGTCATCCACATAAATTTGGACAATTAATAAATCTTCTTTAGAAGTTTTCTTGAAGAGAGTAGTATCAATCTGTCCTCTAATGAATCCATTATCCTTAAGAAAAGAGCTTAACCTCTCATACCAAGCTCGAGGAGCTTGTTTCAATCCGTAAAGAGCTTTTGAGAGTTTGAATACGTGGTTGGGCTTCTTTTCATCCACAAATCCAGGAGGTTGTTTGACATAAACCTCCTCATTTAAGAATCCATTCAAAAAGGCACTTTTGACATCCATTTGGTATAATTTTATACCTTTATGGGTGGCATATGCTAGGAGGATGCGTATGGCTTCAAGTCTTGCAACCGGTGCAAATGTTTCATCGTAGTCAATTCCTTCTTGTTGATTGTATCCTTGAGCAACAAGCCTTGCTTTGTTTCTTACTACCTCTCCATCCTCATTCAGTTTGTTTCTGAAAATCCATTTTGTTCCAATGATGGATTTTTCAAGTGGAGGAGGTACAAGGTTCCATACCTTGTTTCTTTCAAATTGTGAGAGTTCTTCCATCATGGCTTCAACCCATGATTTGTCACAAATAGCTTGATCAATATTTTTTGGTTCAATTTGTGAAATCATAGCCATGGTTGCTGTATTTCCTCGTAGGGACTGCCTTGTTCTTACTCCATCAGCCGTGTCTCCAATAATCAGATCTGGAGGATGATAAGTGACTGTTTTCCATCCTCGTGGAGGTTGCTGAGAGGATGGAGCAGATTCGTCCTCTTCGTTTGGACTGGGTGCGTTGGAGGATGAAGGTTCATCTTCCTCAGATTTATCAATTTTTTCTAAGCACAAGTCATCAAACTCATCAAAAATAACATGCATGGATTCCTCCACAATTTGAGTTCTAAGATTATAAACTCTATAACCTTTAGATGAAGTGGAGTATCCTAAAAACAAACCTTTGTCTGATTTTGAATCAAACTTTCCCAAATTTTCTTTATTAATTAGAATGTAACAATAACACCCAAATATATGAAAATATGAGATGTTTGGTTTTCTTCCTTTCCATAGTTCATATGGGGTTTTGTTTAAAATTTTTCTAATGGATACGCGATTTAAAACATAACAAGCGGTATTAATTGCTTCAGCCCAAAAATATTTTTCAATGTTGGCTTCATTCAAAATAGTTCTAGCCATTTCTTGCAAAGTTCTATTTTTCCTCTCAACAACTCCATTTTGTTGAGGAGTTCTGGGCAAGAAAAATTGTGAGAAATACCATTTTCATCAAAAAGATTTTTGAAAGATTCATTTTCAAATTCACCTCCATGGTCACTTCTTACGGAGATAATTTTTGATCCCTTTTCATTTTAGATCTTTTTACAAAAATAATGAAAAGCCTCAAAGGCATCATTTTTATGTTTTAAAAATAAGACCCAAGTAAAACGTGAAAAGTCATCAACAATTACAAATCCGTACCTTTTACCACTAAGGCTAGGAGTTTTAATAGGACCAAAAAGATCAATATGAAGTAGCTCAAGAGGATGGTTTGTGGAAACAATATTTTTAGAATGAAAGCTACTTTTTACTTGTTTTCCTTTGGCACAAGCTTCACAAATTTTGTCCTTTTCAAAATCAATTTTTGGAAGGCCTTTAACTAATTCTAGTTTAGACAATTTAGAAATAGTGTTTAAACTTATATGACCGGCTCGTTTGTGCCAAACCCATTTATCCTTTTCAATGGATACAAAACAAGATTCAGTAGGCAAATCATCAAGATATAGCTCATATAAATTCTTTTTTCTAAAACCGGAAAAGCAAACTCTACCCGAGGATGAATGTTTAACCTCACATAGATTGGGTTTAAAAATAACTTCAAAACCACTATCACAAAGTTGGCTAATGCTACGCAAGTTATGTTTTAAACCATCTACATATTGAACATTTTCAATTTTGGCAGAATTTTTATTACCAATGATACCGTTACCTTTTATTTGAGCTTTATCGTTATTTCCGAATGTGACCGATCCTCCATCCTTTATTTCCAATGAAATAAAGCAATTTCTATCCCCTGTTATATGCCTTGAGCAGCCACTGTCCAAGAACCAAGGCCTTCTTTTGTTGATCAGAGGATGTACCTGAGTTTGAGTTTAATAGTGACTTAGGTACCCATATAGAGGTGGGTCCTTGTGGGTTAGTCCGTCCTCTTGTGAGGAATTTTCTTTTGTGATAACAAATAGAATCTTGATGTCCAAGTTTACCACAATATGAACATCCTTTCTTGATGTTATCTGCCTTTTTCTTGGCATAACATCTTTTAAAAGTATGTCCAAGCTTTTTGCAAAAGGTGCATCTTGGCATATCCTCTTGTTTCTTTGGAATAAAAATTTTTTCATAAAGTTTTTGTTTTTGAGAGCTTTTAAATCCAATCCCAGCTTTGTCAAAAATTCCAGATTGTGATCCCATAATCTTTTGAAAAGTATCAGTGGATTTAACAAAGTTGGAAAGATCATTTTTGAGTTCTTTAACCTCTATTTTCAAAATTTCCTTCTCTGCATCCTCTTCTGGAGGATTGGTTAAGACAGTCCTTTTGTTTAAAGTAGAGTATTGCTCAGATAGCTTTTCATGAGATAACTGCAGCTCTTGAATTGTTTGTTCATATTTTTTATTCTTAGCTTGTAGTTCCTCATTTAGCTTCTTTATTTCAAAAAGTTGGTTTTTAAGAAATCCACATTTTTGAGGTAAAGTGTTTGAGTCATTTAAAAGATTGTCAAACTCTATTTCTAGTTGTTCACAATTAGGACAAAGTTCAGATATGCTTACCTTTCCATTTTCTGTGTTTGCCATGAGACAGAGGTTGGCCTCTTCTTCCTTTTCTTGCTCCGAGGATGAGTCATCACTATCATCCCACGTGATCATCATGGACTTGTTTTTGAAAGGAAATTTTCTTGATCCCTTTTTGTTTAGAGGACACTCAGTTTTGTAGTGACCCAACTTGTTGCATCCAAAACAAGTAATCTGACTTTTGTCAGATTTTTCTTTTTGAGGAGATCTTTTGTCCTGTCCTCTACGAGTTATCATCCTCTGGATCCTTCTGGAAATGAGAGCTAGTTCATCTTCATCCTCAGATAGAGGATAGTCTGCACTTTCTTTCTTAGTAACTTCTTCAGCTCTTTTGGAGGATGAGCTTTCTGTTTGGCTTGTTTTTAGAGCTATCATTTTTCCCTTTTTGCTTGGTTTGTCAGCCAGCAACAGAGGTTCATGAGCTCTTAGAGTTCCAACCAAATCTTCTAATTTAATGTTGGCCAAGTCTCTTGCTTCGGTGATGGCAGTCACCATCGGTCTCCATTCTTTTGGTAAACTCCTCAAGATTTTTCTTATCCTCTCTTGAACGGAATATACCTTTCCAAGAGATCTGAGATTGTTTAATATGATTGTCAATCTTGAGAACATTTCATCAATTGTTTCTTCCTCCTTCATTTCAAATAACTCGAACTCTCTTACTCCCATGTCAATCCTTGCTTCCTTCACATGACTTGATCCTTCATGATGAATCCTTAGAGTATCCCACAGTTCCTTGGCGTTTTTGCATTCTTTAACTCTATCATATTCTTCTCTGCTCAAAGCACACGTTAGAAATAAATGAGCTTTAGAGTTTAGGAGTACCTTAGCATTTTCATCCGCCGTCCATTGTGCTTGAGGTTTCTCATCGGAGGTTGCATCTGTGTTGTTGACTCTAATGACATGATCCCCATTTTCAATAACAGACCACATGTTGTTATCTTGAGATATGAGAAACAATCTCATCTTACTTTTCCAGTGGTAGTAATCTGTACCATCAAAGTAAGGAGGTCTAGTGGAGGATCCTCCTTCAGGAACATACTTAGCTCTTGACATTTTTTCTTTGGATCTTTTTCTCTTACACTATTAGATGTAATATTTATAGAGAACCTTGCTCTGATACCAATTGATGAAGCTAAAAATCACTAGAAGGGGGGTTGAATAGGGATTTTGAGGTTTAAAAATTATTTTCAAAGTGTATGAGTTTCTGTCCTCTCAGTGAGGATGCGAACTGAAAAATGGTTTTTAAACTTTTCAAGAAAACTCAGAATAAGTGCAAGGAAATGTAAAGAGATAGACACACAAATTTTATCCTGGTTCACCCAATGATGGCTACGTCCAGTCCTCACAACCTTGTGAGATTTTCACTAAAGATCAACAGATCAACCTCTTGCAGAGGATGATTACACCTTGTGTATTCTCAAGCTTCACCAAGCTCACAATCAACTTTCAAATGTTTTCAAGTTCAACTAACTTGAAAATTTACAGAGTAATATGAGTATGATTTGATTTCTCTCAACTAAAACACTTTCTAAAAGATTTTTCAAAAGATCTAATGTATGAGTAGAGAAAGTGTGAAGAGAGGATGAATATTGCTTAAGATGAATGATATGATTCTTGATCTTTTTCTGCAATATTGGTGTGTGTTGTAATGAAGAGCTTCTTGCCCTTTTTATAGAGTCCTTGATAGCTCTTTCATGTGTTAAAAAACATCATGACCGTTGAGGAGGATGCAAAGATTTGTCCAATGGTCTTTGTGGTGAAATTACAACATTGCCATCCAGCCATCCTTGGACCTAGCAGTCCATCCTCTGCGTAGCCTTTACTCTTGGTCTTGTGTAGCCTTTTGATTTTTTCATTCTTCAAGACTTGTGACTTCTATTTGGAGCTTGTTTGCAGTTGCCTTTCAATATCTTGACTTTGCTTTATTTTTCCAATCACTCAAGAGTGAAATATAGGGCTGCCCTTAGCCTTTTCACATGGCATGGAGACTTGCAAACATGTCACTTCTTGAATCCCAAAGCTACAAGCTATCCTTGGACCTTGTATAGCTAGCCTTGTGATTTCTTTTGATCAAATGCTTCATATAATTGTTTATTCATGCTGATTTGATCTCATTAGATGGATTAAAAACGTTATTTCCGCGAGGATGGAAAATCTCAACTTGAAGACCCATCCTCTCAAGGTTCTGGCCATCCTCCAGCTTGAAACCTTAATGAATTAATCCAGATTTTTCTTCCTTTTATTCTAAATGATGATTAACCTGTTTTCTTATAATAATTCACTCAAAAACACAGATTAGTATTAACCACAATCATAATCTCTTAAGTAATTTTGTTATCATTAAAACCAAATCAGAGATTTTGTCTTAACAGGGAGGACGAAAATGACCTAAATGTTCAACCAATGACACAAAATCAGTTATTGGATGCACAAGATTTGTTAAAAACCATAATTGGATTTGAATAAGCATAGGGAGGACGAAAATGACATAAACGTTCAACCAATGACACAAAATCACTTATTGGATGCACAAGATTGGTTAAAAAACCTAATTGGATTAGAATAAGCCTAGGGATGACAAAAATGACATAAATGTTCAACCAATGACACAAACGCACTTATTGGATGCACAAGATTGGTTAAAACCATAATTGGGTTAGAATAAGCCTAGGGAGGACGAAAATGACTTAAATGTTCAACCAATGACACAAACGCACTTATTGGATGCACAAGATTGGTTAAAAAACATAATTGGATTAGAATAAGCCTAAGGAGGATGAAAATGACATAAATGTTCAACCAATTACATAAAATAACTTATTTGATGCACAAGATTGGTTAAAACCTTAATTGAATTAGAATAAGCCTAGGGAGGATGAAAATGACCTAAATGTTCAACCAATGACACAAATGCACTTATTGGATGCCCAAGTTTGGTTAAAAAAACCTAACTGGATAAGATTAAGCCTAGGGAGGACAAAAATGACCTAAATGTTCAACCAATGATACAAACCGCACTTATTAGATGCACAAGATTGGTTAAAAACCCTCATTGGATTAGAATAAGCCTTGGGAGGACGAAAATGACCTAAATGTTAATCCAATGACACAAAATAACTTATTGGATACACAAGATTTGTTCAAAACCCTAATTGGATTAGAATAAGCCTAGGGAGGACGAAAAAGACATAAATGTTCAACCAATGACACAAACACACTTGTTAGATGTAGAGGATTGGTTAAAAACCCTAATTGGATTAGAATAAGCCTTGGGAGGACGAAAATGAGCTAAATGTTAATCCAATGACACAAAATCACTTATTGGATACACAAGATTAAATAAAAACCCTAATTGGATTAGAATAAGCCTAGGGAGGACGAAAATGACATAAATATTCAACCAATGACACAAACGCACTTATTGGATGCACATGATTGGTTAAAATCCCTAATTGGATTAGAATAAGCCTTGGGAGGACGAAAATTACCTAAATGTTAATCCAATGACACAAAATCACTTATTGGATACACAAGATTTGTTAAAAACCCTAATTGGATTAGAATAAGCCTAGGGAGGACGAAAATGACATAAATGTTCAACCAATGACACAAACGCACTTATTGGATGCACATGATTGGTTAAAAACCCTAATTGGATTAGAATAAGCCTTGGGAGGATGAAAATGACCTAAATGTTAATCCAATGACACAAAATCACTTATTGGATGCACAAGATTTGTTAAAAACCCTAATTGGATTAGAATAAGCCTAGGGAGGATGAAAATGACATAAATGTTCAACCAATGACTTAAAATCACTTATTGGATGGACAAGATTGGTTAAAACCCTAATAGGTTTAGAATAAGCCAAGGGAGGACGAAAATGACATAAACGTTCAACCAATGAAACAACATCACTTATTGGATGCACAAGATTGGTTAAAAACCCTCGTTTGGATTAGAATAAGCCTTGGGAGGACGAAAAAGACTTAAATGGTCAACCAATGACCCAAAAGCACTTATTGGATGCACAAGATTGGATAAAAACCCTTATTGGATTAGAATAATCCTTGGGAGGAAGAAAATGACCTAAATATTAATCCAATGACACAAATTCACTTATTGGATGCACAAGATTGGTTAAAAAACCTAATTGGACTAGATTAAGCCTAGGCATGACGAAAATGACCTAAATGTTCAACCAATGACACAAACGCTTTTATTGGATGCACAAGATTTGTTAAAAACCCTAATTAGATTAGAATAACCCTAGGGAGAACTTAAATGATCTAAATGTTTAACTAATGACACAAAATCACTTATTTGATACACAAGATTGGTGAAAAAACGTAATTGGATTAGAATAAGCTTAGGGAGGACGAAAATGACCTAAATATTCAAACAATGACACGAACAGACTTATTCGATCCACAAGATTCGTTAAAAACCCTAATTGGATTAGAATAAGCCTAGGGTAGACGAAAATCACCTAAATGTTCAACCAATGACACAAAATCACTTATTGGATGCACAAGATTGGTTAAATTCCTAATTGGATTAGAATAAGCCTTGGGAGGACGAAAATGACCTAAATATTAATCCAATGACACAAAATCACTTATTGGATGCACAAGATTGGTTAAAAAACCTAATTGGATTAGAATAAGCCTAGGGAGGACGATAATGACCTAAATGTTCAACCAATGACACAAACGCACTTATTGGATGCACAAGATTGGTTAAAACCATAATTGGGTTAGAATAAGCCTAGGGAGGACAAAAATGACTTAAATGTTCAACCAATGACACAAACGCACTTATTGGATGCACAAGATTGGTTAAAAAACATAATTGGATTAGAATAAGCCTAACAAGGATGAAAATGACATAAATGTTCAACCAATTACACAAAATAACTTATTTGATGCACAAGATTGGTTAAAACCTTAATTGGATTAGAATAAGCCTAGGGAGGATGAAAATGACCTAAATGTTCAACCAATGACACAAATGCACTTATTAGATGCCCAAGTTTGGTTAAAAAAACCTAACTGGATAAGAATAAGCCTAGGGAGGACAAAAATGACCTAAATGTTCAACCAATGATACAAACCGCACTTTTTAGATGCACAAGATTAGTTAAAAACCCTAATTGGATTAGAATAAGCCTTGGGAGGACGAAAATGACCTAAATGTTAATCCAATGACACAAAATCACTTATTGGATACACAAGATTTGTTCAAAACCCTAATTGGATTAGAATAAGCCTAGGGAGGACGAAAAAGACATAAATGTTCAACCAATGACACAAACACACTTATTAGATGCAGAGGATTGGTTAAAAACCCTAATTGGATTAGAATAAGCCTTGGGAGGACGAAAATGAGCTAAATGTTAATCCAATGACACAAAATCACTTATTGGATACACAAGATTAAATAAAAACCCTAATTGGATTAGAATAAGCCTAGGGAGGACGAAAATGACATAAATATTCAACCAATGACACAAACGCACTTATTGGATGCACATGATTGGTTAAAATCCCTAATTGGATTAGAATAAGCCTTGGGAGGACGAAAATTACCTAAATGTTAATCCAATGACACAAAATCACTTATTGGATACACAAGATTTGTTAAAAACCCTAATTGGATTAGAATAAGCCTAGGGAGGACGAAAATGACATAAATGTTCAACCAATGACACAAACGCACTTATTGGATGCACATGATTGGTTAAAAACCCTAATTGGATTAGAATAAGCCTTGGGAGGATGAAAATGACCTAAATGTTAATCCAATGACACAAAATCACTTATTGGATGCACAAGATTTGTTAAAAACCCTAATTGGATTAGAATAAGCCTAGGGAGGATGAAAATGACATAAATGTTCAACCAATGACTTAAAATCACTTATTGGATGGACAAGATTGGTTAAAACCCTAATAGGTTTAGAATAAGCCAAGGGAGGACGAAAATGACATAAACGTTCAACCAATGAAACAACATCACTTATTGGATGCACAAGATTGGTTAAAAACCCTCGTTTGGATTAGAATAAGCCTTGGGAGGACGAAAAAGACTTAAATGGTCAACCAATGACCCAAAAGCACTTATTGGATGCACAAGATTGGATAAAAACCCTTATTGGATTAGAATAATCCTTGGGAGGAAGAAAATGACCTAAATATTAATCCAATGACACAAATTCACTTATTGGATGCACAAGATTGGTTAAAAAACCTAATTGGACTAGATTAAGCCTAGGCATGACGAAAATGACCTAAATGTTCAACCAATGACACAAACGCTTTTATTGGATGCACAAGATTGGTTAAAAACCCTAATTAGATTAGAATAACCCTAGGGAGAACTTAAATGATCTAAATGTTTAACTAATGACACAAAATCACTTATTTGATACACAAGATTGGTGAAAAAACGTAATTGGATTAGAATAAGCTTAGGGAGGACGAAAATGACCTAAATATTCAAACAATGACACGAACAGACTTATTCGATCCACAAGATTCGTTAAAAACCCTAATTGGATTAGAATAAGCCTAGGGTAGACGAAAATCACCTAAATGTTCAACCAATGACACAAAATCACTTATTGGATGCACAAGATTGGTTAAATTCCTAATTGGATTAGAATAAGCCTTGGGAGGATGAAAATGACCTAAATATTAATCCAATGACACAAAATCACTTATTGGATGCACAAGATTGGTTAAAAAACCTAATTGGATTAGAATAAGCCTAGGGAGGACGATAATGACCTAAATGTTCAACCAATGACACAAACGCACTTATTGGATGCACAAGATTGGTTAAAACCATAATTGGGTTAGAATAAGCCTAGGGAGGACAAAAATGACTTAAATGTTCAACCAATGACACAAACGCACTTATTGGATGCACAAGATTGGTTAAAAAACATAATTGGATTAGAATAAGCCTAAGGAGGATGAAAATGACATAAATGTTCAACCAATTACACAAAATAACTTATTTGATGCACAAGATTGGTTAAAACCTTAATTGGATTAGAATAAGCCTAGGGAGGATGAAAATGACCTAAATGTTCAACCAATGACACAAATGCACTTATTAGATGCCCAAGTTTGGTTAAAAAAACCTAACTGGATAAGAATAAGCCTAGGGAGGACAAAAATGACCTAAATGTTCAACCAATGATACAAACCGCACTTATTAGATGCACAAGATTAGTTAAAAACCCTAATTGGATTAGAATAAGCTTTGGGAGGACGAAAATGACCTAAATGTTAATCCAATGACACAAAATCACTTATTGAATACACAAGATTTGTTCAAAACCCTAATTGGATTAGAATAAGCCTAGGGAGGACGAAAATGACATAAATGTTCAACCAATGACACAAACGCACTTATTGGATGCACATGATTGGTTAAAAACCCTAATTGGATTAGAATAAGCCTTGGGAGGATGAAAATGACCTAAATGTTAATCCAATGACACAAAATCACTTATTGGATGCACAAGATTTGTTAAAAACCCTAATTGGATTAGAATAAGCCTAGGGAGGATGAAAATGACATAAATGTTCAACCAATGACTTAAAATCACTTATTGGATGGACAAGATTGGTTAAAACCCTAATAGGTTTAGAATAAGCCAAAGGAGGACGAAAATGACATAAACGTTCAACCAATGAAACAACATCACTTATTGGATGCACAAGATTGGTTAAAAACCCTCGTTTGGATTAGAATAAGCCTTGGGAGGACGAAAAAGACTTAAATGGTCAACCAATGACCCAAAAGCACTTATTGGATGCACAAGATTGGATAAAAACCCTTATTGGATTAGAATAATCCTTGGGAGGAAGAAAATGACCTAAATATTAATCCAATGACACAAATTCACTTATTGGATGCACAAGATTGGTTAAAAAACCTAATTGGACTAGATTAAGCCTAGGCATGACGAAAATGACCTAAATGTTCAACCAATGACACAAACGCTTTTATTGGATGCACAAGATTGGTTAAAAACCCTAATTAGATTAGAATAACCCTAGGGAGAACTTAAATGATCTAAATGTTTAACTAATGACACAAAATCACTTATTTGATACACAAGATTGGTGAAAAAACGTAATTGGATTAGAATAAGCTTAGGGAGGACGAAAATGACCTAAATATTCAAACAATGACACGAACAGACTTATTCGATCCACAAGATTGGTTAAAAACCCTAATTGGATTAGAATAAGCCTAGGGTAGACGAAAATCACCTAAATGTTCAACCAATGACACAAAATCACTTATTGGATGCACAAGATTGGTTAAATTCCTAATTGGATTAGAATAAGCCTTGGGAGGACGAAAATGACCTAAATATTAATCCAATGACACAAAATCACTTATTAATTGCACAAGATTGGTTAAAAAACCTAATTGGATTAGAATAAGCCTAGGGAGGACGATAATGACCTAAATGTTCAACCAATGACACAAACGCACTTATTGGATGCACAAGATTGGTTAAAACCATAATTGGGTTAGAATAAGCCTAGGGAGGACAAAAATGACTTAAATGTTCAACCAATGACACAAATGCACTTATTGGATGCACAAGATTGGTTAAAAAACATAATTGGATTAGAATAACCCGAGGGAGGACGAAAATGACCTAAATGCTCAACCAATGACACAAAATCACTTATTAGATGCACAAGATTGGTTAAAAACCTTAATTGGATTAGAATAAGCCTTGGGAGTGATGAAGCTAAAAATCACTAGAAGGGGGGTTGAATAGGGATTTTGAGGTTTAAAAATTATTTTCAAAGTGTATGAGTTTCTGTCCTCTCAGTGAGGATGCGAACTGAAAAATTGTTTTTAAACTTTTTAAGAAAACTCAGAATAAGTGCAAGGAAATGTAAAGAGATAGACACACAAATTTTATCCTGGTTCACCCAATGATGGTTACGTCCAGTCCTCACAACCTTGTGAGATTTTCACTAAAGATCAACAGATCAACCTCTTGCAGAGGATGATTACACCTTGTGTATTCTCAAGCTTCACCAAGCTCACAATCAACTTTCAAATGTTTTCAAGTTCAACTAACTTGAAAATTTACAGAGTAATATGAGTATGATTTGATTTCTCTCAACTAAAACACTTTCTAAAAGATTTTTCAAAAGATCTAATGTATGAGTAGAGAAAGTGTGAAGAGAGGATGAATATTGCTTAAGATGAATGATATGATTCTTGATCTTTTTCTGCAATATTGGTGTGTGTTGTAATGAAGAGCTTCTTGCCCTTTTTATAGAGTCCTTGATAGTTCTTTCATGTGTTAAAAAACATCATGACCGTTGAGGAGGATGCAAAGATTTGTCCAATGGTCTTTGTGGTGAAATTACAACATTGCCATCCAGCCATCCTTGGACCTAGCAGTCCATCCTCTGCGTAGCCTTTACTCTTGGTCTTGTGTAGCCTTTTGATTTTTTCATTCTTCAAGACTTGTGACTTCTATTTGGAGCTTGTTTGCAGTTGCCTTTCAATATCTTGACTTTGCTTTATTTTTCCAATCACTCAAGAGTGAAATATAGGGCTGCCCTTAGCCTTTTCACATGGCATGGAGACTTGCAAACATGTCACTTCTTGAATCCCAAAGCTACAAGCTATCCTTGGACCTTGTATAGCTAGCCTTGTGATTTCTTTTGATCAAATGCTTCATATAATTGTTTATTCATGCTGATTTGATCTCATTAGATGGATTAAAAACGATATTTCCGCGAGGATGGAAAATCTCAACTTGAAGACCCATCCTCTCAAGGTTCTGGCCATCCTCCAGCTTGAAACCTTAATGAATTAATCCAGATTTTTCTTCCTTTTATTCTAAATGATGATTAACCTGTTTTCTTATAATAATTCACTCAAAAACACAGATTAGTATTAACCACAATCATAATCTCTTAAGTAATTTTGTTATCATTAAAATCAAATCAGAGATTTTGTCTCAACAGGGAGGACGAAAATGACCTAAATGTTCAACCAATGACACAAAATCAGTTATTGGATGCACAAGATTTGTTAAAAACCATAATTGGATTTGAATAAGCATAGGGAGGACGAAAATTACATAAACGTTCAACCAATGACACAAAATCACTTATTGGATGCACAAGATTGGTTAAAAAACCTAATTGGATTAGAATAAGCCTAGGGATGACAAAAATGACATAAATGTTCAACCAATGACACAAACGCACTTATTGGATGCACAAGATTGGTTAAAACCATAATTGGGTTAGAATAAGCCTAGGGAGGACGAAAATGACTTAAATGTTCAACCAATGACACAAACGCACTTATTGGATGCACAAGATTGGTTAAAAAACATAATTGGATTAGAATAAGCCTAAGGAGGATGAAAATGACATAAATGTTCAACCAATTACACAAAATAACTTATTTGATGCACAAGATTGGTTAAAACCTTAATTGGATTAGAATAAGCCTAGGGAGGATGAAAATGACCTAAATGTTCAACCAATGACACAAATGCACTTATAGGATGCCCAAGTTTGGTTAAAAAAACCTAACTGGATAAGATTAAGCCTAGGGAGGACAAAAATGACCTAAATGTTCAACCAATGATACAAACCGCACTTATTAGATGCACAAGATTGGTTAAAAACCCTAATTGGATTAGAATAAGCCTTGGGAGGACGAAAATGACCTAAATGTTAATCCAATGACACAAAATCACTTATTGGATACACAAGATTTGTTCAAAACCCTAATTGGATTAGAATAAGCCTAGGGAGGACGAAAAAGACATAAATGTTCAACTAATGACACAAACACACTTATTAGATGCAGAGGATTGGTTAAAAACCCTAATTGGATTAGAATAAGCCTTGGGAGGACGAAAATGAGCTAAATGTTAATCCAATGACACAAAATCACTTATTGGATACAGAAGATTTAATAAAAACCCTAATTGGATTAGAATAAGCCTAGGGAGGACGAAAATGACATAAATATTCAACCAATGACACAAACGCACTTATTGGATGCACATGATTGGTTAAAATCCCTAATTGGATTAGAATAAGCCTTGGGAGGACGAAAATTACCTAAATGTTAATCCAATGACACAAAATCACTTATTGGATACACAAGATTTGTTAAAAACCCTAATTGGATTAGAATAAGCCTAGGGAGGACAAAAATGACATAAATGTTCAACCAATGACACAAACGCACTTATTGGATGCACATGATTGGTTAAAAACCCTAATTGGATTAGAATAAGCCTTGGGAGGATGAAAATGACCTAAATGTTAATCCAATGACACAAAATCACTTATTGGATGCACAAGATTTGTTAAAAACCCTAATTGGATTAGAATAAGCCTAGGGAGGATGAAAATGACATAAATGTTCAACCAATGACTTAAAATCACTTATTGGATGGACAAGATTGGTTAAAACCCTAATTAGTTTAGAATAAGCCAAGGGAGGACGAAAATGACATAAACGTTCAACCAATGAAACAACATCACTTATTGGATGCACAAGATTGGTTAAAAACCCTCGTTTGGATTAGAATAAGCCTTGGGAGGACGAAAAAGACTTAAATGGTCAACCAATGACCCAAAAGCACTTATTAGATGCACAAGATTGGATAAAAACCCTTATTGGATTAGAATAATCCTTGGGAGGAAGAAAATGACCTAAATATGAATCCAATGACACAAATTCACTTATTGGATGCACAAGATTGGTTAAAAAACCTAATTGGACTAGATTAAGCCTAGGCATGACGAAAATGACCTAAATGTTCAACCAATGACACAAACACTTTTATTGGATGCACAAGATTGGTTAAAAACCCTAATTAGATTAGAATAACCCTAGGGAGAACTTAAATGATCTAAATGTTTAACTAATGACACAAAATCACTTATTTGATAAACAAGATTGGTGAAAAAACGTAATTGGATTAGAATAAGCTTAGGGATGACGAAAATGACCTAAATATTCAAACAATGACACGAACAGACTTATTCGATCCACAAGATTGGTTAAAAACCCTAATTGGATTAGAATAAGCCTAGGGAAGACGAAAATCACCTAAATGTTCAACCAATGACACAAAATCACTTATTGGATGCACAAGATTGGTTAAATTCCTAATTGGATTAGAATAAGCCTTGGGAGGACGAAAATGACCTAAATATTAATCCAATGACACAAAATCACTTATTGGATGCACAAGATTGGTTAAAAAACCTAATTGGATTAGAATAAGCCTAGTGAGGACGATAATGACCTAAATGTTCAACCAATGACACAAACGCACTTATTGGATGCACAAGATTGGTTAAAACCATAATTGGGTTAGAATAAGCCTAGGGAGGACAAAAATGACTTAAATGTTCAACCAATGACACAAATGCACTTATTGGATGCACAAGATTGGTTAAAAAACATAATTGGATTAGAATAACCCTAGGGAGGACGAAAATGACCTAAATGCTCAACCAATGACACAAAATCACTTATTAGATGCACAAGATTGGTTAAAAACCCTAATTGGATTAGAATAAGCCTTGGGAGTGATGAAGCTAAAAATCACTAGAAGGGGGGTTGAATAGGGATTTTGAGGTTTAAAAATTATTTTCAAAGTGTATGAGTTTCTGTCCTCTCAGTGAGGATGCGAACTGAAAAATGGTTTTTAAACTTTTCAAGAAAACTCAGAATAAGTGCAAGGAAATGTAAAGAGATAGACACACAAATTTTATCCTGGTGCACCCAATGATGGCTAAGTCCAGTCCTCACAACCTTGTGAGATTTTCACTAAAGATCAACAGATCAACCTCTTGCAGAGGATGATTACACCTTGTGTATTCTCAAGCTTCACCAAGCTTACAATCAACTTTCAAATGTTTTCAAGTTCAACTAACTTGAAAATTTACAGAGTAATATGAGTATGATTTAATTTCTCTCAACTAAAACACTTTCTAAAAGATTTTTCAAAAGATCTAATGTATGAGTAGAGAAAGTGTGAAGAGAGGATGAATATTGCTTAAGATGAATGATATGATTCTTGATCTTTTTCTGCAATATTGGTGTGTGTTGTAATGAAGAGCTTCCTGCCCTTTTTATAGAGTCCTTGATAGCTCTTTCATGTGTTAAAAAACATCATGACCGTTGAGGAGAATGCAAAGATTTGTCCAATGGTCTTTGTGCTGAAATTACAACATTGCCATCCAGCCATCCTTGGACCTAGCAGTCCATCCTCTGCGTAGCCTTTACTCTTGGTCTTGTGTAGCCTTTTGATTTTTTCATTCTTCAAGACTTGTGACTTCTATTTGGAGCTTGTTTGCAGTTGCCTTTCAATATCTTGACTTTGCTTTATTTTTCCAATCACTCAAGAGTGAAATATAGGGCTGCCCTTAGCCTTTTCACATGGCATGGAGACTTGCAAACATGTCACTTCTTGAATCCCAAAGCTACAAGCTATCCTTGGACCTTGTATAGCTAGCCTTGTGATTTCTTTTGATCAAATGCTTCATATAATTGTTTATTCATGCTGATTTGATCTCATTAGATGGATTAAAAACGTTATTTCCGCGAGGATGGAAAATCTCAACTTGAAAACCCATCCTCTCAAGGTTCTGGCCATCCTCCAGCTTGAAACCTTAATGATTTAATCCAGATTTTTCTTCCTTTTGTTCTAAATGATGATTAACCTGTTTTCTTATAATAATTCACTCAAAAACACAGATTAGTATTAACCACAATCATAATCTCTTAAGTAATTTTGTTATCATTAAAATCAAATGAGAGATTTTGTATCAACAGGGAGGACGAAAATGACCTAAATGTTCAACCAATGACACAAAATCAGTTATTGGATGCACAAGATTTGTTAAAAACCATAATTGTATTTGAATAAGCATAGGGAGGACGAAAATGACATAAACGTTCAACCAATGACACAAAATCACTTATTGGATGCACAAGATTGGTTAAAAAACCTAATTGGATTAGAATAAGCCTAGGGATGACAAAAATGACATAAATGTTCAACCAATGACACAAACGCACTTTTTGGATGCACAAGATTGGTTAAAACCATAATTGGGTTAGAAAAAGCCTAGGGAGGACAAAAATGACTTAAATGTTCAACCAATGACACAAACGCACTTATTGGATGCACAAGATTGGTTAAAAAACATAATTGGATTAGAATAAGCCTAAGGAGGATGAAAATGACATAAATGTTCAACCAATTACACAAAATAACTTATTTGATGCACAAGATTGGGTAAAACCTTAATTGGATTAGAATAAGCCTAGGGAGGATGAAAATGACCTAAATGTTCAACCAATGACACAAATGCACTTATTAGATGCCCAAGTTTGGTTAAAAAAACCTAACTGGATAAGAATAAGCCTAGGGAGGACAAAAATGACCTAAATGTTCAACCAATGATACAAACCGCACTTATTAGATGCACAAGATTGGTTAAAAAACCTAATTGGATTAGAATAAGCCTTGGGAGAACGAAAATGACCTAAATGTTAATCCAATGACACAAAATCACTTATTGAATACACAAGATTTGTTCAAAACCCTAATTGGATTAGAATAAGCCTAGGGAGGACGAAAAAGACATAAATGTTCAACCAATGACACAAACACACTTATTAGATGCAGAGGATTGGTTAAAAACCCTAATTGGATTAGAATAAGCCTTGAGAGGACGAAAATGAGCTAAATGTTAATCCAATGACACAAAATCACTTATTGGATACAGAAGATTTAATAAAAACCCTAATTGGATTAGAATAAGCCTAGGGAGGACGAAAATGACATAAATATTCAACCAATGACACAAACGCACTTATTGGATGCACATGATTGGTTAAAATCCCTAATTGGATTAGAATAAGCCTTGGGAGGACGAAAATTACCTAAATGTTAATCCAATGACACAAAATCACTTATTGGATACACAAGATTTGTTAAAAACCCTAATTGGATTAGAATAAGCCTAGGGAGGACGAAAATGACATAAATGTTCAAACAATGACACAAACGCACTTATTGGATGCACATGATTGGTTAAAAACCCTAATTGGATTAGAATAAGCCTTGGGAGGATGAAAATGACCTAAATGTTAATCCAATGACACAAAATCACTTATTGGATGCACAAGATTTGTTAAAAACCCTAATTGGATTAGAATAAGCCTAGGGAAGACGAAAATGACCTAAATGTTTAACCAATGACACAAAATCACTTATTGGATGCACAAGATTGGTTAAAATCCTAATTGGATTAGAATAAGCCTTGGGAGGACGAAAATGACCTAAATATTAATCCAATGACACAAAATCACTTATTTGATGCACAAGATTGGTTAAAAAACCAAATTGGATTAGAATAAGCCTAGGGAGGACGATAATGATCTATATGTTCAACCAATGACACAAACGCACTTATTGGATGCACAAGATTTGTTAAAACCATAATTGGGTTAGAATAAGCCTAGGGAGGACAAAAATGACTTAAATGTTCAACCAATGACACAAATGCACTTATTGGATGCACAAGATTGGTTAAAAAACATAATTGGATTAGAATAACCCTAGGGAGGACGAAAATGACCTAAATGCTCAACCAATGACACAAAATCACTTATTAGATGCACAAGATTGGTTAAAAACCCTAATTGGATTAGAATAAGCCTTGGGAGTGATGAAGCTAAAAATCACTAGAAGGGGGGTTGAATAGGGATTTTGAGGTTTAAAAATTATTTTCAAAGTGTATGAGTTTCTGTCCTCTCAGTGAGGATGCGAACTGAAAAATGGTTTTTAAACTTTTCAAGAAAACTCAGAATAAGTGCAAGGAAATGTAAAGAGATAGACACAAATTTTATCCTGGTTCACCCAATGATGGCTACGTCCAGTCCTCACAACCTTGTGAGATTTTCACTAAAGATCAACAGATCAACCTCTTGCAGAGGATGATTACACCTTGTGTATTCTCAAACTTCACCAAGCTTACAATCAACTTTCAAATGTTTTCAAGTTCAACTAACTTGAAAATTTACAGAGTAATATGAGTATGATTTGATTTCTCTCAACTAAAACACTTTCTAAAAGATTTTTCAAAAGATCTAATGTATGAGTAGAGAAAGTGTGAAGAGAGGATGAATATTGCTTAAGATGAATGATATGATTCTTGATCTTTTTCTGCAATATTGGTGTGTGTTGTAATGAAGAGCTTCCTGCCCTTTTTATAGAGTCCTTGATAGCTCTTTCATGTGTTAAAAAACATCATGACCGTTGAGGAGAATGCAAAGATTTGTCCAATGGTCTTTGTGCTGAAATTACAACATTGCCATCCAGCCATCCTTGGACCTAGCAGTCCATCCTCTGCGTAGCCTTTACTCTTGGTCTTGTGTAGCCTTTTGATTTTTTCATTCTTCAAGACTTGTGACTTCTATTTGGAGCTTGTTTGCAGTTGCCTTTCAATATCTTGACTTTGCTTTATTTTTCCAATCACTCAAGAGTGAAATATAGGGCTGCCCTTAGCCTTTTCACATGGCATGGAGACTTGCAAACATGTCACTTCTTGAATCCCAAAGCTACAAGCTATCCTTGGACCTTGTATAGCTAGCCTTGTGATTTCTTTTGATCAAATGCTTCATATAATTGTTTATTCATGCTGATTTGATCTCATTAGATGGATTAAAAACGTTATTTCCGCGAGGATGGAAAATCTCAACTTGAAAACCCATCCTCTCAAGGTTCTGGCCATCCTCCAGCTTGAAACCTTAATGAATTAATCCAGATTTTTCTTCCTTTTGTTCTAAATGATGATTAACCTGTTTTCTTATAATAATTCACTCAAAAACACAGATTAGTATTAACCACAATCATAATCTCTTAAGTAATTTTGTTATCATTAAAATCAAATGAGAGATTTTGTATCAACAGGGAGGACGAAAATGACCTAAATGTTCAACCAATGACACAAAATCAGTTATTGGATGCACAAGATTTGTTAAAAACCATAATTGTATTTGAATAAGCATAGGGAGGACGAAAATGACATAAACGTTCAACCAATGACACAAAATCACTTATTGGATGCACAAGATTGGTTAAAAAACCTAATTGGATTAGAATAAGCCTAGGGATGACAAAAATGACATAAATGTTCAACCAATGACACAAACGCACTTTTTGGATGCACAAGATTGGTTAAAACCATAATTGGGTTAGAAAAAGCCTAGGGAGGACAAAAATGACTTAAATGTTCAACCAATGACACAAACGCACTTATTGGATGCACAAGATTGGTTAAAAAACATAATTGGATTAGAATAAGCCTAAGGAGGATGAAAATGACATAAATGTTCAACCAATTACACAAAATAACTTATTTGATGCACAAGATTGGGTAAAACCTTAATTGGATTAGAATAAGCCTAGGGAGGATGAAAATGACCTAAATGTTCAACCAATGACACAAATGCACTTATTAGATGCCCAAGTTTGGTTAAAAAAACCTAACTGGATAAGAATAAGCCTAGGGAGGACAAAAATGACCTAAATGTTCAACCAATGATACAAACCGCACTTATTAGATGCACAAGATTGGTTAAAAAACCTAATTGGATTAGAATAAGCCTTGGGAGAACGAAAATGACCTAAATGTTAATCCAATGACACAAAATCACTTATTGAATACACAAGATTTGTACAAAACCCTAATTGGATTAGAATAAGCCTAGGGAGGACGAAAAAGACATAAATGTTCAACCAATGACACAAACACACTTATTAGATGCAGAGGATTGGTTAAAAACCCTAATTGGATTAGAATAAGCCTTGAGAGGACGAAAATGAGCTAAATGTTAATCCAATGACACAAAATCACTTATTGGATACAGAAGATTTAATAAAAACCCTAATTGGATTAGAATAAGCCTAGGGAGGACGAAAATGACATAAATATTCAACCAATGACACAAACGCACTTATTGGATGCACATGATTGGTTAAAATCCCTAATTGGATTAGAATAAGCCTTGGGAGGACGAAAATTACCTAAATGTTAATCCAATGATACAAAATCACTTATTGGATACACAAGATTTGTTAAAAACCCTAATTGGATTAGAATAAGCCTAGGGAGGAC
>JBBPBP010000001.1:43572681-43583516 GCA_037974735.1 Cicer chorassanicum
ATGCAAAGATTTGTCCAATGGTCTTTGTGCTGAAATTACAACATTGCCATCCAGCCATCCTTGGACCTAGCAGTCCATCCTCTGCGTAGCCTTTACTCTTGGTCTTGTGTAGCCTTTTGATTTTTTCATTCTTCAAGACTTGTGACTTCTATTTGGAGCTTGTTTGCAGTTGCCTTTCAATATCTTGACTTTGCTTTATTTTTCCAATCACTCAAGAGTGAAATATAGGGCTGCCCTTAGCCTTTTCACATGGCATGGAGACTTGCAAACATGTCACTTCTTGAATCCCAAAGCTACAAGCTATCCTTGGACCTTGTATAGCTAGCCTTGTGATTTCTTTTGATCAAATGCTTCATATAATTGTTTATTCATGCTGATTTGATCTCATTAGATGGATTAAAAACGTTATTTCCGCGAGGATGGAAAATCTCAACTTGAAAACCCATCCTCTCAAGGTTCTGGCCATCCTCCAGCTTGAAACCTTAATGATTTAATCCAGATTTTTCTTCCTTTTGTTCTAAATGATGATTAACCTGTTTTCTTATAATAATTCACTCAAAAACACAGATTAGTATTAACCACAATCATAATCTCTTAAGTAATTTTGTTATCATTAAAATCAAATGAGAGATTTTGTATCAACAGGGAGGACGAAAATGACCTAAATGTTCAACCAATGACACAAAATCAGTTATTGGATGCACAAGATTTGTTAAAAACCATAATTGTATTTGAATAAGCATAGGGAGGACGAAAATGACATAAACGTTCAACCAATGACACAAAATCACTTATTGGATGCACAAGATTGGTTAAAAAACCTAATTGGATTAGAATAAGCCTAGGGATGACAAAAATGACATAAATGTTCAACCAATGACACAAACGCACTTTTTGGATGCACAAGATTGGTTAAAACCATAATTGGGTTAGAAAAAGCCTAGGGAGGACAAAAATGACTTAAATGTTCAACCAATGACACAAACGCACTTATTGGATGCACAAGATTGGTTAAAAAACATAATTGGATTAGAATAAGCCTAAGGAGGATGAAAATGACATAAATGTTCAACCAATTACACAAAATAACTTATTTGATGCACAAGATTGGGTTAAACCTTAATTGGATTAGAATAAGCCTAGGGAGGATGAAAATGACCTAAATGTTCAACCAATGACACAAATGCACTTATTAGATGCCCAAGTTTGGTTAAAAAAACCTAACTGGATAAGAATAAGCCTAGGGAGGACAAAAATGACCTAAATGTTCAACCAATGATACAAACCGCACTTATTAGATGCACAAGATTGGTTAAAAAACCTAATTGGATTAGAATAAGCCTTGGGAGAACGAAAATGACCTAAATGTTAATCCAATGACACAAAATCACTTATTGAATACACAAGATTTGTTCAAAACCCTAATTGGATTAGAATAAGCCTAGGGAGGACGAAAAAGACATAAATGTTCAACCAATGACACAAACACACTTATTAGATGCAGAGGATTGGTTAAAAACCCTAATTGGATTAGAATAAGCCTTGAGAGGACGAAAATGAGCTAAATGTTAATCCAATGACACAAAATCACTTATTGGATACAGAAGATTTAATAAAAACCCTAATTGGATTAGAATAAGCCTAGGGAGGACGAAAATGACATAAATATTCAACCAATGACACAAACGCACTTATTGGATGCACATGATTGGTTAAAATCCCTAATTGGATTAGAATAAGCCTTGGGAGGACGAAAATTACCTAAATGTTAATCCAATGATACAAAATCACTTATTGGATACACAAGATTTGTTAAAAACCCTAATTGGATTAGAATAAGCCTAGGGAGGACGAAAATGACATAAATGTTCAACCAATGACACAAACACACTTATTGGATGCACATGATTGGTTAAAAACCCTAATTGGATTAGAATAAGCCTTGGGAGGATGAAAATGACCTAAATGTTAATCCAATGACACAAAATCACTTATTGGATGCACAAGATTTGTTAAAAACCCTAATTGGATTAGAATAAGCCTAGGGAGGATGAAAATGACATAAATGTTCGACCAATGACTTAAAATCACTTATTGGATGGACAAGATTGGTTAAAACCCTAATTGGTTTAGAATAAGCCAAGGGAGGACGAAAATGACATAAACGTTCAACCAATGAAACAACATCACTTATTGGATGCACAAGATTGGTTAAAAACCCTCGTTTGGATTAGAATAAGCCTTGGGAGGACGAAAAAGACTTAAATGGTCAACCAATGACCCAAAAGCACTTATTGGATGCACAAGATTGGATAAAAACCCTTATTGGATTAGAATAATCCTTGGGAGGAAGAAAATGACCTAAATATTAATCCAATGACACAAATTCACTTATTGGATGCACAAGATTGGTTAAAAAAATAATTGGACTAGATTAAGCCTAGGCATGACGAAAATGACCTAAATGTTCAACCAATGACACAAACGCTTTTATTGGATGCACAAGATTGGTTAAAAACCCTAATTAGATTAGAATAACCCTAGGGAGAACTTAAATGATCTAAATGTTTAACTAATGACACAAAATCACTTATTTGATACACAAGATTGGTGAAAAAACGTAATTGGATTAGAATAAGCTTAGGGAGGACGAAAATGACCTAAATATTCAAACAATGACACGAACAGACTTATTCGATCCACAAGATTGGTTAAAAACCCTAATTGGATTAGAATAAGCCTAGGGAAGACGAAAATCACCTAAATGTTCAACCAATGACACAAAATCACTTATTGGATGCACAAGATTGGTTAAATTCCTAATTGGATTAGAATAAGCCTTGGGAGGACGAAAATGACCTAAATATTAATCCAATGACACAAAATCACTTATTGGATGCACAAGATTGGTTAAAAAACCTAATTGGATTAGAATAAGCCTAGGGAGGACGATAATGACCTAAATGTTCAACCAATGACACAAACGCACTTATTGGATGCACAAGATTGGTTAAAACCATAATTCGGTTAGAATAAGCCTAGGGAGGACAAAAATGACTTAAATGTTCAACCAATGACACAAATGCACTTATTGGATGCACAAGATTGGTTAAAAAACATAATTGGATTAGAATAACCCTAGGGAGGACGAAAATGACCTAAATGCTCAACCAATGACACAAAATCACTTATTAGATGCACAAGATTGGTTAAAAACCCTAATTGGATTAGAATAAGCCTTGGGAGTGATGAAGCTAAAAATCACTAGAAGGGGGGTTGAATAGGGATTTTGAGGTTTAAAAATTATTTTCAAAGTGTATGAGTTTCTGTCCTCTCAGTGAGGATGCGAACTGAAAAATGGTTTTTAAACTTTTCAAGAAAACTCAGAATAAGTGCAAGGAAATGTAAAGAGATAGACACAAATTTTATCCTGGTTCACCCAATGATGGCTACGTCCAGTCCTCACAACCTTGTGAGATTTTCACTAAAGATCAACAGATCAACCTCTTGCAGAGGATGATTACACCTTGTGTATTCTCAAACTTCACCAAGCTTACAATCAACTTTCAAATGTTTTCAAGTTCAACTAACTTGAAAATTTACAGAGTAATATGAGTATGATTTGATTTCTCTCAACTAAAACACTTTCTAAAAGATTTTTCAAAAGATCTAATGTATGAGTAGAGAAAGTGTGAAGAGAGGATGAATATTGCTTAAGATGAATGATATGATTCTTGATCTTTTTCTGCAATATTGTTGTGTGTTGTAATGAAGAGCTTCTTGCCCTTTTTATAGAGTCATTGATAGCTTTTTCATGTGTTAAAAAACATCATGACCGTTGAGGAGAATGCAAAGATTTGTCCAATGGTCTTTGTGCTGAAATTACAACATTGCCATCCAGCCATCCTTGGACCTAGCAGTCCATCCTCTGCGTAGCCTTTACTCTTGGTCTTGTGTAGCCTTTTGGTTTTTTCATTCTTCAAGACTTGTGACTTCTATTTGGAGCTTGTTTGCAGTTGCCTTTCAATATCTTGACTTTGCTTTATTTTTCCAATCACTTAAGAGTGAAATATAGGGCTGCCCTTAGCCTTTTCACATGGCATGGAGACTTGCAAACATGTCACTTCTTGAATCCCAAAGCTACAAGCTATCCTTGGACCTTGTATAGCTAGCCTTGTGATTTCTTTTGATCAAATGCTTCATATAATTGTTTATTCATGCTGATTTGATCTCATTAGATGGATTAAAAACGTTATTTCCGCGAGGATGGAAAATCTCAACTTGAAGACCCATCCTCTCAAGGTTCTGGCCATCCTCCAGCTTGAAACCTTAATGAATTAATCCAGATTTTTCTTCCTTTTGTTCTAAATGATGATTAACTTGTTTTCTTATAATTATTCACTCAAAAACACAGATTAGTATTAACCACAATCATAATCTCTTAAGTAATTTTGTTATCATTAAAATCAAATGAGAGATTTTGTCTCAACAGGGAGGACGAAAATGATCTAAATATTCAACCAATGACACAAAATCAGTTATTGGATGCACAAGATTTGTTAAAAGCCATAATTGGATTTGAATAAGCATAGGGAGGACGAAAATGACATAAACGTTCAACCAATGACACAAAATCACTTTTTTGATGCACAAGATTGGTTAAAAAACCTAATTGGATTAGAATAAGCCTAGGGATGACAAAAATGACATAAATGTTCAACCAATGACACAAACGCACTTATTGGATGCACAAGATTGGTTAAAACCATAATTGGGTTAGAATAAGCCTAGGGAGGACAAAAATGACTTAAATGTTCAACCAATGACACAAACGCACTTATTGGATGCACAAGATTGGTTAAAAAACATAATTGGATTAGAATAAGCCTAAGGAGGATGAAAATGACATAAATGTTCAACCAATTACACAAAATAACTTATTTGATGCACAAGATTGGTTAAAACCTTAATTGGATTAGAATAAGCCTAGGGAGGATGAAAATGACCTAAATGTTCAACCAATGACACAAATGCACTTATTGGATGCCCAAGTTTGGTTAAAAAAACCTAACTGGATAAGAATAAGCCTAGGGATGACAAAAATGACCTAAATGTTCAACCAATGATACAAACCGCACTTATTAGATGCACAAGATTGGTTAAAAACCCTAATTGGATTAGAATAAGCCTTGGGAGGACGAAAATGACCTAAATGTTAATCCAATGACACAATATCACTTATTGGATACACAAGATTTGTTCAAAACCCTAATTGGATTAGAATAAGCCTAGGGAGGACGAAAAAGACATAAATGTTCAACCAATGACACAAACACACTTATTAGATGCAGAGGATTGGTTAAAAACCCTAATTGGATTAGAATAAGCCTTGAGCGGACGAAAATGAGCTAAACGTTAATCCAATGACACAAAATCACTTATTGGATACACAAGATTTAATAAAAACCCTAATTGGATTAGAATAAGCCTAGGGAGGACGAAAATGACATAAATATTCAACCAATGACACAAACGCACTTATTGGATGCACATGATTGGTTAAAATCCCTAATTGGATTAGAATAAGCCTTGGGAGGACGAAAATTACCTAAATGTTAATCCAATGACACAAAATCACTTATTGGATACACAAGATTTGTTAAAAACCCTAATTGGATTAGAATAAGCCTAGGGAGGACGAAAATGACATAAATGTTCAACCAATGACACAAACACACTTATTCGATGCACATGATTGGTTAAAAACCCTAATTGGATTAGAATAAGCCTTGGGAGGATGAAAATGACCTAAATGTTAATCCAATGACACAAAATCACTTATTGGATGCACATGATTTGTTAAAAACCCTAATTGCATTAGAATAAGCCTAGGGAGGATGAAAATGACATAAATGTTCGACCAATGACTTAAAATCACTTATTGGATGGACAAGATTGGTTAAAACCCTAATTGGTTTAGAATAAGCCAAGGGAGGACGAAAATGACATAAACGTTAAACCAATGAAACAACATCACTTATTGGATGCACAAGATTGGTTAAAAACCCTCGTTTGGATTAGAATAAGCCTTGGGAGAACGAAAAAGACTTAAATGGTCAACCAATGACCCAAAAGCACTTATTGGATGCACAAGATTGGATAAAAACCCTTATTGGATTAGAATAATCCTTGGGAGGAAGAAAATGACCTAAATATTAATCCAATGACACAAATTCACTTATTGGATGCACAAGATTAGTTAAAAAAATAATTGGACTAGATTAAGCCTAGGCATGACGAAAATGACCTAAATGTTCAACCAATGACACAAACGCTTTTATTGGATGCACAAGATTGGTTAAAAACCCTAATTAGATTAGAATAACCCTAGGGAGAACTTAAATGATCTAAATGTTTAACTAATGACACAAAATCACTTATTTGATACACAAGATTGGTGAAAAAACGTAATTGGATTAGAATAAGCTTAGGGAGGACGAAAATGACCTAAATATTCAAACAATGACACGAACAGACTTATTCGATCCACAAGATTGGTTAAAAACCCTAATTGGATTAGAATAAGCCTAGGGAAGACGAAAATCACCTAAATGTTCAACCAATGACACAAAATCACTTATTGGATGCACAAGATTGGTTAAATTCCTAATTGGATTAGAATAAGCCTTGGGAGGACGAAAATGACCTAAATATTAATCCAATGACACAAAATCACTTATTGGATGCACAAGATTGGTTAAAAAACCTAATTGGATTAGAATAAGCCTAGGGAGGACGATAATGACCTAAATGTTCAACCAATGACACAAAGCACTTATTGGATGCACAAGATTGGTTAAAACCATAATTCGGTTAGAATAAGCCTAGGGAGGACAAAAATGACTTAAATGTTCAACCAATGACACAAATGCACTTATTGGATGCACAAGATTGGTTAAAAAACATAATTGGATTAGAATAACCCTAGGGAGGACGAAAATGACCTAAATGCTCAACCAATGACACAAAATCACTTATTAGATGCACAAGATTGGTTAAAAACCCTAATTGGATTAGAATAAGCCTTGGGAGTGATGAAGCTAAAAATCACTAGAAGGGGGGTTGAATAGGGATTTTGAGGTTTAAAAATTATTTTCAAAGTGTATGAGTTTCTGTCCTCTCAGTGAGGATGCGAACTGAAAAATGGTTTTTAAACTTTTCAAGAAAACTCAGAATAAGTGCAAGGAAATGTAAAGAGATAGACACACAAATTTTATCCTGGTTCACCCAATGATGGCTACGTCCAGTCCTCATAACCTTGTGAGATTTTCACTAAAGATCAACAGATCAACCTCTTGCAGAGGATGATTACACCTTGTGTATTCTCAAGCTTCACCAAGCTTATAATCAACTTTCAAATGTTTTCAAGTTCAACTAACTTGAAAATTTACAGAGTAATATGAGTATGATTTGATTTCTCTCAACTAAAACACTTTCTAAAAGATTTTTCAAAAGATCTAATGTATGAGTAGAGAAAGTGTGAAGAGAGGATGAATATTGCTTAAGATGAATGATATGATTCTTGATCTTTTTCTGCAATATTGGTGTGTGTTGTAATGAAGAGCTTCTTGCCCTTTTTATAGAGTCATTGATAGCTCTTTCATGTGTTAAAAAACATCATGACCGTTGAGGAGGATGCAAAGATTTGTCCAATGGTCTTTGTGCTGAAATTACAACATTGCCATCCAGCCATCCTTGGACCTAGCAGTCCATCCTCTGCGTAGCCTTTACTCTTGGTCTTGTGTAGCCTTTTGATTTTTTCATTCTTCAAGACTTGTGACTTCTATTTGGAGCTTGTTTGCAGTTGCCTTTCAATATCTTGACTTTGCTTTATTTTTCCAATCACTCAAGAGTGAAATATAGGGCTGCCCTTAGCCTTTTCACATGGCATGGAGACTTGCAAACATGTCACTTCTTGAATCCCAAAGCTACAAGCTATCCTTGGACCTTGTATAGCTAGCCTTGTGATTTCTTTTGATCAAATGCTTCATATTATTGTTTATTCATGCTGATTTGATCTCATTAGATGGATTAAAAACGTTATTTCCGCGAGGATGGAAAATCTCAACTTGAAGACCCATCCTATCAAGGTTCTGGCCATCCTCCAGCTTGAAACCTTAATGAATTAATCTAGATTTTTCTTCCTTTTGTTCTAAATGATGATTAACCTGTTTTCTTATAATAATTCACTCAAAAACACAGATTAGTATTAACCACAATCATAATCTCTTAAGTAATTTTGTTATCATTAAAATCAAATGAGAGATTTTGTCTCAACAGGGAGGACGAAAATGACCTAAATGTTCAACCAATGACACAAAATCAGTTATTGGATGCACAAGATTTGTTAAAAACCATAATTGGATTTGAATAAGCATAGGGAGGACGAAAATGACATAAACGTTCAACCAATGAAACAAAATCACTTATTGGATGCACAAGATTGGTTAAAAAACCTAATTGGATTAGAATAAGCCTAGGGATGACAAAAATGACATAAATGTTCAACCAATGACACAAACGCACTTATTGGATGCACAAGATTGGTTAAAACCATAATTGGGTTAGAATAAGCCTAGGGAGGACGAAAATGACTTAAATGTTCAACCAATGACACAAACGCACTTATTGGATGCACAAGATTGGTTAAAAAACATAATTGGATTAGAATAAGCCTAAGGAGGATGAAAATGACATAAATGTTCAACCAATTACACAAAATAACTTATTTGATGCACAAGATTGGTTAAAACCTTAATTGGATTAGAACAAGCCTAGGGAGGATGAAAATGACCTAAATGTTCAACCAATGACACAAATGCACTTATTGGATGCCCAAGTTTGGTTAAAAAAACCTAACTTGATAAGAATAAGCCTAGGGAGGACAAAAATGACCTAAATGTTCAACCAATGATACAAACCGCACTTATTAGATGCACAAGATTGGTTAAAAACCCTAATTGGATTAGAATAAGCCTTGGGAGGACGAAAATGACCTAAATATTAATCCAATGACACAAAATCACTTATTGGATACACAAGATTTGTTCAAAACCCTAATTGGATTAGAATAAGCCTAGGGAGGACGAAAAAGACATAAATGTTCCACCAATGACACAAACACACTTATTAGATGCAGAGGATTGGTTAAAAACCCTAATTGGATTAGAATAAGCCTTGGGAGGACGAAAATGAGCTAAATGTTAATCCAATGACACAAAATCACTTATTGGATACACAAGATTTAATAAAAACCCTAATTGGATTAGAACAAGCCTAGGGAGGACGAAAATGACATAAATATTCAACCAATGACACAAACGCACTTATTGGATGCACATGATTGGTTAAAATCCCTAATTGGATTAGAATAAGCCTTGGGAGGACGAAAATTACCTAAATGTTAATCCAATGACACAAAATCACTTATTGGATACACAAGATTTGTTAAAAACCCTAATTGGATTAGAATAAGCCTAGGGAGGACGAAAATGACATAAATGTTCAACCAATGACACAAACGCACTTATTGGATGCACCTGATTGGTTAAAAACCCTAATTGGATTAGAATAAGCCTTGGGAGGATGAAAATGACCTAAATGTTAATCCAATGACACAAAATCACTTATTGGATGCACAAGATTTGTTAAAAACCCTAATTGGATTAGAATAAGCCTAGGGAGGATGAAAATGACATAAATGTTCAACCAATGACTTAAAATCACTTATTGGATGGACAAGATTGGTTAAAACCCTAATTGGTTTAGAATAAGCCAAGGGAGGACGAAAATGACATAAACGTTCAACCAATGAAACAACATCACTTATTGGATGCACAAGATTGGTTAAAAACCATCGTTTGGATTAGAATAAGCCTTGGGAGGACGAAAAAGACTTAAATGGTCAACCAATGACCCAAAAGCACTTATTGGATGCACAAGATTGGATAAAAACCCTTATTGGATTAGAATAATCCTTGGGAGGAAGAAAATGACCTAAATATTAATCCAATGACACAAATTCACTTATTGGATGCACAAGATTGGTTAAAAAACCTAATTGGACTAGATTAAGCCTAGGCATGACGAAAATGACCTAAATGTTCAACCAATGACACAAACACTTTTATTGGATGCACAAGATTGGTTAAAAACCCTAATTAGATTAGAATAACCCTAGGGAGAACTTAAATGATCTAAATGTTTAACTAATGACACAAAATCACTTATTTGATACACAAGATTGGTGAAAAAACATAATTGGATTAGAATAAGCTTAGGGAGGACGAAAATGACCTAAATATTCAAACAATGACACGAACAGACTTATTCGATCCACAAAATTGGTTAAAAACCCTAATTGGATTAGAATAAGCCTAGGGAAGACGAAAATCACCTAAATGTTCAACCAATGACACAAAATCACTTATTGGATGCACAAGATTGGTTAAATTCCTAATTGGATTAGAATAAGCCTTGGGAGGACGAAAATGACCTAAATATTAATCCAATGACACAAAATCACTTATTGGATGCACAAGATTGGTTAAAAAACCTAATTGGATTAGAATAAGCCTAGGGAGGACGATAATGACCTAAATGTTCAACCAATGACACAAACGCACTTATTGGATGCACAAGATTGGTTAAAACCATAATTGGGTTAGAATAAGCCTAGGGAGGACAAAAATGACTTAAATGTTCAACCAATGACACAAATGCACTTATTGGATGCACAAGATTGGTTAAAAAACATAATTGGATTAGAATAACCC
>JBBPBP010000001.1:43583876-43610082 GCA_037974735.1 Cicer chorassanicum
GGTTAGAATAAGCCTAGGGAGGACAAAAATGACTTAAATGTTCAACCAATGACACAAATGCACTTATTGGATGCACAAGATTGGTTAAAAAACATAATTGGATTAGAATAACCCTAGGGAGGACGAAAATGACCTAAATGCTCAACCAATGACACAAAATCACTTATTAGATGCACAAGATTGGTTAAAAACCCTAATTGGATTAGAATAAGCCTTGGGAGTGATGAAGCTAAAAATCACTAGAAGGGGGGTTGAATAGGGATTTTGAGGTTTAAAAATTATTTTCAAAGTGTATGAGTTTCTGTCCTCTCAGTGAGGATGCGAACTGAAAAATGGTTTTTAAACTTTTCAAGAAAACTCAGAATAAGTGCAAGGAAATGTAAAGAGATAGACACACAAATTTTATCCTGGTTCACCCAATGATGGCTACGTCCAGTCCTCACAACCTTGTGAGATTTTCACTAAAGATCAACAGATCAACCTCTTGCAGAGGATGATTACACCTTGTGTATTCTCAAGCTTCACCAAGCTTACAATCAACTTTCAAATGTTTTCAAGTTCAACTAACTTTAAAATTTACAGAGTAATATGAGTATGATTTGATTTCTCTCAACTAAAACACTTTCTAAAAGATTTTTCAAAAGATCTAATGTATGAGTAGAGAAAGTGTGAAGAGAGGATGAATATTGCTTAAGATGAATGATATGATTCTTGATCTTTTTCTGCAATATTGGTGTGTGTTGTAATGAAGAGCTTCCTGCCCTTTTTATAGAGTCCTTGATAGCTCTTTCATGTGTTAAAAAACATCATGACCGTTGAGGAGGATGCAAAGATTTGTCCAATGGTCTTTGTGCTGAAATTACAACATTGCCATCCAGCCATCCTTGGACCTAGCAGTCCATCCTCTGCGTAGCCTTTACTCTTGGTCTTGTGTAGCCTTTTGATTTTTTCATTCTTCAAGACTTGTGACTTCTATTTGGAGCTTGTTTGTAGTTGCCTTTCAATATCTTGACTTTGCTTTATTTTTCCAATCACTCAAGAGTGAAATATAGGGCTGCCCTTAGCCTTTTCACATGGCATGGAGACTTGCAAACATGTCACTTCTTGAATCCCAAAGCTACAAGCTATCCTTGGACCTTGTATAGCTAGCCTTGTGATTTCTTTTGATCAAATGCTTCATATAATTGTTTATTCATGCTGATTTGATCTCATTAGATGGATTAAAAACGTTATTTCCGCGAGGATGGAAAATCTCAACTTGAAGACCCATCCTCTCAAGGTTCTGGCCATCCTCCAACTTGAAACCTTAATGAATTAATCTAGATTTTTCTTCCTTTTGTTCTAAATGATGATTAACCTGTTTTCTTATAATAATTCACTCAAAAACACAGATTAGTATTAACCACAATCATAATCTCTTAAGTAATTTTGTTATCATTAAAATCAAATGAGAGATTTTGTCTCAACAGGGAGGACGAAAATGACCTAAATGTTCAACCAATGACACAAAATCAGTTATTGGATGCACAAGATTTGTTAAAAACCATAATTGGATTTGAATAAGCATAGGGAGGACGAAAATGACATAAACGTTCAACCAATGACACAAAATCACTTATTGGATGCACAATATTGGTTAAAAAACCTAATTGGATTAGAATAAGCCTAGGGATGACAAAAATGACATAAATGTTCAACCAATGACACAAACGCACTTATTGGATGCACAAGATTGGTTAAAACCATAATTGGGTTAGAATAACCCTAGGGAGGACGAAAATGACTTAAATGTTCAACCAATGACACAAACGCACTTATTGGATGCACAAGATTGGTTAAAAAACATAATTGGATTAGAATAAGCCTAAGGAGGATGAAAATGACATAAATGTTCAACCAATTACACAAAATAACTTATTTGATGCACAAAATTGGTTAAAGCCTTAATTGGATTAGAACAAGCCTAGGGAGGATGAAAATGACCTAAATGTTCAACCAATGACACAAATGCACTTATTGGATGCCCAAGTTTGGTTAAAAAAACCTAACTTGATAAGAATAAGCCTAGGGAGGACAAAAATGACCTAAATGTTCAACCAATGATACAAACCGCACTTATTAGATGCACAAGATTGGTTAAAAACCCTAATTGGATTAGAATAAGCCTTGGGAGGATGAAAATGACCTAAATGTTAATACAATGACACAAAATCACTTATTGGATACACAAGATTTGTTCAAAACCCTAATTGGATTAGAATAAGCCTAGGGAGGACGAAAAAGACATAAATGTTCAACCAATGACACAAACACACATATTAGATGGAGAGGATTGGTTAAAAACCCTAATTGGATAAGAATAAGCCTTGGGAGGACGAAAATGAGCTAAATGTTAATCCAATGACACAAAATCACTTATTGGATACACAAGATTTAATAAAAACCCTAATTGGATTAGAATAAGCCTAGGGAAGACGAAAATGACATAAATATTCAACCAATGACACAAACGCACTTATTGGATGCACATGATTGGTTAAAATCCCTAATTGGATTAGAATAAGCCTTGGGAGGACGAAAATTACCTAAATGTTAATCCAATGACACAAAATCACTTATTGGATACACAAGATTTGTTAAAAACCCTAATTGGATTAGAATAAGCCTAGGGAGGACGAAAATGACATAAATGTTCAAACAATGACACAAACGCACTTATTGGATGCACATGATTGGTTAAAAACCCTAATTGGATTAGAATAAGCCTTGGGAGGATGAAAATGACCTAAATGTTAATCCAATGACACAAAATCACTTATTGGATGCACAAGATTTGTTAAAAACCCTAATTGGATTAGAATAAGCCTAGGGAAGACGAAAATGACCTAAATGTTTAACCAATGACACAAAATCACTTATTGGATGCACAAGATTGGTTAAAATCCTAATTGGATTAGAATAAGCCTTGGGAGGACGAAAATGACCTAAATATTAATCCAATGACACAAAATCACTTATTTGATGCACAAGATTGGTTAAAAAACCAAATTGGATTAGAATAAGCCTAGGGAGGACGATAATGATCTATATGTTCAACCAATGACACAAACGCACTTATTGGATGCACAAGATTTGTTAAAACCATAATTGGGTTAGAATAAGCCTAGGGAGGACAAAAATGACTTAAATGTTCAACCAATGACACAAATGCACTTATTGGATGCACAAGATTGGTTAAAAAACATAATTGGATTAGAATAACCCTAGGGAGGACGAAAATGACCTAATTGCTCAACCAATGACACAAAATCACTTATTAGATGCACAAGATTGGTTAAAAACCCTAATTGGATTAGAATAAGCCTTGGGAGTGATGAAGCTAAAAATCACTAGAAGGGGGGTTGAATAGGGATTTTGAGGTTTAAAAATTATTTTCAAAGTGTATGAGTTTCTGTCCTCTCAGTGAGGATGCGAACTGAAAAATGGTTTTTAAACTTTTCAAGAAAACTCAGAATAAGTGCAAGGAAATGTAAAGAGATAGACACACAAATTTTATCCTGGTTCACCCAATGATGGCTACGTCCAGTCCTCCCAACCTTGTGAGATTTTCACTAAAGATCAACAGATCAACCTCTTGCAGAGGATGATTACACCTTGTGTATTCTCAAGCTTCACCAAGCTTACAATCAACTTTCAAATGTTTTCAAGTTCAACTAACTTGAAAATTTACAGAGTAATATGAGTATGATTTGATTTCTCTCAACTAAAACACTTTCTAAAAGATTTTTCAAAAGATCTAATGTATGAGTAGAGAAAGTGTGAAGAGAGGATGAATATTGCTTAAGATGAATGATATGATTCTTGATCTTTTTCTGCAATATTGGTGTGTGTTGTAATGAAGAGCTTCCTGCCCTTTTTATAGAGTCCTTGATAGCTCTTTCATGTGTTAAAAAACATCATGACCGTTGAGGAGGATGCAAAGATTTGTCCAATGGTCTTTGTGCTGAAATTACAACATTGCCATCCAGCCATCCTTGGACCTAGCAGTCCATCCTCTGCGTAGCCTTTACTCTTGGTCTTGTGTAGCCTTTTGATTTTTTCATTCTTCAAGACTTGTGACTTCTATTTGGAGCTTGTTTGCAGTTGCCTTTCAATATCTTGACTTTGCTTTATTTTTCCAATCACTCAAGAGTGAAATATAGGGCTGCCCTTAGCCTTTTCACATGGCATGGAGACTTGCAAACATGTCACTTCTTGAATCCCAAAGCTACAAGCTATCCTTGGACCTTGTATAGCTAGCCTTGTGATTTCTTTTGATCAAATGTTTCATATAATTGTTTATTCATGCTGATTTGATCTCATTAGATGGATTAAAAACGTTATTTCCGCGAGGATGGAAAATCTCAACTTGAAGACCCATCCTCTCAAGGTTCTGGCCATCCTCCAGCTTGAAACCTTAATGAATTAATCTAGATTTTTCTTCCTTTTGTTCTAAATGATGATTAACCTGTTTTCTTATAATAATTCACTCAAAAACACAGATTAGTATTAACCACAATCATAATCTCTTACGTAATTTTGTTATCATTAAAATCAAATGAGAGATTTTGTCTCAACAGGGAGGACGAAAATGACCTAAATGTTCAACAAATGACACAAAATCAGTTATTGGATGCACAAGATTTGTTAAAAACCATAATTGGATTTGAATAAGCATAGGGAGGACGAAAATGACATAAACGTTCAACCAATGACACAAAATCACTTATTGGATGCACAAGATTGGTTAAAAAACCTAATTGGATTAGAATAAGCCTAGGGATGACAAAAATGACATAAATGTTCAACCAATGACACAAACGCACTTATTGGATGCACCAGATTGGTTAAAACCATAATTGGGTTAGAATAAGCCTAGGGAGGACGAAAATGACTTAAATGTTCAACCAATGACACAAACGCACTTATTGGATGCACAAGATTGGTTAAAAAACTTAATTGGATTAGAATAAGCCTAAGAAGGATGAAAATGACATAAATGTTCAACCAATTACACAAAATAACTTATTTGATGCACAAGATTGGTTAAAACCTTAATTGGATTAGAACAAGCCTAGGGAGGATGAAAATGACCTAAATGTTCAACCAATGACACAAATGCACTTATTGGATGCCCAAGTTTCGTTAAAAAAACCTAACTGGATAAGAATAAGCCTAGGGAGGACAAAAATGACCTAAATGTTCAACCAATGATACAAACCGCACTTATTAGATGCACAAGATTGGTTAAAAACCCTAATTGGATTAGAATAAGCCTTGGGACGACGAAAATGACCTAAATGTTAATCCAATGACACAAAATCACTTATTGGAAACACAAGATTTGTTCAAAACCCTAATTGGATTAGAATAAGCCTAGGGAGGACGAAAAAGACATAAATGTTCAACCAATGACACAAACACACTTATTAGATGCAGAGGATTTGTTAAAAACCCTAATTGGATTAGAATAAGCCTTGGGAGGACGAAAATGAGCTAAATGTTAATCCAATGACACAAAATCACTTATTGGATACACAAGATTTAATAAAAACCCTAATTGGATTAGAATAAGCCTAGGGAGGACGAAAATGACATAAATATTCAACCAATGACACAAACGCACTTATTGGATGCACATGATTGGTTAAAATCCCTAATTGGATTAGAATAAGCCTTGGGAGGACGAAAATTACCTAAATGTTAATCCAATGACACAAAATCACTTATTGGATACACAAGATTTGTTAAAAACCCTAATTGGATTAGAATAAGCCTAGGGAGGACGAAAATGACATAAATGTTCAACCAATGACACAAACGCACTTATTGGATGCACATGATTGGTTAAAAACCCTAATTGGATTAGAATAAGCCTTGGGAGGATGAAAATGACCTAAATGTTAATCCAATGACACAAAATCACTTATTGGATGCACAAGATTTGTTAAAAACCCTAATTGGATTAGAATAAGCCTAAGGAGGATGAAAATGACATAAATGTTCAACCAATTACACAAAATAACTTATTTGATGCACAAGATTGGTTAAAACCTTAATTGGATTAGAATAAGCCTAGGGAGGACGAAAATGACATAAATTTTCAACCAGTGACACAAACGCACTTATTGGATGCACATGATTGGTTAAAATCCCTAATTGGATTAGAATAAACCTTGGGAGGACGAAAATTACCTAAATGTTAATCCAATGACACAAAATCACTTATTGGATACACAAGATTTGTTAAAAACCCTAATTGGATTAGAATAACCCTAGGGAGGACGAAAATGACATAAATGTTCAACCAATGACACAAACGCACTTATTGGATGCACATGATTGGTTAAAAACCCTAATTGGATTAGAATATGACTTGGGAGGATGAAAATGACCTAAATGTTAATCCAATGACACAAAATCACTTATTGGATGCACAAGATTTGTTAAAAACCCTAATTGGATTAGAATAAGCCTAGGGAGGATGAAAATGACATAAATGTTCAACCAATGACTTAAAATCACTTATTGGATGGACAAGATTGGTTAAAACCCTAATTGGTTTAGAATAAGCCAAGGGAGGACGAAAATGACATAAACGTTCAACCAATGAAACAACATCACTTATTGGATGCACAAGATTGGTTAAAAACCCTCGTTTGGATTAGAATAAGCCTTGGGAGGACGAAAAAGACTTAAATGGTCAACCAATGACCCAAAAGCACTTATTGGATGCACAAGATTGGATAAAAAACCCTTATTGGATTAGAATAATCCTTGGGAAGAAGAAAATGACCTAAATATTAATCCAATGACACAAATTCACTTATTGGATGCACAAGATTGGTTAAAAAACCTAATTGGACTAGATTAAGCCTAGGCATGACGAAAATGACCTAAATGTTCAACCAATGACACAAACGCTTTTATTGGATGCACAAGATTGGTTAAAAACCTAATTAGATTAGAATAACCCTAGGGAGAACTTAAATGATCTAAATGTTTAACTAATGACACAAAATCACTTATTTGATACACAAGATTGGTGAAAAAACGTAATTGGATTAGAATAAGCTTAGGGAGGACGAAAATGACCTAAATATTCAAACAATGACACGAACAGACTTATTCGATCCACAAGATTGGTTAAAAACCCTAATTGGATTAGAATAAGCCTAGGGAAGACGAAAATCACCTAAATGTTCAACCAATGACACAAAATCACTTATTGGATGCACAAGATTGGTTAAATTCCTAATTGGATTAGAATAAGCCTTGGGAGGACGAAAATGACCTAAATATTAATCCAATGACACAAAATCACTTATTGGATGCACAAGATTGGTTAAAAAACCTAATTGGATTAGAATAAGCCTAGGGAGGACGATAATGACCTAAATGTTCAACCAATGACACAAACGCACTTATTGGATGCACAAGATTGGTTAAAACCATAATTGGGTTAGAATAAGCCTAGGGAAGACAAAAATGACTTAAATGTTCAACCAATGACACAAATGCACTTATTGGATGCACAAGATTGGTTAAAAAACCTAATTGGATTAGAATAAGCCTAGGGAGGACGATAATGACCTAAATGTTCAACAATGACACAAACGCACTTATTGGATGCACAAGATTGGTTAAAACCATAATTGGGTTAAAATAAGCCTAGGAAGGATGAAAATGACTTAAATGTTCAACCAATGATACAAAATCACTTATTGGATGCACAAGATTGGTTAAAAAACCTAATTGGATTAGAATAAGCCTAGGGAGGACGAAAATGACCTAAATGTTCAACCAATGACACAAATTCACTTATTGGATGCACAAGATTGGTTAAAACCCTAATTGGATTAGAATAAGCCATGGGAGGACGAAAATGACTTAAATATTAATCCAATGACACAAAATCACTTATTGGATGCACAAGATTGGTTAAAAAACCTAATTGGATTATAATAAGCCTAGGTAGGACGATAATGACCTAAATGTTCAACCAATGACACAAACGCACTTATCTGATGCACAAGATTGGTTAAAACCATAATTGGGTTAGAATAAGCCTAGGAAGGACGAAAATGACTTAAATGTTCAACCAATGACACAAACGCACTTATTGGATGCACAAGATTGGTTAAAAAACCTAATTGGATTAGAATAAGCCTAGGGAGGATGAAAGTGACATAAATGTTCAACCAATGACACAAAATCACTTATAGGATGCACAAGATTGGTTAAAACTTTAATTGGATTAGAATAAGCCTAGGGAGGATGAAAATGACCTAAATGTTCAACCAATGACACAAATGCACTTATTGGATGCACAAGATTGGTTAAAAAAACCTAACTGGATAAGAATAAGCCTAGGGAGGACGGAAATGACCTAAATGTTCAACCAATGACACAAACCGCACTTATTGGATGCACAAGTTTTGTTCAAAACCCTAATTGGATTAGAATAACCCTAGGGAGGACGAAAATGACCTAAATGTTCAACCAATAACACAAAATCACTTATTGGATGCACAAGCTTGGTTAACAACCGTAATTGAATTAGAATATTCCTAGGGAAGACGAAAATGACCTAAATGTTCAACCAATGACACAAACGCACTTATTGGATGCACAGGATTGGTTAAAAACCCTAATTGGATTAGAATAAGCCTTGAGAGGACAAAAATGATCTAAATTTTAGTCCAATGACACAAAATCACTTATTGGATGCACAAGATTGGTTAAAAACCCTAATTGGACTAGAATAAGTCTTGGGAGGACTAAAATGACCTAAATGTTCAACCAATGACACCAAATCACTTATTGGATGCACAAGATTTGTTAAAAACTATTATTGGATTAGAATAAGCCTAGGGAGGACAAAAATCACATAAATGTTCAACCAATCACACAAACGCACTTATTGGATGCACAAGATTGGTTAAAAATCCTAATTGGATTAGAATAAGCGTTGGGAGGACGAAAATGACCTAAATGTTAATCCAATGACACAAAATCACTTATTGGATGCACAAGATTGGTTAAAAACCCTAATTGGATTAGAATAAGCCTAGGGAGGATGAAAATGACTTAAATATTAATCCTATGACACAAAATCACTTATTGGATGCACAAGATTGGTTAAAAAACCTAATTGGATTAGAATAAGCCTTGGGAGGACGAAAATGACCTAAATGTTCAACCAATGACACAAACGCACTTATTGGATGCACAAGATTGGTTAAGAAAACCTAACTGGATTAGAATAAGCTTAGGGAGGACGAAAATTACCTAAATGTTCAACCAATGACACAAACACAATTATTGGATGCACAAGATTGGTTAAAAACCCTAATTGGATTAGAATAAGCCTTGGGAGGATGAAAATGACCTAAATTTTAATCCATAGACACAAAATCACTTATCGGATGCACAAGATTGGTTAAAAAACCTAATTGGATTAGAATAAGCCTAGGGAGGACGAAAATGGCCTAAATGTTGAACCAATGTCACAAACGCACATATTGGATGCACAAGATTGGTTAAAAAACCTAATTGGATTAGAATAACCCCATGGAGGACAAAAATGACCTAAATGTTCAACCAATGACACAAAATCACTTATTGGATGCACAAGATTGGTGAAAAAACCTAATTGGATTAGAATAAGCGTAGGGAGGATGAAAATTACCTAAATGTTTAACCAATGACACAAACGCACTTATTGGATATAAAGATTGGTTAAAAACGCTAATTGGAATAGAATAAGCCTAGGGAGGATGAAAATGACCTAAATGTTCAACCAATGACACAAAATCACTTGATTGGGACATATGAATTCTACTTTTGATGATACAAGAGTTTAATCTTAATTAATTAGTCTAACTATTACTTAGAAATTCTAATTTGGATTATTAAATCATGCACTTTTACTAATAGAGTGACTATTTAACTCTTAATATATAATAAAGTAATTTATGAATTTTTAATGGTGAATGCATTTGAGTTTTCATTTCCTATCGTTAATATATTTTCAGTTATTACCAATATTTTACGAATCAGATCGATGCTCGACTAGGTTAAATTACTGAATTAATGGGTAATTGGTTGAATCGATGGAACATTAGTTGAACTGCATGACCATTTATCCGGTTTATATTTCAAACTTTTAAAAATTCATTAAAAATAAATTTCATACTTAAAATATATATCATAACAAATTTATTTATTTTATTTACAAGTCATGAAAAACCAAAATATAATAAATTATTTATATATATAAAGTCACATAAAAAATTAATGTGTGAATTACTTACTTCATTACATACAATTAATTATTAGTTAAGTTGATTTTATATCATGAATAAATATGTAATTAAGTTTGGCCAAATAGTTATATGATTCAATCTTGACATAGAGGTTTTTGGATTCAACACTTACCATTTAGGATGATATGAAAAATCAGATAAATTTAATTCTTGGAAAAATTAAATGTAATTAGTTAAAAATTAAAATTTCATTCATTAAAAGTAGGGTGAATATGTAAATAATAAATAAAAATATAGTAAATATGTAAAATACAATAATAAGTATGACATAAATATTAGAAGATATATATTTAATTTTCATTGATTTCATATCATCATACATAAATTAGTAAATTACCCATAATATTTCAATAGATAACCTACGCCTCAATATGGGAAAAGCACATTTATGCCTTGGGAATAAATTTGCAGCATGCAATCATGGAAATTGCCTATAAACTAAGCATAGTAATGCAAGATCACATGAATAGATTCCATATAGATGTTGGACACATTAAACAAAAATGTTAATAAAAGATAACAAATATGTTAGAAGCATATCCAAAGCTTTGAAGAGGGTATCTGGTTCCAAGAACTTGGTAGCATGAATGTCCATATCACAGTGTCATATATACATAATATTTTTAATTGAAAATTGGAAAATAATAAAATGATTAATTTATAACGAAATATATAAAATGTAATACCTTTCAATAATTGCACAACTTAAATTGATTAAATTTTGTAGTCTATTTTTATTTTAATTTAAGTGGACATTTGCAATTTCTCTCGATACTAATTAGTTACTGTACTCTTTTTACATTCCAGTTCAACATTTCCAAAAAATGATTATAGATAAGGTTTTATGTCAATGGGTAGTAGGGTTGGTATTGACAATCTAATTTCTAGCATCAAGATAACTAAAATTCCTATAGTTGTTAATTACGAAGAAAAAATGTCGAAAGTGTTGTGAACTATTGTTTGAGACGACAAAGTAATTGTTTTACATATTTTTTCTTATAAGAAACATATACAAAGAATAGAAATGATTCTACTTGGATGTTATTCTCTGCAAAGACAACGTATCATGATCATAAAAACTTTCTAAAGTTTCAAGTTGATAGAACCAAAATCCAAAACAAAACAAAAAAGTAGCATTATTCACATATAAATTAAATTAAATAATATAAATATAGAATGTGTAGTCGGATCTATTTCAAATAAATTGTATGTTCGATTTTTTGGTGTACTTTACAAAATCAGTGTTTCATTGAATTTTTTACAATCTGACTACGAAATCAATTACACATAAAGATAAAGACAAATTCCTACTTAGAAACCCAAAACCATACTACAAAACCATTTTCTATTTCAAATTCTAACATCAAAAGAATACTCATACATCCATCTGTATATGGATCACCTAACTTTGAAGCGGCAAATTCATGGTGACTTTGGGTCAATCTCAACAATTTGATCAATCATGTGTACCGTATCCTGATTTGTGTCCTACTCTTTAATTATTTTGCTTAATTGCAGTTTTAGTCCTTTTATTTTTAACAATTCACGAAATCGACCCCTATATTTTAAAAGTCAACAATTTTGATCTCTCTCTAATATTTGTCAACTAAAAAATGACGATTTGACATTATTTAAATAACATAACATATGATATGATAATGTAAAATGATTAACACTCATGAAATCGCAATAAAACCATCTAAAAACTTAACTTTTAACTTCAGAAATTTTTCATTTTTGTAATTTAATTCATGACATATGAATAATTAATGTGCATCTATCATGAAATTGTATGCCACATCATTTAAAAAATATCAAATCGTCATTTTTTAGTTCAAAAGTTTAAGAGAGAGACCAAAACTGTCGATTTTTAAAATAGGGGAACCAATTCCATGAATTGTTGAAAACAAAGGGGGCAATATTGCAATTAAGTTTAATTATTTTTTTTATAAAATAAAGCATAAATGTATAAGGAACAATTCAAACAAAGCATCGGCGCATAAGCCTTTGTTCACTGCCAAGTTCTTGCTTTCGACCAGACTTTGTCGCCCAGCTGTCGATTTGCGTCATTCTCTCAACATGTGCGCTACAATCAATATTCAGTTTATTGCTTTCTTTTTATTTCTCTATTGTAAATTTTTCTTCAAAAGAATAATGGAGTAGGGAAATATGGTATATCAAAAAAGTAATGGAGAGTTGGACTTTGAAGTATACTGTGATGTCAAACAATTCAACATCTAAATGGTTCATTGTTTTCATTGTAAAAGAAAAAAAAAGGGGAATTTAGTGTATACCTCAACAGAGCAGAGATTGGCATCGGTGGAGTGATGTTGTCGCGACAGAGAGTGGAGATCAGCATCTATGGGGTGATGTTACCGCGATGGCGATGGAAGGTGGAAGGAGGTGTGACACATTTTTTTGGTGGGGGATTCTAATGTTTTAACTTTAACATTTATGTTTTTTTTTTTATAAAAAAAAATATAAAGAATAGGTCACATGGCACGATGTGCTCCACATGATTGATCAAATGGATCAGATTGGCTCAAAGTAACCCTTACTTTCCTACTTCAAAGTTAGGGATTCAAGATCCCTCGTACTACATTCAAAACTGGAAGAGAACGGTTTAAGAGGAAAGCAAATGTAGTTGTCTCTAATATCAGTAGGATATTAACTACATCACATTTGATATTCTTTTTCAAATCTTGAACCTCACTAAAACTCTCTTGAATTCTCTTATGGCTTAGAGTTTTGTATCTTCTTTTGTCCTCTGTAACATTTCCTCTACACCCACTATGGCATGTAATATAAACCAACTTGATATTTTCAATGAACTTTAAATTGATTTTGCAAATCTCGCTGAAAACAGGTTTAACTTCACTGAAAACAAGTATCTAAGGATGTACGTGATGAGGACCAATGACTTTAGGATATCTAGTGGCGGTTCATCACTAGATCTTATCATTCATCTTAAATGTGGCGATCATTCATACCACTTCTTTGAAGTAGAAATGTCAATCAAAAGAAAGAGGGTTTGAATTGTGACCCTTTAAAATTTTGATTTTTGTGTTTAATTTAAATTAACTCAAGATCAATCTTGGTTGAAACTGAATGTCCAGAATGTTCTGGGTATGTTAGAAGTGAATAAAATAGATTAGTTAATAGTGAAATGTGATTTGTGTGTGCAAATAATTAAAGATAAGGGATAGAAAGATCACACACAAAAATTATACTCGTTCACCCAACTCAGGTTAGTTCAGTCCTCATAACCGTGAGATTTTTACTATGTACTTCAGAACTAGAATGTTCTCCTTCACATATTTTCTCTTGATCACACCTTAATCAATTACAATCTTCATCTTTTCAGTATAGGAAGTATTTTTACAGTCACCTTTCAACCTATAATGGATTTTCATAGTCACCTTTCAATCTAGAAAGGATTTTTACAAACACACTCAATCTAACATAAATGATAGACTTGAGTTACAAATGATGTGTATGATAAAAGTGTTTGGATTTTTCTTGAAGAGTTTTGACTTGTTATTACTTGTTTTCCACAAATATAGTGAAGAGAGTTGGATTTGGCTTGAAGAGCTTTTGACTTGTTATTACTTAAACAAGTGTTGGTAGATTGTAAATTGAACTCTTGCCTTCATCTTCCAATTGATCTTCAATTTACAGTGATAAGAGGCTTTGAATATTTAGTTTAAACTTAATATATCCGTTAGACACATCAGCCAAGTGTTAGATTTGTTTTAAAATAACTTATACACATATTTATATTTTTGTCTAGAACATTCTTGACAAACCCATAATTTTCTTGCTTTTGGGTCTAATGGAAAACATGAATGGGTGTGAGAATGGACTATCATATGTCAGCTGGTACTGATTCAATTTAGAATTATGTAGAGTTTTTTATGCAGAATAATAAAAGTATAATGTACTTGCATCCTTGCTCACAGCTCATCAATCTGGAGATCAATCTAGTCATCAATCTGGAGGTTGTTATCCTCCTTTGAGCATTTAGCTCGAGTTCTAGGCTTGATCACTGATTTGAGCAGTCTTGAAAACTCTTTAACTTGTGGTTTGGACCGTGAAAAACGATATGTTTTAATTATGTCTTTAAAAGAGAATAACCAAAATGTTCTTTTATAAAACAAGAATGCTCTTGGTTATGTGTTGTATGGAAAACGTGGATGAGTGATTGAATGGTTGTGAAGTGTTAGTCCTTTTTCTTAGAAGCATGCTGAGCTTTCTACAAAAAATGCAGCAATAGTGTACCATTCTTCTTGTTGTCCTTGTTGACAACCCAATAATCTGGAGATCAATCTGGTCATTGATCTGGAGACTGATTTGCTTCTTTGGCCATTCAGCTTGAGATTTGGGCTTGATTAGTGATTTGAGTATTCTTGATATTCTTTAACTTAACGTTTGAAATATGGAGAACGTTTTTTTTTAATTATGTCCTTAAAAAGAAATAGCCAAAATGATGTTCTTTTGTAAAAATCAGAACGTTCTTCTAATCCATCTGGAGATCGATCTACAGAACATTATGCATGTTTTTTTTGCAGCAGGCCTTCAAATCTTGACTTTTAATTGCTCATTAAATGTTGGAAAGTCCATGTGCAAAATGCAAACTAATTTACTGCATGTTGCCCTTCCAAAAGATTCTTATTATCAATGTTCTTTAATATAACAACTAGAACATTATGGTGAATGTTCTGTTATCATTTTTTTAAAAAAATGACTTAATAAATGACTCAATCTTGAAATGATTTCTTCTTCAAAGTTGATTCTTGTCATTTTGCTAAATTGAAATGAGTATTTATGAGTTCAATGAACTTGTTAATCATGAGAACATTCTTTCATAACCATTGAGGATGTTATCTTCTTATGAGAGGAGAAATATTTTGTTGAAGCAATACTACCTACACTTTCTCTTAGCGTTGCTCATGTTGTATCTTGTCCATCAAATATCACTGAGATACTTTAGTATAAGTATGAATGTATTGGAAACTTTCTTCATGAAGATTATACCTTGAAGATGCAATAATCATTCTCTTGAATGATTGAAATATGATATATTCCTTTTGAGATTTTTTTTCATTATTGAGTAGATACTTATGGACTTGTTGATGTGAATGGCTTCTTGCTTGTCCCCTTATGCAATTCGTGTTCCTTAAATAACACTCAAGTGCAATATTAGTAGATTACCATTCATAAAACTTAGTCATTTTTTTCATAAGGTTTGTTGCATTAAAACATATATCAAAAAGGTTTTTACCCAAACATTATCATCTATTTCTTAGGTTTTCCCTCACTTTTTTGCTAGATTTCAAGAATTTTACACTAAGCACAAGATCTTTTTATTGTGCATCCATTGGGATCCACATCAGTACCACTCTGGTCAAGTGATGCCTCCAGTTTGCTTCCCTCTACCAAGAGCAGCTCAAAAGTTTGAAAAACAAATGGGTAGTAAGGGTATCTTCTGTGTTATAGAAAGAAGAAGATGATGAAAATGCCAATGAGGATGAAGCTAGCCTCAACTTGAGGAAGAGACAACATAAGCCCCTCTCTAAACACAAAACTCCTACAACACCATATGAACCCCTCTCTACTACAACACCCCTCTCTACTACAACACCATTCATTCTCCTATTGATTTTGATAGTGGTAGTGGTAATGAAATAATTGAACTTGAAACTACTACAACACCATATGAACCCCTCTCTAAACACAAAACTCCCACCCATTGTTAAGACAAAATCTCTAATTAATTGTTTTGATGATAATTAAACAAAAGGTTAATTAAGAATTATAATTATGATTCTAAGTGTTTTGGTATTTAACTTGTGTATTTGAGTGTGTTAAACAAGATAGGTACCAAGCAATTCAAAATAGATTTTATTAAAATCAAAGAAAGCCAAAACAGTAAAACGAAGATCAATCCTGCCATACGCTTGTAAAACGAAGATTGATCTTCACTTCCATCAAAATCAAGAATGATCAATCCTGTGCATAAAATTACATCCTAGAAGCTTCAGCAATCTTATGTCTATATCAAGAATAAGCAAAGAAAAGTTTAAAATAGAATCAGCCCAGAATTCTAAGAATCAAGACAAGCTTCATGAAGAAATACAAAAGCAAGATCATTCTTCATTTAGAACAAATGCAAGTACAATGGTACATGCTGAAAAGTACAATACAGTTGTACTGTCAAATCAAGGTCTGCACACTAGCTCAAAGCAAGCAAGCCGCTTAAGAAAAGGTGCTGGATCGAGTACATGTCATATCACATTTATCTTATCTGAGGATCGATCCTAGATTGCAAGAATGCTCTTGGATTCAGTTTGTTCACTCTTGCTTTTGGCCTACTTCAGTCTACTCACTGCCCTATGACAGCTAGCCTCATCTCAACGGCTATGTGAGTTGTCCCAACCTCTCTTGAAGCTTATAAGTACATCATCAAGATGAAGAACAAAACATAGCTCAAAGTGCCAAGCAAAGCAATAAATCATACATTCATATTCGAGCTCTCTCAAATATCATTCTTTAACTTGCAAATCATTTTCTTTGTGGTGTGTAAGAATCAGTAGCAACTGAGCTTAGAGTTACAAAATCCATTCCTCAAACAAGAGTTGAGTAATAGTCAGATTCTAAACATCTTCATAATCATTACTTTGTAAACTCAAGGCTAGTGTATTATCATAGCTTGAGAAGTGTGTGGAAATCCTTTTATGTTGTAAAAGGTAATTCGTGAAATCCTTACTGAAATAGGTTAAGGTAAATCTGTGGAATTCCTTTCTAAAGTAGAAAGGTGGAAGTTATGTAAAGATCAAGATTGATCTACGAAAGTTGTGTAACAACCGAGAACAATCTTGCCTTGAGAACTTAGTGGAAAATCTCACATTTGTGAGGACTGGACGTAGCCCAAGTTGGGTGAACCAGGATATATTCTTGAGTAATCTCTCTATCTCTATCTTTATTTACTACATGCATTGCATTTAGTTTTTTCATTGATAAAATCAATATTGATGTTTTTACACTAACCATGATCGTTCTTCGTATTACCAAGATCAATCTTGAGTAAAACTTTTAGTTTCAAACAGGAATTTTTTAAATAGGGGCAATGATAATTCAAACCCCCTTCCTTATAATTGACATTGTTACTTCACCCGTATCCCCTCAGCACCCTCAAACAAATACACCCTTAAAAAACTATTACTATGTACTCTAGCTCTGATTTACATACAGACACCTAAAATGAGATGTTTGAGGCAACCATAGCTAAAAATATTGTAGTTATTAGGTATAAATCAAACCCTTACTCTCTAAATATTGAATATCCCCATCTCCGCTCCATCATCTTCCCACTCAAACCCTCCACAAACACCTACCCAAACAACCAAATGTTTATAAGGTGTTGATTGATTTAATTTTTGATAATTGTGTGGTATTTGATATTTGATATTATTGTTATGTTGGATGTCGAATGAAATTATGTTCATATATTTGATTAGACGAGTTTATGTGACATGATAATAAAAGATGAATGCATTGTATGATATATGTTTATGTGATGATAATGATGATGTTTGATTGATGATAGTGATGTTATAAATTTGTAATGAGTTTATATGATATTCATGATGATGTATAATTAATGATAATGATGTTATAAATTTGTGATGAGAATATTGAAGTAACCTCATAATTGATGAAATAATGATGATTCCATCTTGTGCTAAAGATGATGCTCTTAATGGAGTAGTCTAGGCTAATGAGGGGAGAAAATAGATGTTGGGAATATTTGAAGTTGATGTGAATTTTTGAAGTGGAGATTATTTTGTCATCATATAGGTAGGGCCTTACAAGCCTAGTGATTTTGGGGAAGTACAACTGAATGAGGTATTTGGGTGAGGAATTCCTAGGTGACTTGGAGGTAGCACTCCAAATGTCAAGAGCTACCATGCAACACACGTTTACATCGACTGTCGTGTATATGTGTCTTGCGTTGAGGTGAAAGGATCTATAGGACAGTGCCAATTTTAATTGTCCCCCCACTCGGTTGGTGGCATAGTATCAAGCCTCCTAACCAAGTACTTTAGAGTTAGAATGGTACCATAATGTGAAGTATAGTCTAAGCTCATGCATATCATTGAATTTTCTTGTGATTGTTTTGTTGTAATTAATATGTATCATGAGCGATAATAATTTCTCTTAGATGATTTGATGTCATAGTGAAGGGTATTGATTTTCCTTGAGTGAATTTGACTTTATAATGTGATATTTTTCCTTGAAGAATGTTTGTGTAATGATATAGTTTATTTATGATTAATTGCGTGCTCTTCTCACTAATATCATACTATCAACATGATTTTGAAACTCACCTCCTTCGTTGTTTGTGTTTGACTAACTTGGCCCTGCGTTTGAGAAATCGCAACTATTACAAGTTAATGAGTCTTGAAGTTCGAGTTTGGGAGAAGCCTCATTCTGATAGGTGATACCAGGCATGAAAGTCATAAGTGTTAGAACCAAGTTGATTTTATACTTAGAGTTTTGATGATAACAAAAGTATTTTATGAGAACAATATATTTGACTTTAGAGAGTATGAAATAAAATTCATGTATTTAAAGAAAATCTAATATAAGATTTGATTCAAATTTATAATTGAAGAAAATATAAACTAAGATTTGATTCAAATTTATAATTGATGAAAATCTAAAATAAGATTTGATTCAAATTTACAATTGAAGAAAATCTTTGACCAAGTTGAAAATAAGATATGGTCAAGATTTGTAGAAGATTTGATCAAGATTTAAAGAATATATAATTAAGATTTGAAGAATATTTGATCAGGATTTGAAGAATATTTGGTCAAGATTTGAAGAATATTTGATTAAGATTTGTAGAAGATTTCATCAAGTTTTAAAGAATATTTAATTAAGATTTGAAGAAGATTTGATCAAGATTGATCAACAACAAAATATGAACAGAATAAATCTGAAGAATTTACAAACTCAATCTGAACAAGATACAATTCAGAATTAAACAAGGATTAAGTTGAAGCCCAAATTTTAACTATAAATAGATACTCAAGGCTGAAGAAGAAAAATATCGAAAAATAGAAAAGAGTAATCTGAGAGTTCAAAGAGAGAAACACTTGTTCACGTTATAAATATTTTGAGTGTTCTTTTCTTAGAGTGTGAGAGTTATTATTATCATCAGCTTTGTTAGAAGCAACTACTCAAGTTCCAATCTATTGTATCCAACTCGATAATGGTTTAGTTCCTTCTTCAATCTGGGGTTGATTGTCAGGTTGTTAGGAGAAGACTTGGCTTGGAAAGTCAATGTGGTTAGTTTCTTCTTCAATCTAGAGTTGTTAGGTTGTTAGGAGAAGTTTTGGCTTGTAGGGTCAAAGTGGTTAGTTCCTCAAAAATCTGGGGTTGTCAGGCTGTTTAGGAAGACTGACTTGGAGGGTCAAGTGCTTTGTAATTCAAGGTATTTGAATCAGTGGACTAAAGCCTTCTAAATGAAGGGACTAGATGTAGCAAAGTTAATGGTGTACCAGGATAAAGCTATGTGTCAAATTATTTATGCATTCGGTATTTGTTGCCTCTAAATTCAATTGCTTCTACTCCAAGAAATTCACAAAAATCAACCAGCCTTCATTGAATTAGCAAAAAGTTATCAACTTTGTCAAACACAATTCAACCCCTCCCTTCTTGTGTTTGCATCGTCAATTGAATTCAGAGCTCGGTCTCTAGGCTGAGCACTTTACAGTGTTTGAGGAAAGATCCAAGGGTTCAACAGGTCTGGACATAGTGAATCAGCAGATGAAGAAATTGAGGTATTTTCTGAATTCACTCGATCTGGTTTAATTACTACTATAAATGATTTTTAAATAAGAATCATAAATTGACTTTAAAACTGAAAACACCTAGGAAAGAAAATACAAATCTAACTAAAAAAGTTAATGTTTTAAAGAATCATAGTGCTGAATTTAAAACAGAAAATGCAATTGTGAAAACTAATATTGCTGAACTTAAAACAGAAAATGCAACTCTGAAAACTAATATTACTGAACTTAAGACAGATAATACAACTCTGAAAACTGATATTACTGAACTTAAAACAGAAAATGCAAATCTGACAACTGATATTGCTAAAAACTGGTATTACTGAACTTAAAACAGAAAATGAAAATCTGAAAACTTAAGCATGAAGAAGTATTTCAAAATTTTCTTGATAACGGTATGGAGAGAAGCAAGTATGCATCTATGATTTATAGTGTTAGTAGGAATGGTAAAACAGGAATAGGATTTCAAGAAAAAATAATTGAACCTAAGTTTGTTCCCTCGGATGATTTATGTATTATTTGCTATAAGAAAGGTCACACTAAAATATCTTGTCATATACTAACCACATAGAAAGATAAGAAACCTTTAAGAACTAACAAACCGGGACCCAACCAGTTTTGGGTACCAAAGGATAAAATTGTTTATGTTGAAGATGTTCTAAGAAAACAAATTGAAACACCAGTCATGGTGCCTGGTCAATGGATGCTTGCAATATATGAAAGCAAAAAGGTCTATGTTCCAAGACTTAACAAACAGAAGCCAACTGACTCTGGTGGAAGAAGGATTGGCCAGCACAATACCTATCAAAACCAGAACCCAATGATGAATCAAAAATATCAGAAAAATCTGGAGTATCAACATATTCGAAACTGGCAGAGAAGTCACACTTATCAACAGAACTGGAACTACCAGAAGTATCAAAATTACCATAAATTCCCAAATTACCATAGGAACCTGATATATCAGCAGAAACAAAAGTGTTAGATTAACAATTAGAATTAGAAGACTTCCTTAAACACTCCAATCAAATTCATCAAGACTACAAACATGGATGGGAATTCAAATCCCTTCATCCAGACCCTCTAATCAAAGAATATGCAAATTCAGAATCGAAAAACTAGTAAAGAAGAAATAAGAGGGTTTTCAGAGTGAAACAAAAATTGTTGAGATATAGGTTATATCCTTCTTTAAATTTAATTATCATCTGATTTATATTATGTTATATGACAAACAACTTGACCTTAAAAAGTCAAAGCAAGTTCAGGATACTGCAGGTTTACCGGAACCAAAGGAAGCAGATGCAGACAAACTAGAAGACGACAAATCTTCAGAGGATAAATATGATCAAGTTAGAAATAGTCAAGATAAGTTAGAAGGAAGATATGGATGGAAGTACAAGTTATCTCATCTCATTGTAAGTGCAAGTCATCCTTTGAGGATCAGATCATCATTATAAGATACCACTTTGTTTGACTCACTCTCATCAATTAAGCCTACGACTGTTGATGAAGCATTGTCAGATGATGGAGTGATTCTTGCAATGCAAGAAGAATTAAATGGATTTAAGAGGATGATGTTTGGGATCTATTACCTAGACCAAAGAACATTATTGGAACCAAGTGAGTTTTCATAAACAAGCTAAATGAAAAAGGGGAAATGGTTAGAAACAAGGCAACACTTGTCGCACAAGGCTATAATCAACAAGAAGACATTGATTATACTGAGACATTTGCTCCAGTGACCAGGTTAAAAGCTATTCGTATCCTACTTTCTTTTGCTGCAAATAATAACATTACATTATTTCAAATGGATGCTAAATGTGATTTTCTAAATAGTTATATAAGTGAGGAAGTCTATGTGAAACAACCCCTAGGTTTTGAAAGTTCTAAATTTCCAAATCATGTTTTTATACATAGGAAATCTATGTATGGTCTAAAACAAGCACCTAGGGCATGGTATGATAGACTTAGTAACTTCTTGCTTAAAAATAACTTTGGAAGAGGACAGGTAGATAATACACACTTTAGAAAATCAATAGAAGATGACATTCTTATAATTCAAATTTATGTTGATCACACTATTTTTGGATCTACTAATGCCACTCTTTGCCAAAAATTTTCTAAATTGATGCAGCTTAAATTTCAAATGAGTGTGATGGAAGAACTCAAGTTTTTCTTAGGGATACAAATTCAGGAAAGTCAAAAAGGTATATATATTCATCAAACTAAGTATACAAAAGATCTTCTAAATAAGTTTCAAATGAGTGATTGCAAACCTATGGCTACACCAATGAACCCTACTTGTTCACTTGAAAAAGATGATTCAGGCAAAAAAGTTGACAAAAAAAAAACCTAAAGCGGATTGATAGGATCCCTACTTTACCTTACTGCTTCAGGACCTTACATCGTGTTTAGTGTATGTGTATGTGCAAAATTTCAAGTTGACCCTAGGGAATCATATTTAACTGCTATTAAGAGAAACTTTCGATACCTAAAAGGCACTACCATCCTTACCTTGTTCTACAAGAAATCTTCTAAGTACAAACTTAGTGGATATTGTGATTCTGATTATGCTGGAGATAAACTTGAGAGAAAAAGCACTAGTGGAAACTGCACCTTTTTAGGTGACAACTTAATATCCTAGTCAAGTAAGAGACAAAACACCATTGCAATGTCAACAATAGGGGTTGAGTACATTTCAATAGCTAGCTGCAGCTCTCAACTACTTTGGATGAAGCATCAACTTGAAGACTACAAAATCCTAAAATCCAACATTCTCATTTATTGCGATAACACTTCTGCCATTTGTCTAACCAAAAACCCTATCTTACATTCTAAAGCTAAACACATCGAGATCAAACACCACTTCATTAGGGACTTTATTCAAACAAGGGTACTAAACATTCAATTTGTAGCCACTGAGATTCAATGGGCTGACATATTGCCAAGACCACTACATGACGATAGGTTTAACTTCGTCAAGAAAAACCTAAACTTTACCTTCATATCTGACTGATGTTGTGATCACTTCAAAGTAGTTTAGTTTTACACTAGTTATTATATTTTCTTGTATTACATTATATTTATTTTATTAAAAAAAAAAGCAAAAAAAAAATAGAGAGAAACGAAAAAAATACAAAAAAAGAGAGAAAAAAAAATAAACAAAAAAAAGAGAAAAAAAAGAGTTTCACTTTCATGTCTTTTTGTGTGATAACAAAAGGGGAAGAAATATATTTTATAAAATTGAGATAAAATGATACCTAAACTTTTGGGGAGCCGTAAGTTAGGGGGTGTCAAAGAAATATAAAGAAAAGTTGTTATAAAAAATACAAGTTTTGTCACCATCAAAACTGGGGAGATTATTGGAACCAAGTTGATTTTATACTTAGAGTTTTGATGATAACAAAAGTATTTTATGAGAACAATGTATTTGACTTCAGAGAGTATGAAAGAAGATTTATGTATTTCAAGAAAATCTAAAGTAAGATTTGATTCAAATTTATAATTAAAGAAAATCTAAACTAAGATTTGATTCAAATTTATAATTGATGAAAATCTAAAATAAGATTTGATTCAAATTTACAATTGAAGAAAATCTTTAACCAAGTTGAAAATAAGATATGGTCAAGATTTGATCAAGATTTAAAGAATATTTAATTACGATTTGAAGAAGATTTGATCAGAATTTGAAGAAGATTTGGTCAAGATTTGATCTAGTTTTGAAGAATATGTAATTAAGATTTGACCAAGATTTATCTACAACAAAATATGAACAAAATCAATCTGAAGAATTTAGAAACTCAATTTGAATAAGTTACAATTCAAAATTAAACAAGGACTAAATTGAAGCCAAAATTTAACTATAAATAGATACTCAAGGTTGAAGAAGAAAAGCATCGAAAAGCAGAACAAAGTAATCTTAGACTTCAAAGAGAGAAACACTTGTTCAAGTTATAAATATTTTGAGTGTTTTTTTCTTAGAGTGTGAGATTTATTATTATTATTATTAGCTTTGTTAGAAGCAACTACTCAAGTTCCAATCTTTTGTATCCAACCCGATAGTGGTTTAGTTTCTTCTTCAATTTGGGGTTGTCAGGTTGTTAGGAGAAGACTTGGCTTGCAGGGTCAAGGTGGTTAGTTCCTTCTTCAATTTGGGGTTGTCAGGTTGTTAGGAGAAGACTTGGCTTGTAGGGTCAAAGTGGTTAGTTCATCAGAAGTCTGGGGTTGTTAGGCTGTTTGGGAAGACTAACTTGGAGGGTCAGGTGCTTTGTAATTAAAGGTATTTGAATTAGTGGATTAAAGCCTTATGAATGAGAGGACTAGATGTAGCCAAGTTAATGGTGAACGAGGATAAAGCTATGTGTCAAATTATTTATGCATTCGTTGTTTGTTGCCTCTGAATTCGATTGTTTCTACTCCAAATAATTCACAAAAACCAACCAGCCTTCGTCAAATTAGCAAAAATTTATCAATATCAAACACAATTCAACCCCCTTTCTCGTGTTTGCACCTTTAATTTGCATCAAAGCTCGGTCTCAAGGTTGAGCACTTTACAGTGTTTGAGAAGAGATTAAGTGAATTAGCTGATGAAGAAATTGAGGTATTTTCTGAATTTACTCGATCTGATTTAATTACTGCTATAAATGATTTTTTAAATAAGAATCATAAATTGACTTTAAAACTGAAAACGCTTAGGAAAGAAAATACAAATCTAACTGAAAAAGTAAATTTTTCAGAGAATCATATTGCTGAAATTAAAGAAGAAAATGCAAGTCTGAAAACTAATATTAGTGAACTCAAAACAGAAAATGCAACTCTAAAACTTAAACTTTGTTAGGTTGTTTGGGAAGAATGACTTGTAGAGTCAGGTGATTTGTAATTCAAGGTATTTGAATAGGTGGATTAAAGCTTTCTAAATGAAGGGACTGGATGTAACCAAGTTAATGGTGAACCAGGATAAAGCTATGTGTCCAATTATTTATGTTTTCGTTGTTTGTTGCCTTTGAATTCGGTTGCTTCTACTCCAAGTAATACACAAAAACCAACCAGCCTTCATGAAATTAGCAAAAAGTTATCAAATTTGTCAAACACAATTCCATCCCCCTTCTCATGTTTGCACCTTCAATAAGTTGTATTTTTATTTATTTTATTAGAAACGAATTTTTGTATGAAAACCTTATAAATGCTAGTAAGTTTTTGGAATTAAATTAATAAATTTTAGTTAGATCAAATTTATGGAGATTGCTCTGTTTTATAAGATGAAAAAAGTTTAAGGTGTTCCTTTTGAATTTTGAGAAATGAGATATCCTAAATTACTTGTAAAAGTTTCTTTTTCCTTAGAAAGTTTTTTTGGTTTATCCGTTGCAAATTTTTTAAAAAAATTATGGTATAAGTTATTATATATTATTTTGGAATTTATAGTGTCACTTTACTTTTGCACTCTTTACTTCATTGTTGCTCCGATTACTTAAATTTGATTGTTATGCCTCTGTTTTAGTTAAAATTATCAAACCCGAACCAGTTCTTAAATAAATAATTAAAAAGAATCCAACTTAGACAGATACAATTCAACCCCCTTCTCGTATGTGCACCTTCATTACCCGTGCATTTGATTTGAGTTTGAGTTGAGGAAGAATTTGATTTTTTTTTTGTTGGTATAAGTGGACGAATTTTATTTTATTTTGTCATATTTGTCTATTTTATTGGTCTTTATTTTTATTTGTAAAGTATAAATGAATCATTGTTAATATTCCCACATCAATATATATAGCCATGTCACACAATAACTTGTTAATATTTCCACATCAATATATATTAAGAATGTTTTTTAATTTTTTTTTTAAAATTACAGGGTTATAAATCAAAAACAATATTTTATAGAAATTAAAATCAAAACGACTTATATTTGAAAAGATGATGAAATGCATACTTAAACATATTTATAATATAAAACACAACTTAATAAGGAGGTACATTTTTAGT
>JBBPBP010000001.1:43629299-43741927 GCA_037974735.1 Cicer chorassanicum
TAAATCTTTTTCAAATATCGAGTGCTTAAAATATTTAGAAACATTATTTGAACATAAAAGTCGATACTGTATCCAATACGGTATAAAAATATACTCATCTATAATTTATTATGTGATTGGATTTGGAAGAGAAACAAAATAGTAATAAAAAATAAAATTGTATCCTAAACTGTATATAAATACGGTTTTGGACATCATTTTTTATTTCAACATGGTATTTCTCTAAAATATTTTACTCATACGCATTTATTCCATAATCACTGATGGATGCTTCAAGATTTAAAAAAATTGATTTTTTTTATTTGTTTATCATAATGAAATTCACTTGTTTAAATTAATCAATTATCAAAACTAATTTTTATGATAAGTTATTCAAAACAGCTTCTCATTTAAGACATTTAATTTTTTTTTTTCAAAAATTATAATTAACATATAAAAATTTCTAAAAGTGATTATTTTATATAGAATATTTTATTTTTTTAAATTAAGTTGTAACAAGCTGACTCTTCATGTTACAGACTATTTTGCTATTAGTCGGAACATTGTGATCAAACTTCATTACTAAAAACATTTAAACCGAATGAGAAATTGGAATAAAAATCTCACACATTCATCTAAATTTTGGAACTTCAACTCTTGGAAAGCAGAAACAATAAATGAATCTACTTTTGAAAATAACATACATAAATTGTTTTTAAGATATATAAATTTAGATATATTTATGATTTAAAATAAGATATTATGATAGAATTTTAAGGATTTGATAGATTTTGTTTCTTATTTTAAAGAAATAATATATTTTGAATTACAGTTTAACCTTATATACAAAATGATTAATAAAAGTTTAGAAAAAAGAGTTTTTTCCATAAATAATACATCTCATATATTTCCACATATTAAAAAACAAAAACCCATAAGTGGTATCAGAAGCCAAAGTTCGTATGTACCTATGCAGATAGAAGTTCATTCAAACTTTTATAAAATGGATCTTTCTATCTTTTATAGACAAAGCTATGATCTTTGGGCAATGAGAGTCAAAGCATACCTGGAGACTCTAGATCACTGGAAAGTTGTTGAAGATTATTACAATGTTTCTTCGTTTCTAGAAAAATTCCACGCTTTAGATGAAAATTCATAAAGAAGGAAAAATTAAGTAGGCAAAGCCATGTTTATTTGTCCGTGTCTCAAAAAATATAAAGAATCATGACTTTTTTTTTTGCAACGGCTAGAATCATGAATCTTAAATAGCAAAAGCAATTGGGGGTTAGCTAAAGGAAGAATATGCAGAAGATAAAATAAACAGAAACATGCAAGTGTTGAAATTAAAGAGGAGTAACAAAGAATGAAAGAAGATGAGACAATTACTTAGATAATTTATTTGGTATCGCTAATAAGGTACGATTATTAATCATTCAATTTTTTGACTCTAGAATTGTAAAAAAGAGTTCTTGTAACAACACCTAAAAGATATGAAGCCATAGCCGCCTTGGAAAACACAGGATTTGTGTAAGATTACTTTTGCAGAATATTACATGCATTGTAGGAACTAGAGAAAAAAAGACTTGTGAGACAGAAAAGAATTGTGGAAGGTATAGACTTAGCCAAATTGATTAACAACATTGGTGTAAAAAGCAAGAAAAACTAACTATTCCACAATTCAGAAAAGTAAAACAAAAACAAAAACCATCAATATTTTCCATTATATCCTTATTGCAAGAAGACTAATCACCCACAAAAAAGATATGTTGGTGGAGGTTTGACGGAAAATACTATACGTGTGGACTATTAGAACATATGAAGCAAGTATGCAAGTCTCACAAACAACAACAAAGAAATATTAACATTGTTGAAGATAACATGACGAGGAAGAGGAACACCAAGTTTTTTTCAAATAGCTAACAAAACTACTATTTTTAAAAGATAGAATTGGGAATCGAGCAAGCATCGCAATAGAATTATAAATATAATTAAAAGCCACGTAGGTTCGAAATTAATTTCCAATGTTGTATATGTTTCTAAAATTGATTAAAAAGAATATTTTAAGTGTTGCTAAGTGGTTGGGGAAAGGATACAAAGTGTTATTTGAACATAAAAAATTATGAGAATAAAGATCCAAACAACAAAGAAGTTATCACAATTTAGATGAAAGACAAAACTTTTTCTTTAGATTTGATGAAGAATGAAAAACTTACTGAAGAAGAAAAGAAAAAGGAATGATATGATTTCAAATAAGATTGTGAAAATGTTTGTATTATGAACAAACTTAAAGTTAAGGAGGTGAATGAAAATGTTAGTGAAGAATCACCAAATGGATTTCTACCATAGATCACACAAGGTACAAACAAACATAAGTTGGCGGAAAAGGGATAAATTCAATGATAGAGAACTTTAAGTCAATTGTAGACTTGATATAATTCAAGAAAAATATCGATAAGAATTACAACCAAAAATAACATCTTAGTATGATATAATTTAGGACTTGATAGAGTTTGTTCCTCATTTTAAGGATATAATATCATATGTTTTTGAACTATAGTTTAGCTCTGTATATAGAAAGATCAATAAAAATTTAGGATTAAAAGTTTTCTCCACATATAATATGTCTAATATATTTCTTCAAATAATCATCACCTACTTCTTCGTAGCATTGTATCCTAAGCATTGTATCCTAACATGTTAATTAAACAATTTCAGTATCTTTATTGTGCAATAATAAGCATTGTAGCACAAAATTGTTGCAAATAGTAACAACATCCTATGTTTGCAAATTATTTTTAAAATATTGAACAAAGAAATTGAGAATCTTTCATATTTAGTCTCTCAAGCATTAGAATCAGATAAATTATACTAATAAAAAAAATATCATTAATGAAGAAAGGGAGTGGTGAGCTCCTCGAAGGTTATGTTATACCTACAAACACTCTTACGTTCAAGTCGGTATTTGATTGAGTTGAGTGAGAGATTTGTCTTAATAGAATATGTGTACCTTTTTAGAGGAGGTTTTTTATGGTATAGAGGTGAAAGACATGATGGAATCGTTGAGTGATATGTGTTGTGATTGGTTGATCACTTGGTACCTAATAAAAAGGGGTTGGATAATCCCTTACGATAGGCGTAGCATAAGGAACATCAATTGCCCTATGGAAACCCACATACACAAATAGACCTTGGACCAATTCAGAACCGTTCCCCTAGGCCGTGAGTCTCATGAAGACGAGGTGGTGACTTGTATTAGGAAATAGATTTGATTCAACTAACACAAAAGCCATATTCTAAAATATATTCATTTTATGTGATTAGAACATGTGCTGAGGTTGAGTTAGGACCCCCATAACTAGTCTTGGCTACTACAGTCGTAGATGTCTAAGTGAGGGAGTTTTCAATCCTCAAAATGAGATTGAACTAAGGGAGTGATTTCATCGAATTTGGGTATGAACATTTAAATCATCTCGAGCCTTTTGTTTATGGTTGGCTAAAAGAATTTTCTTGGGCCTTGGCGAATGGTTTACTTCGGATCTAGAAATTAAGGTTGTCTAGGGAAGGTGCACGCTCATTATAATGACAACATGACTAGAGGTGACAGGGTTGAGTGACATGTGGCTCATCAATGCAACAACTCAAAAGCCATATTACATTTGGTAATCATAGGTTTCGTTGTTTGAGGTATTAGGGATTGCCGAAAGGTCTTGGCCCTTGTAAGTGGGAGTCCACCACATTATAAATTTTGGGTGAGTTTTGATTTCATAACATACATCCCTTGAAATTTGTTCCTTGTTCGAGTGTTTTAATTCCCCTATTGTTCTTTTTGTGATATCTTCTCATTTTACAAGGGTTTTCTCGACTTCTCTCGTTGAGTTCTACTTCTCCTTGACATCAACAAGTACATTCTTGTTTTTTCTTGTTTCTTTGTATAAATTTTTCATTTTTATTACTTTTCTTTGAAATAAGTGTGTGGTGGAGCATCATTAACTCATGGTGGCTCTATTGGGCCAAAGGGTACCACTGCTTTCAATGTTGGTGGGTTTGCCGGCCCTTATGGTTTTCTCTTTTTAAATTTTCTTTGATTTATTTTCCATTATTTCGTGTTTTCAAAAGACATGTTATAACGTCTGTGATTTTGATACAAAACATTACTTAAAAATACTTATTTTCTTCGAAAAATTATGATTTTCTTTTTGTAAACTAAAATGTCTAAACTACAATGCATTTAAATAATTAACCACAACAACATTTATTTACTACTATATAAAAAATGTTTAATTAGGCACTTAAATAATATAAAACCTTTTAAATCAAAGTCATAAAAATATAATAATTAAAAATAATCATGTTCCAATTGTTTCTAATAGAAGAAAGTCCACCTCCGTATTTCGAATACTTTTAAAAAGTCGGTTACAAAAATTTAAAATAAAACTAATAAATATCTAAACAAATTTCTTACTACAAAACCGTTTTAAAATCCTATATTCACCTCATGTTTTTCGCGCATTGATACACATCACAACAACTATTCTTGAATCTACCCGAAGTCTTTAGTACCTAAAATATTGTTATAAGGATAAGTTTTTTCCATCATCTACATCAAACCAAAACTAAACACATGAAAAAATGACATAAAACACATGCACTAATGATTGCTCCTAAAAACTATATGATTCGGATATAAAATGTGTCACTAATGCAACTTCCACACCGAATAATAATTCATACTAAGATATATATGTCATGGCATGATGATGTATCATCAAGATAGAATATTCCCACACATACCACTAAGATCAGATCATATGCATTTAAAGACCACTTATTCAAACCATCATCTTATTCAAAAATCACTATGATCATATATCATATGTCTAGGGGTGTACATGGGTGCGGGTCGATCCGCCAACCCGATCACCCAACCCAACCCAACTCGATTTTTACCCGTACCCGGTCACTTTCGGGGCCAACCCAATACAACCCGTTGAAACCTACTTATATTTGGTTCGAGTAATGAGTTTAACAATTTGAACCCGTCGACCCGACCCGGTTACTAGTTATATTCTTTTTTAAAATTTTATTTTGGCAGCCCAGCAGTCTAATAGGGTTTCATTACTCTTCTTGTTTAGATTTTCAGCTGCCCTCATCCACTTTCTGCGTCCACCTTCTTCCACACATTTTGAAGTCGCGTCGCCTTCCACCTTCTTCTATTGTTCCGCAAGTGGTCATAACTGATTCTTATACGAATTAGTTATAATAAGATATTATTAAGTACTGATTTTTATATGAATGTTGATGCAACGTGTTTATGCGTCTAGCCTAAATACTTAATTTTTCTCGTAATTTAGCGTTTAATTTATTTTGGCCTTGTAATCTCGTATATGCCTACTAAGAAATTTCGTATCTAATTTTTGAATTGTCTCTTTCAAAAGAGCAATTTAATTTTTGAGTTAAATACTATTTATTTAAATGTTATATTTTGTTATATTTTTACATAATCAAGGTATGAACGGAAAGTTTATGCTTATAATGAATTTAGTTTAAATTTTTTACATTTGTTAAATACAATTTTTTTTAGTTAAATACTATTCATTTGAGTTAAATACTATTTATGAGTAAAAATGATGCTTATACAAAAGCTTGTGATGACTTTAGTTTAAATTTTTTACATTTAAATCTATTAAACACTTATTTTTAGTATTTTATTTGAAAATAGTAAGTACTCTAATTATAAATAAATGAAGCACTACTATTAAAAAAATTATAGTAGCTTAGTAAAATAAAATGGTTGGTGGGTTATGGGTAATGATGAAACTAATGTGGTGGACAAGTAGCAATGTTAGCTGTTTTCTCCTCACTTTTATTGTTAATATTTGTTTTTGCAGATTCCCAATTGTTTCTTTCCAGACTTTGAGGAACTTGTTAAGTGTTTGTACTTGAAGTTGGCATTGCTTAGAATTGATGAATTTTTTTATTTTATTGATTTACTGTTGTTGTCTTGTTGAATTTAATTATGTATTTGAAGATTGTGGGATTTATTTTTTTTGTTTGTGAGACGTTGATGACTTTTTAAAAGAATTGAACGTGATTGAAATTTTATAGTTTTTGAGACATTTAAGTATTAAATATATTTTCATTCAATATACTTTCCGTAAAATAAAAAATATGTTATTATTTATGTATAACCCGTCAACCCAACCCAACCCAACCCGTTTTTGATTGGGTCGGTTCGGTTCGGGTTAAATGAAAAAAATACAGATTTAGAACTTAACCCAACCCAACCCACGTACACCCCTACATATGTTATTCACATGAAAATCATATATTCATAGAAAATAACCATAAAAATTGAAACTTTCATGTCTTACAGCATAAAAATTTCAACTTTCATCACATACACATAAAATTTCGAACTTTATTTCATATTCATCATAAAAATTTAAATTTCATCACATAGAACATAAAAATACGAACATTATATCATATACATCATAAAATTTAAACTTCAACGCATATAACATGAAAGTTCAAACTTTCACCATAGAATCGTATACTACATATCAAACTCAATGAAAATTTAGGGTTTTACTATTTTAATCCATTAGTCTACATTTATTCCTTTTAAATGACAAGCAATCACAATTATCTAATTCATGCCATCTAACCAACAGTCTAACTATGATTTGTATGGAGAAAATACTTTTCTTTGGACGCTTTTCTTACTAGCTCGAAGGTCTAACTCCAACCAATTTGTTTGCAAGGGAGAGGAGTTATGCGCTTTCATGGTGAACCCAAAAGAGATGGAAGAACACCAAGATGAAAAGAAAAAAAAGTGATGAAGATGGTCTCTTCTTTTGCCACACTAAAATGAGGATAAAAGGATGCTAGAGTTTATTCTTGTGGATATAGAACTTTTTGTTGAACAAGATGATGATGTTGGGGGAGTAAAAGTGACGGTGGTTAGGGTTTCTCTATTCTTTTCTGATCATTGAACCTTGTCTATAAAGGGTTTATGAGTTAAGATTTTATTTTTCTATTTACGGTTATTTAGTGTAAGAGAGTTGTAGGAGATTTTATTTTATCTCTCTATTTCTTTTTATGTTTTTACTAATTTTAATTAATTGTATATTTTTAGTTAATAATTAATAATTAATATTTCAATTATTTATTTATTGTGCGTGTGTGCGTGCGTGTGTGTGCGTGTGTGTGTGCGTGTGCGTGCGTGTGTGTGCGTGCGTGTGTGCGTGTGTGTAGAAGGCTGTAGCTCAATTGGTAGTGGGAAAGAATGAACATCAATACTTATGGATGGGGGTCGAGCTGTTACTGCATGCATGCAGTAGGCAAATGTAGCGACTAGCATCTATCTTATTCTATAATCCAATAATGCTAATAAGCAATCATTTGGCGCCCAAACCTCACATAACTAAATGAAGTAACACATGTCTTATTAACTACTCCCTCCATTATTTTATTTCTCTATTTCTTTGTATGTTTTTACTAATTTTAATTAATTGTATATTTTTAGTTAATAATTAATAATTAATATTTCAATTATTTATTTATTTTACTTATTTTAACATGTAATATGTGTGTGTAGCATCTATCTTATTCTATAATCCAATAATGCTAATAAGCAATCATTTGGCGCCCAAACCTCGCATAACTAAATGAATTAACACATGTCTTATTAACTACTCCCTCCATTCTAAAATAATTGACCATTACTATTTTCAATGTATTTCTTTTTAATCATACCCTTTAATTAAAATTACTTGTATTATTTTCAATACAATATTTTTACTATTCAATTATGACATTGGTAATGCACCAATACCAAACAAAGATAATTTGATAACATTATCTTCCTCTTTTATTTATACACTTTTTATAACACTACTAAAGTTATTTTTATTTGTTTATCGCAATGAAATTCACTTGTTTAAAGTAATCAATTATCAAAAATAATTTTTATGATAAAATATTCAATACAACTTCTAATTTAAGACATTTAATTATTTTTCAAAAGTTGTAATTAACAGATAAAAACTTTTAAAAGTGATTATTTTATATAGAATAATTTTTTTTAAAAATTAAGCTGTAACAAAAAGACTCTTCATGCTACCAAATTTCTTTGCTATTAGTCGGAACATCACGATCAAACTTCATTTTGAAACATTGAAACCGTATGAGAAATTGGAATAAAAATCTCATTCATCCATCTCAACCTCGAAAATTCAACTCTTAGAAAACAAAAACAATAAATCAACCTACTTTTGAAAATAGCCCTTCTGGGGTTTTCCTTTCAAACTTTCTTTAGTTTATTTCCTACTAGTTCATGTTTTTTAAGAGGCATGTTTTAACTATTAAAACCAAGTTGGAAAGTACCATATGAAGCGACTAGAGGAAGGTCACCAGAGGATGAGATCAGAGAAACACAAAGTATATGTGTCTGCCTTTAAACATATGTCTTTGAAAGTAATGTGCCTTTGAAGGTTATGAAGATTGCCTCTGATGTGTCGGTCCGATGTATGGGTTTGAAGTTTGAGTCTAATGTTTAGGTCTGAAGACTAGGTCTGATAATTAGATGTGAAGATTGTCTCTGAAGACTGAATTGGATGCAAGCCTCCAAAGCCTTTGCATGTCTTTGATGTGCTAAAACCCAACATGCCTCTGAAGAGTTCATATCAAGGTATAATTAACTCCAAAGAGACTTTTCAAATCATAAATTCAAGGCTCACAATCCGCTTATCCAAATGGTGCTACATGTTGAGACAAAATTTCAATTTAATGTTTTGATGAAAACAAATAAAAAGTTAATTAAAAATGTTAATTATGATTCTAAATGTTATGTTTATTTAAATTGTGTTTTTGAGTGTATTAATTTAAAGATAGGATTTAAAAAAAGCAAAGAAATCATCATAAAAAGGCAAGAAACTGAACACACAAGAATGGAGAACATTCTTAACAAAATCTAGAAAATGGAGATTGTTCTCCAGTTTCAAGAATGATTATCACAGCTCCAAAATCAATCAATCTCCACTAGTTAAAAGAAGTTTTAGCCTCTGGATTTTATATCTATATCATCAGCACTTGGCACGGAACAAACTAAGATGATTAGATTCAAAGAAACTACTCGAATCACAAAGAGAGAAGATCACAAATTAGCAAGACCAAACAGATCTAAACCTTCTCCAACTTGACTGTCAAGAACGAAGAACATTCTTGACAACATTCTGATCATTCTCCAGCATGTTAACATTAATCTCCAGCATGTTAACACTAAACTCCAGCATGCTAACATCATTCTCCAACATGTTAAACATCAATCTCCAGAATGATCATCAGTCTCCAAAATTTTCAACATCATTCTCCAGCAGACTGTCATCATTCTCCAAGTTGTTTTGGCAGAATCAAAATCTACAGATCAAAACAATATCATCAACAAATATATCTGAGGTATAAAGGATCATTAAACACAAAAGAAATATGATCAAGAACGAAGAAAAATGCCCAGTCAAACAGATTTCATAAAGTGTTCCAAGGCTGGAATATTTTTATTCATATATATTGGTTTTGATCAAAATTGACAGAGCACTACTAACAGCTCTTTTGACCATTATTAAATGTCCTAAAATCCTATAAAAGGAAGGCCAATGCTCAAGAAAAAATTAGAGCTTCAAGTACTAAGAAAAATCATTACTCGTTTCAATCATACTTGAATTTCTCTCACTCACATACATTGAATCAGTTCTGATTTTTCCTATTCGATTCATAGAATCATTCTCGTGTATTTTACTGTCAAAGAATCAGAACTCTAACAAGTGTTGAACCTTCTTAGATTCTAACAAAACAATCTCATCATTATTGTAAAACTCGAACTATAAGAGTTTAGTATAATTTGGGTTATTTTCTTAAGTTTTTAACATGAATTTTTAAAAGGGTGAACTTACAATTCAAACCCCCTTTCTTGTAAATTGACATTGCTACTTCAATTGGCATCAATGCTCATTCTCTAAATCTGAACACCTAACAAGTGTTAGAGAAAAAGATCTAGAAGAAAAATGTCAAAAGATATGTACATTGCTTAAGGAGGGTCATCATACAGACCACCTTACTTTGATGGCACAGACTACTATTTTTGGAAAAGCAAAATGCAGTTGTTCTTGAAATCCCAAGATACAGGAATATGGCGCATCATTACAGATGGAGATTTCATACCAAAAGTCGACCAAAATGATTCAACCTCTGCTGAAAAGAAAGAAGCAGATTGGACAGCAGAAGAAAAATCTAAGGTACTTCTAAACTCAAAAGCTCAATTATTTTTATCTTGTGCTTAAGTAGGGAAGAATGCGAAAAAGTTGATGAATGCAAAACTGCTAAAGAAGTACGGGACACATTACAAACTCATCACAAAGGAACAAGGCATGTGAAAGAAACAAGGATTGATAAGATGTACTCAAGATGAGATATACTCAAGATTCCATTGATGAGATGTACTCAAGATTCACAACCATTGATGAGATGTCTTCTTGAATGAAGGAGAAACCATTGAAGAGATGCACTCAAGATTCACAGCCATTTTAAATGAAATGCACTCCCTAGGGAAAGCATACTCAGTACAAGATAGAGTTAGAAAGATCATGAGATGTCTTCCAATAATATGGAGACCAATGGTGACATCCATAAGCCAGGCCAAGAATCTTGACGTACTCGGACTGGAGGAACTGATTAGAACATCACAAGCACTTGAAGGGCTGCTACAAGTAGAGAGACCAATCAAAAAAGGCAAAGCAATAGCTTTGAAAACATCTCAAGAAAGTCCAGATGAGGACTCAAAAGAAATCGAACAAGAAGATGTTGATGAAGAAATAGTTCGTCTTACAAAAAAAGATTCAAAGAATGTTGAGAAGAAAGGATCACATCAAAAAGGGATTTTCAAATCAAAAGGAAAACTTCAAAATAGAGGAGACAAAATTCAAATCACATGTTTTGGATGCAATAAACATGGACATTATAAAACTGAATGTCCCTTGAACAAAAGAGCACCAAAGAAGTTCCCTTTCAAGAACAAATCCATTATTGTGACCTTGGATGATTCTGATGAATCTGAAACAGAGGAAGCTGAAGAAGCCAACTTATGTTTAATGGAAGATACTGAAGACAAGGAGGTAACAAATTATGAACCATGTCTTTTATGTGAACAAATTGAAAAAGATTTTGATAGCTTACTTAATGATTCAAATCTTCTTGTTAAAAATGTAGCTCTTTAAAGGTTCAAGTTTTAAAAGAAAAAAAGGAAAAAGAGAAAGCTTAGGTTGTGATTGATGAACTAAAAACATCATTGAGAACATGCATGAATCTCATTTAAAGGATAATAATGAATCTTAAAAATCAAGATTAAAACCCCTTAAAACCCAGATATCAAAATCAATTCCAAGATCAACAATTAAATGCTCCTACTGTCTCAAAATAGGTCATCAAAAATCAACTTGCTATTTTAAAAAGAGATCAAGTTTTAAAAAATCTTCTAAAAGAAGATATACTAACTATCAAAGACCCAAACAAATATGGGTACCAAAGTCATTACTAACTTATGATGTAGGAACACCATCCAACAATCAAGAAAGAACATTGATACATGGACAAGGCATGTTCAATACACAAGAATTGAAAAGTATGACGCCTCCTCTCATTACAAAAATTTGGAGTGTTTATAACCTTTGGAACATTAAAGCTAAGGAGATGACGAAGAAGAAGAACATTTTGGATGGCAGCAACAAAATGCTTCCTAGGAAACCGAGATTGATAAACAATCTTCGTTTCATTCTCCTCATAAAAATTGAAGAATGATAAGTGATCACCATCAACATCAAATCAATGGTGAAGAATAATTACAATGTTATATTTGGTACCAAAGTTGCTGCTACTGGAGTCTTGCTGAAAGTCAGCCATCAAATCAAAAGGAATAGTAACAAGTATGAACGGTGGTCCTTTAGAAGAAGCACATATTCACATTGTACTCTTGTCTAGTTCAAGTGCTTCTTTGGATCTTATCAAGGTATATCTTGATCATGATTACTTCTTAATTCATTCATGGAACTCAAATCATTTTCTACAAATTCTCCTCCTTATGTCCTTAAAAACATTTTTTGTGTGAACAAATCTCTTTGATCGTTTCAAAAATTAGTTTTGAAAAACAAAAAACTTTATTAGCATAAGAATGTTTTGTAAAAAGAAAAATTATATTTGACATGTTGTCACATTCATCTTATTTTTGCTTCCCTATATGTGCTCACTCTCTCATGTTCACATTCATCTTATCTTACTTGTGTTTTGAAATTTTGAAAGATATCAATTTCAAAATATTAAGGGAGAGCTTTTTAGAAAATGTTATTTTTCTTAAAACTGGAGTCTACTCATTGTTTTCTATGTGTAATATACATTTCCTTTGTATTCCTCAACCTTTTTGTGTTGACAAAGGGGGATTATTACTTTAGATTTTATGTTGGTTCAAAAATTTGAAGCATATTCTGAGGGTAAGCTTTTAAGCTTTCTATGATTAAAATTATAATCAAAATTAAAATCTAAATTAACATGTTTGTCATCATCAAAAAGGGGGAGATTGTTGAGACCAAATCTCAATTTAATGTTTTGATGAAAACAAACAAAAAGTTAATTAAGAATGTTAATTATGATTCTAAATGTTATGTTAATTTAACTTGTGCTTTTGAGTGTATTAATTTAAAGATAGGATTTAAACAAAGCAAAGAAATCAACATACAAGAATGGAGAACATTCTTAACAAAATCTGGAAAATAGAGAATGTTCTCTAGTTTCAAGAATGATCATCACAACTCCAAAATCAATCAATCTCCACTAGTTAAAAGAAGTTTTAGCCTCTGGATTTTACATCTATATCATCAGCATTTGGCAAGTAACAAACTGAGATGATCAGATTCAAAGAAACTACTCGAATCACAAAGAGAGAAGATCACGAATTAGCAAGACCAAACAGATCGGAACCTTCCCCAGCTTGACTGTCAAGAACGAAGAACATTATTGATAACATTTTGATCATTCTCCAACATGTTAACATTAATCTCCAACATGCTAACATCATTCTTGAGCATGTTAACATTAATCTCCAGCATTCTAACATTATTCTCCAACATTTTAAACATCAATCTCCATAATGCTCATCAGTCTCCAGAATTTTCAACATCATTCTCCAGCAGACTGTCATCATTCTCCAAGCTCTTTTGGCAAAATCAAATCTCCAGATCGAAGCAATATCATCAACAAATATATATGAGGTATAAAGGATCATTAAACACAAAAGAAATCTTATCAAGAACGAAGAAAAACGCCCAGTCAAACACATTTCATAAAGTGTTCAAAGGCTGGAATATGTTTATTCATAGATATTGGTTTTGGTCAAAATTGACAGAGCACTACTAACAACTCTTTTGACCATTATTGAATGTCCTAAAATCCTATAAAAGGAAGGCCAATGCTCAAGAAAAAATTAGAGCTTCAAGTACTAAGAAAATTCATTACTCATTTCAATCATACTTGAATTTCTCTCACTCACACATATTGAATCAGTTCTAATTTTTCCCATTCGATTCTTAGAATCATGCTCTTGTATTTTTCTCTCAAAGAATCAGAACTTAAACAAGTTTTGAGCCATCTCCGATTCTAAAAAAACAATCTCATCATTATTGTAAAACTTGAACTATAAGAGTTTAGTATAGTTTGGGTAGATTGTAAAAAATCCTATTAAGGTCGATAGGTGACCTAATTAAAGTCCTTTCGGGGTGGAAAGGTTTTAACTTTGTAACAGATCAAAGTTGATCTGAGCCAGGTGCTGTAAAACCAAAAAGGTTCTTTGTTTTGTACACTTGGTGGAAAATCTCACAGTTGTGAGGACTGGACGTAGCCCGAGTTGGGTGAGTCAGGATATATCCTTGTGTGGTATCTCTTCCCTTATCTATTTACTTTCAGTCTGATTGATTATCAAGTTAAATACAAAACTGAATTATTGATTTTAACTATCCAAGAACGTTCTCCGTTTTCTAGTTAAAACCAAGAACGTTCTCCGTTTTCTGTTTTCACAACCAAGATCAATCTCGAGTTATTTTCTCAAGTTTTTAACAGGAATTTTTGAAAGGGTGAATTTACAATTCAAACCCCCTTTCTTGTAAATTGACATTGCTACTTCACTATATACTCCAAATGTTGCCTCTGATATGCAACCTCTAATGTTGCACTAACACTGAAGTTTTAACAACGTGAGTTGCCCGATGCCATTAATTCTAAATCATGTAATTCTGCCTCTAACTATCATTATTCAAGAAACACAACATCTAACTCGAATAAGAAAGTCAATACCTCTGATGGAAAGTCAACGGCTAAAATTGAAAGAATTAAGTATGAAAAGAAGACTTAGCCAAATCAAAAAATAGTGAAGATCAAAGAACAACCCAAATCCATTCCAACTCAAATCAAGTAAGAGTATAGAAGAAGATTCGTGTTTTCAAAGACAGTTTAAAATAAGATTTGATTCAGATTTATAATTAAAGAAAATCTTTGACCAAGTTGAAAAAAATATATGGTCAAGATTTGAAGAAGATATGATCAAGATCTTATCAACAAGAAGATATGAATTATTTTCAAGAAGATTTAATCAAGATTTATCTATAACAAGATATGAATTATTTAAATGAATAGTTGATCATAATCTACAAGAAGTTATGAATTATTTACAAGAAGATATATTCCAGAAACTTTACAAGAAGAATTACTCATAAGAAGATACATTTATTGTTTGCAAATATATGATTTAGATTTTGCAAGGACAAAAGAGAAACCCTAACATATTCAATAAATAGATACTCAAGGCTGAAAAAGAAAATAAGAGAACTCAAAAGCACAAAATTTCCTAAGTCATTATAGTTCATATGGTTAAGCTCTAGAGAAACAGTTGCTCAAAAGAAATAATTTCTATGTGTTTTCTAGTGTGAGAGTCATTTTTACAATTGTAACCTATCTTGATAGTGGCTTTCGTGTTCCTCAAGCAATTTGTAGGTTTTCAGGCTGTGTTGAGAAGACTTAGCTTGTAGAGTCAATGTGTTTATGTTCCTCAAAAAGTCTGTAGGTGTTATGTTGTTTTGAGAAGAATGACTTGCAGGGTCAAGTGTTGTGTAATTCAAGTTTTGAATTAGTAGATTAAATCCTTATGAGTGAGGGGACTAGACTTAGCTACCAAGTTGGTGGTGAACTAGTATAAATTCTCGTGTCACTATAATTTTGTAATTCTTATTTTACTTCTGCCTCTGATCACTTAACTCGATTGCTGCTTTTGTTCTAAGTAAGTCACCAAACTCGAACTAGTTTTAAATAAATTAGCAAAAATAATCCAATTTAGTCAAACACAATTTAACCTCCTTCTCGTGTTTGCACCTTCAATTGGTATTAGAGCTTGGTTTCAAAAATTAGCATTTTACAGTGTTCGAACAAAGATCCAAGGATTCAACAATGTTTTGGATTTGGTGAAGAAGCTGTTTGAGGAAACATCAACAGGCCATCTTTGTTTGATGGTGAACGATTTGAATACTGGAAGGACATGCTGAGGAGTATCTTTATCTCACAAGATCCTGAACTTTGGGACTTAGTGGAAAGAGATGGGTGCTGAACAAAAGAAGATGTACAAGTAATTTGATAAGTGCACTAACAAAGAAACAACAAAAAGCATCTAAGACAATTTGGTTCTGACCTATGAAAGAAGCAAACAAGTTCAAGAAGAAAAGGCCAACCTCCTAGTCCGAAAATATGAGTTGTTCAAGATGGAAATGATATTTTCCATATTCCATACTCCGGTCTCGGGATTAATGGTACTTGAGAAAAGCTATACTACTGTTGATCATGTGAAGAAAATTCTTAGGAGCCTACTAAGCAAGTGGAGACCTGGACATGTCAAGTCTGAATGTCCAAATATGGAAAAAGGGAAACATCAGAAGAAAGATTCTAGACCTAAAAGAAAGGTTCTGATGGATACATGGGATGATTCTGATGAATCCTCTAATGATGAAGAGCAAGCAAATTTGGCTCTGATGGCTCATACCGACTCTGCCTCTAGATCCAACACAAACACTTATTCTAACTCTAGAAGTAAATCAGTTGATGAAGAAGTTGAGGTATTTTCTAACTTTACTCAATCTAATTTAATTAATGCCTTAAATGATTTCTTATATAAAAACCACAAGTTGTCTTTAAAACATAAAGCACTTGGGAAAGTAAATGCAAACTTAACTAAAGAAATCAATGCCTTAAAAACTAAAAGTGTTGAGGTTAAATATGAAAATAAAACCTTGAAAGATACTCTTGTTTCAAAACCTTTAGAAAATGCCACATGTAATTCTAATAAATATGAAAAAAAAAATATTCCAGGACTTTCTAGCTAACAGTATGGAAGGAAACAAGTATGCTTCTATCATTTATGGAGTTAGTAGAAATGGTAAAAGAGGTCTATGATGTGAAGAAATAGTTATTGAACCTAAACTTATTCCCTCTTATATTTTGTGTATTGTTTTCTCTAAGAAAGGTCACTCTAAATTATCATGTCCCATGCTAAATACAAGGAAAAATAAGAAATCTTTCAAGACTAACAAACCAATACCTAACCAAATTTGGGTACCTAAAAACAAAATTATATATGTTGCAGATGTCCTCAGCAGTCAAGTTAAAACACCAGTTATGGTACTTGGACAGTGTCGGCTCGCGACATATGATGGGAGAAAAGTCTGTGTTCCAAGACCTAACATTGATCAAAGGAGGTAGAGTAATTTTTGGAGGAAAACATAAAGGCTAGATCATGGGGCAAGGCACAATGGGTAATGGCACATCTCCTTCTATTAAAGATGTTTTGTTTGTTAAAGGTCTCAAACATAATTTATTAAGTATTAGTCAGTTAAGTGATAATAATTATGATATTATATTTATTCAAAAAAACATGCAAGACAATTAGTCAAAATAATGGATCTGTACTCTTTACAAGTCATAGGAAAAATAACTTATATAAGATAAATCTGTTTAGTCTAGAGAAACAAGATGTTAATTGTCTAATGTCAAAATTGAATAAACTTCAACTACTTAGAGGTCTATCTAAACATAGCTACAAAACTGAAATTATGTGTCAAGTTTGTCATAAGAGAAAACAAACAAATAAATCATTTATGATTAGTGTTTTGATGTGAATCTTTTGTAGAGATAGTGAATCATTAGTAATAAAATAAAATAATCATATGTTCTTAAAGTAATTTGGAACGGATAATCCAAAAGATAGCTTCAAGTTTGTAAGCTTCTGCAACCGATTTCACAATAAAAATTATACCTTCGTGTTTTGTTTACCGCATGTTCTGTCTTCCTTAACAAGAAATTTGAGAAAGTTTTTCAAATGGATCGTAATTCTCCTGAAATTTTAATAGAGATGTCAATAAAATGAAATTTTATGATTTTGTAGACCTTCTTTCGGTGAAATGGTATTTAGTTGATATATTTGAGCACACCGCATATCTTCCATTCTTTCTTACAATGATAGGCCTTCAACAACACTAAGTAAAGATATCAACATGGGTGATACCTCTTGCTTCCTTAGACAGTAAACATCATACTTTGTCACTAATAAACTATATCACTGGGCCAAAGAAAAAGTATAGGCACCGTTTGCTTTTTGCAACACCTCCATTTGTGTTCTGTTACTTACTAGTAGATAAGAATTTGCTTGCTTAATTATTAAGTACTAAACCTGTATTAAGGCATCTAAACTATGCTTTCAATTTGTGCAGAGTTTAATTCTATACCTATCAATTCTCTCTGCCGTGAAAATTCATAAAGTGTGGGTTTAGTTTTAATATCCCACACATGACAATTTATATGATATTCTTGAAAAATAAATTTTCTCTACACCGAATCTATACATTATATATATTAAATTGATCAAATTATTTATACTGATATATTTATCTTTTTAATTTAATTCTCTTAAATTTAATAAATTTTTTAAAATTTTTATTTTATTTTAATTAAAGTTAATATAATTATCCACTTCATAAACTTTTTCCCTTTCTTTCACGAAACGGTTCTACCACCCAAAAAAATCGCTCTCTTTCGCCGTCATTCCACCATCGTAAGAAGATTTCTACACTGTTCTTCCACCAATGCAAGAAGATTCCTCCTCTGTCTCACTCCCAATTCACTTGTGGTTGTGTCGTTGTCGTCTTGGTGCCTTCGACCACGCACAGTCATCATCACACCATTGTTTTCAAATTCGTCTTTGATTCTTAATGAACTAACGACATATATAAACGATGTAAAACAAAGAAGAGAGACGATGAAGAACGACAGAGAGAGACAGTTAAGAACGGTGGAGGGAGACGGTTAGGAGATGAAATTTGGTTATTTTTTATATAGTTTAATAAATAAATATTAATTATTTTAAAATAGAACACAAATATAAAATTTTAAAATTTAATAGTGTTAAATTTAAAATATAGTCAAATTTACTCATAGATAACATATCATCAGAGTTGATAATTTAATTTGATAGAATCAGAATCATATAAGAATCGTATAAATTTTTAATGAGACAACCACATTTAGTCTCTCAAACTCTTAGGGTGACTATGGACCCATTTCATCCGTTTGATCAATCATGTCATGTGTCCTATTCTTTATAATTTATTAAAAAAACTTAGATGTTAAAGTTAAAACATTAGAATCTCAAAAAATAAAAATAAAAAGATGTGTCGCACCTCCTTCAACCTTCCATCGCCGTCGCGGCAGCATCGCCCCATAGACGCCGATCTCCATTTTCTATCGCGGTAGCATCGTTCCACCGACGCTAATCTCCGCTCTGTTGACGTTGATTGCTTACATTTTTTGCTTCAAGGTTTTCAACAACTACACTTTACTTTTTCTTTCATCATCTTGTTTTTTGTTGTCCATAAACTGATTTTGGAACGTGTTTGCAATAACGGTTTCCCTCTTTTGATTGTATTATACTAGTAAACTGTATGCAGAGCTTTGATTGTATTTATACACTAAAACCTTTTTTGTTTCTTTTTCAAAGAAAACCATGACCCATTTAAATGTTGAATTGTTTGACATCACAGCACAGTATACTTCAAAGTCCAATTCTACGTTACTTTTTTGATATACCATATTTCCCAACTCCATTATTCTTTTGAAGAAAAATTTTCGACAGAAAAACAAAAAAAGAAAGCAATAAACTGAAAGCTGATGGTAGCGCACAGGTTGGAGCAGCGGCGCAAGTCGACGGGTGGGCGACGGAGTCTGGTCGAGAGCAGAAACTTGGCCGTGAACAAAGGCTTCTGCGGCGATGCTCTGTTTGAACAGTTCCTGATACATTTATGCTTTATTTTAAATAAAAAAAATAATTAAAGAGTCAACACGTGTCAAGATATGGTACATAATTGATCAAATGGATGAGATTGACCCAAAGTCATCCTGACTTTCCCACTTCAAAGTAAAGGAATACATATACGTAGGGATGTATGAGTATTCTTTTGATGTTAGAATTTGAAAAGGGAAATGGTATTTTAGTTTTGATTTTGGGTTTCAAGTATGAATTTGTCTTCATCATTATATATGATTCATTATGCGGTGGGATTGTGAAAAATTCAAATGAAGCACTTTAATTTTGTCAAGTACACCAAAAAATTAAAAATGCAATTTATTTGAAATGGATCCGACTATATATTCTCTATTTATATTTTTCAATTTAATTTATATGTGCATAATGCTACATTTTTATTTTTTGGATTTTTGTTCTATGAACTTAAAACTTTAGGAAGCTTTTATTGATCATGATATGTTGTCTTTGCAGAGAATAACGTCGAAGTTGAATTACTTCTATTCTCTGTATATGTTACTTATAAGAAACAATATGTAAAATAGTTACTTTGTTGTCTCAAACAATAGTTCACAAGGCTTTCGACATTTTTCCTCTATAATTAACAATTATAAGAATTTTAGTTATCTTGATGTTAGAAATTAGATTGTCAATACCAACCCTACTACCCATTGACATCCAACCTCATCTATAATCAGCTTTCTGAAACGTTGAACTGAAATGTAAAAAGAGTACAATAACTTACTAGTATAGAGAGAAATTTGAAAATTTCCACTTAAATAACAATAAAAATAGACTATAGAATTTAATCAATTTAAACTGTGCAATTATCGAACAACTTGCTACCTACATCCCCTTTTTGCTACCCACACCCCTCAAATATTTCATAAAAATGAAATATTTAAAAAGTTCTTGCTTATTTGTTTCATTCTATAACCCTCATTTGTCTCTTCATCACCATCATTAACCTCGTAACTCACACATCACAACTCATTCATAATTCACCCTAAACCCCAAACAGTAAATAAATCAATTCATAATCTAAGATTGTTTTCGACAAAATATATTTTTATAAAAAAAATACCATTCAAAATATCATACTCTTTTATCATCCAAAATTTCCAAAATAATTGTAACATGAAATGATTAAAGGGTGTGATTACTCACCTGTTGAGTTAAAGTTGAATTAAAATTGATCAATTTTCCTTTGATTAATTACTAACTTTCTATATTTATGTGTATAGGTTATGTTTTTTTATTTGAGATTGTGTTTAAGCGTAATTTTGGTGTTAGATTAATACTATTTATATGTAACATTTCAGCTCCTAAGAATTTTGACATTTAAGACATTTTGTTTTTTTCCATAATAATAGGCTTATTATAGGAACAAACAAAACAACTCCCTTCAAATAGTGTGGATCAATTAAAAAAATTATCTTATGCTCCTATTTGACAAATCGATTGTAACATCTACATACTTAAAGCAATCTTTAATACAAAATAATAATAATAATAATAATAATAATAATAATAATAATAATAATAATAATAATAATAATAATCTATAACTTAAATTATTTTAAATTTTAAAATTCTAATCTATAGGTTTAGGATGTTACAGAATGCTTTGGTGAAAAGTCAACACCCAAAAAAGTCAACATTATGAAAAGTCAACTCCCTAAAAAATCAATGTTCTGAATAGTCAATGCTCAGATGAAAAGTCAACACAATCAACAAGACAAATTTTTGTGCATCTCTACTCAACACTTTGAATCCATTATTTTTGGAAGGTCTATGTGGCATATTTTGATCATGATACCCCTTGCTCTATCTATCTCCATATCAAGATACGTAGAATCAATTACAATGACTATTTTTGGACAAGATTTAATGCCAAATCAATCTCTAAAGATTTTATACAAAATTTCATGATACATGTTTATTTCTTACAACGAGAATAATGGCCAGAAATCCAAAAGTTTTTATATAAAAGGACGAGCAACCCTCTTTGATAAACAACAATGCACTATAATAAACACAACACAATCGTCTTTGCACTCTTGCTTTCTATCTTTTATTTTGTCTAAGTGTTGAGAAACAGTGAGGAAGCCCTTAAACTTACTCTTTTGTAACCTTGTCTAGTAGTGGTTGCAATCCTTAACAGTTTGACTATAATTAGCTAAAATGTTGAGAAGATTTGAACACAATCAGTTTAACTAGCAGGTGCTCAATGGAAGTGTGATTCAGTTGGTGAATTAGTGGATTAAATCCTTCAGTTTGAAGGGACTACGTAGTTATTATGTTGGTGGTGAACTAGGATAATATGGTTGGGTTGTTCTGTGTTTCTGTTTTATCTGCTCTATTTTCATCACTTGGTTTTAATATTGCTAATTTTTTTTTTATATAAATAAAACATAATTCAAACCCCTATTTCTTGTGTTTTTCGTTCTACATTCATTGTTGACTATTTGAGAGTAAGGACAAATAGCTTGCCATTCACTAATCCCCTATCATTATGGAATTCGACGAGGGTGTCAATCCATTGAATGTGGTCGCTTGGTTCCCTTTTCATGTCGTAGTTCACCATTAGTGGTGGCTTCTGTAACGACTTGAGAATTAGGCAGTCGTTGATCTTGTTGAAAAAGGCGTTTTGGTGATGCCCTTCATCGTCGAAGTTGGATATAACTTATGAGTTCTCCCAATAGTTGCGTTAACAGTGATATGAGTGACTCTGGTGCGGTAAGCGACTTCTCATCCTTCTCCGAGGGTAGGTTCCCTTTTGGCTCTTACTACACTGTTGGGTCGAAGATCCTTCTTCTATTGGTCTTTTGTCATATATTATCACTGATGGGGAACAACAAGACGAATAGTGTCGTGCGGTTGACGCCATGTTTCTATGAGTTGTTTCACCTTCAAGGTCTTATGGAAAGAAGATCGAGGTTTCTTCGACCACTTGACCTCTGTTCGGGACTAGATTTTGGTTGTGTTCCATTCCTGCTAACCGTTCATTCTTCTCATCGATAAGGCAGGATTGTCTCCACTATCACCTTCTGCATCAAATTATGGTTGATCTAGAACTTCGAGCATTGTTGTGGAGTTGATGGAAGGAGTGATCGTCTGCCCATCACGTTGGGTGTTCTGAGGCGGAGGTTCAATCGTCATTGAAGATGCAAACACGAGAAGAGGGTTGAATTGTGTTTGATAAAGTTGATAACATTTTGCTAATTTGATGAAGGTTGATTGGTTTTTATGAATTACTTAGATAAGAAGCAATCGGATTCAGAAGCAGTAAACAATGAAAGCATAAATGATTTGACACATATATTTATCCTGGTTCACCATCTACTTGGCTACATCCAGTCCCTTCATTCAGAAGGCTTTAATCCACTAATTCAAATACCTTGAATTACAAAGCACCTGACCCTCCAAGCCAATCTTTCCAAACAGCCTAACAACCCCAGACTTTTGAGGAACTAACCACCTTGACCCTACAAGCCAAGTCTTCTCCTAACAACCTGACAATCCCAGATTGAAGAAGGAATTAAACCACTATCGGGTTAGATACAAAAGAAGGAACTCAAAAGTGTTCTCTCTTTGAACTCTAAGATGAATTGAGAACTTTGAGCTTGAGTTCTTCTACTCTTTTTTGCTTTTCAATGATTTTCTCCTTCAGCCTTGAATGTCTATTTATAGTGAAAATTTGGGCTTCAATTTAGTCCTTGTTTAATTCTGAATTGTATTTTGTTCAGATTGAGTTTGTAAATTCTTCATATTGATTATGTTCCTATTCTGTGTAGATTGAGTTTGTAAATTCTTCAAATTGATTCTATGCATATTTTGTTGTAGATAAATCTTAATCAAATCTTCTGCAAATCTTAATTAAATATTCTTCAAATCTTGATCAAATCTTCTTCAAATATTCTTCAAACACTACAAAAAAATTGACTTATCGTGACACACAAAGTTTGTCACTAAAAGTCACAAACTGTAGGTAAAGGTCAATAATACTTTGAGTGACACTCATATCAAGTGTCAATTTTAAGGGGGCGTCTTGCTACTCTTTGAAGAGTGTCACTCCATGTTCTAAGGATTGTCACTACATGTTTTTGATTTCTACCTACAATAATGACTGTCGCTAAATCCTAGAAAAATATAAGTAAAGAATTGATCTATTCCTACAGTATTGTCTGTCACTAAAACCTAGAAAAATATAAATAAAAAATTAATTTATTCCTATGGTATTGTCTGTCACTAAAACTTATTATTATTTATTAAATTAAATTAAATTTATTTTATCTCCCTACTAATTGTAATTCAAAATTATTAATACCAGTAAATTAAATTTAAATTTCTAATTTATTTTTTTTAACTAATGCCATTGAAACTCAGACTTAGAACTTAAAGCATTCTACTACGAGTAAAAAAAAGTCAGCCTTGGAACTTAAAGCATTCTACTAGATGACATGACACAAGTGTGGAAATAAATTTATCTACATTATGATTTCTCTTTGCATTGGCATCACTAATTGTCATTCTCATGCAGCTAATAATTGTTAGCAGACTTATAAATCACATTAGAGAAAGAAGTCAATGATGTTACTCAAATATGAAACTTATTGCATCCCAAAGTGATAGATGAAAGGTTTAAAGGGCTTTAATAAATTATTGACAGCAAAACTTATCAACAAAAGCCATAAATTATGGTTCACTACATTTCAACCGTGTGATGATCAGTTAGATCTAAATTAGAAACAAATAAAACATAGTGAGTAGTAAGTACAAATATCCATGCAAACCATGTGAAATCCAGGGAAATGTCAATTTCATAGACTATATGCGAAAAACTGAATACCTCCACTAGTATTTTTGGGTCCAGCCCAACTTTCTTAGTGAGAAGCAAACCTTCAGAAAAGGATGCGCCATCATACTATAAACCAATGAAAAAAAGAGAAATAAATCATGTCGCCTTAATCATCAACACAAACTCAAATAGAAGCAGGAACCAAATTTAGCAGGAACCAAATTTTAAAATACCTGCCCATGATCATATTCACAACAAGTTTCATTGCAGCTCCATTTCCAACATCACCAAGTTAAAATTTGGACTGCATTGAAGCATAAAGCATACATGTTATATGAATTAATTGTTTGCTTTGGAAGCAAGATCAGAGATTTTTAATGAAGGACTAAATATATATATATATATATATATATATATATATATATATATATATATATATATATATATATATATATATATATATATATATATATATATATATATATATATATATATATATATATATATATATATATACTTTCCCCATGATGTTGAAGAAAGGAGCAACCGTTTCATAAAGACTCTTGTCCCCTAAAACATTAAATAATATACATCCAGATACTTATGTAATGTATTAAATAATGTACTAATCAAAAGGAACTCATCTGCAAGATCAATTAAGTAATGACCTGGCCAGTGATGTAGCTGGAAGCTTGATTAAGGGCCAAGAATTCCACCAGTCCAGTAACTTCTTCTGGTTGACCATATCGTCCTGAATCCAATGCGAAAATAATAAGTTAGGTAGTTGACATCTCAATAAATTACAACTTTAATGAAATATTTCCTGTGTTCACCTAATGGAATTGTCTCCAAAATCTTTTTCTCAATGTCTTTTCCTAACTTAGCAGTCATGTCTGATGCAATAAATCCTGGAGCAACGGCATTAACCTTGCAAGAAAAACAGGGTTTTAGCTATACTCATCAATTGATATTATCAGGAAGAAATGCATAATTTTAGTAAATTACAGTGATACCTCTGCTAGAATATTCCTTTGCAACAGTTTTTGTCAGGCCAATTACTCCTGCTTTTGCAGCAGCATAATTGGCGTGTCCAACATTGCCAACCAAACCAACAACTGATGCAATATTGACTATCCTTCCCTGCAAAAACACAAGTATCAACATTTGAAAGCAGAGAGCTTGGCAACAGATATCTGTCATCTTGCAAGTCATGAAATAAAGGGAGCAATGGAATACACCAGTGAGATTTAGATCGATAACCTCCTTCCACTGAGATTTCATCATTCTCATCAACCATCTCTAGTTATTCCTAAAACCATAAAATCTTTACTTTGAGTATGAGGGTAAAGAGAGAGGGTAGCACAACCACAATATTTTTTCAACTTACCTGCATTGTTTATCAAAACATCAACAGTTCCCCAAGCATCCACTGCCTACAGATGTGAAAGTCATAAAGCAGCAAAGGTAGAATAAGATCAATCTAATAATTCAATAGTAGCTGCTCACAGTTTTAATCATAGAGTTCACATTACATAAGTATCTGGACATTATTTAAATTGTAGCAATCAAATGAAAATACTTTATAACTTTGAATTTAAATATAGCACCCTTTTCCTGGACCCATTCCATTTGCAGCTCCATGCTTCCCACAAGCAACATCCACCTGATATCGAATAGAACAAATACAACTAGCTCATAACTTCTAGATGAGTTAAAATAAAAAAACCATACAGAAATATACACACACCGCACTTTGAGGATCAGCAAGCATGGAAAATGTGACATCGCAAGATACTGCTACTTCCTCAGGAGATGATTCATATCTGCAGAACAAATTAGAATGTGAAGAACTAGTAAACATCCTGTGCAAAAATATTGCACATGGTTTCACATTCAAGTGATCAAGGCATATTAATCATAAGTAAACTAAAGAATAAAATTTGGATGAATTTCTTTTAAAAAATTGAAAAGAGGAAAATTATTATTTAATAAAGTGAACTAATTACCCTTTTACAATGATCACCAACAGAATTTGAAGTATGTCTCTTGAAATTTACAAAATCAAACTCTTACTACTGAGTTGACACGCACAATGAAATTTGAAGTAGAATCTACTGCTACTAGTACTATTATAAAAAATAAAAAATGCATTAGAGAAACTATTAGTAGGTTAATTAATAGAATAGTATGACAATATAAAGATATATACCCAACTTTGATGAGATTTTGTGCCATAGGGGAGCCCATGATTCCGAGTCCCAAAAAGCCAACACGTGGAGGTGTCTGAACCCCTGAAAGCAAGAGTGTATGTGTTTATTTAAATGTTGAGACGAATTGGAAACTGGCACTCCAACTCCAATAACACAAATACCACATGCTTCGGCCCCGAACCTCATAATCTTGGTATTATAGGAAAATACCACACGACTTTTGCTGGAGTAGATTCTTTCTTCTTATATCTAGATACATTGCATTTCGAACACGCCTTTAGTAATTCATATTCATTTCGAAATAAAATGCAATCATTAGGACACGCGTGAATCCTTCCATAACTCATACCAATAGAGCACAAAATTCGTTTAGCTTCATAGGTTCTACTGGGAAGTTCATTATCATCTGGCAACATATCTTTTAAGAGGGTTAGTAATTATGTGAAGCTTTTATCAGACCATCCATTACTCGCTTTTAAGTTTTACAACTTTAGTATCGCCGAAAGTCTTGTGAATTTAGTACAACCATTATATAATGGTTTCTCTGCATCACTCAACAAGCTCTCAAACATTTTAGGACAATCACGAAGATCTTCTTCAACTGCTTTTGCAATCTTCTCAACTCGGTCCGGCTGATATGTATCTGTGTCGAAATCAGTTGAAACATATGTATCTGTGTCGAAATCAGTTGAAACATATGTATCTGTGCGAGTATTATCATTGATTTTCTCACCATGTCTTATCCAACATGTATAGCTTTGATCAATTCCATACCATACTAAATGTCCTTCCAATTCATCTGCTCTAATGCGTTTTCCAAAACAACATTTTAAACAAGGACAAATGACTATATTTGGATCTTTTGCATTCATCACTGCAAACTCAATAAACTCCTTCACTCCATTTTCATACTCTTTTGTCAATCGATTGGCAGACATCCATTTCCGGTCCATTTATATGACCTATATATAAATGCAGTTACACAATAAGCATGATTTCAAGTCTGATATATTATGACCTATATATATATTGATAATACACATATAAATAAAATTTATCAGAAACCTTATTATATCATGTAACAATTTATATCAGTAAGCATGATTTCAAGTCTGATATATTATGACCTATATCAGTCTGATATATTATAAATAAAATTTATCAGTAACAAATTATATCAGTAACAATAAACATTATTTCAAGTTTGATATATATTATGACCTATATATATATCTAATATCATGTAACAATTTATCAGTTTGAATTAGTGACAACAACAAATAAATAAAATAAAGTACCTGAGACAACGTTGATGATCAATTTGTTTTAAAGGAGGAAGAAGTAAATCAATTTGTAGATGGGCGCACACGAGGGGTTCGCAGGGGAGGGGAGATGAGATTTCGTAGGGTTTGGACAACGTATTAAATTTGTTTTAAATTTATTTTTATTTACTTAAAGTGAACGCTTCTTATTTGAAATGAATGATTTTACAGCGCTTGTTAAAAAAGCGCTCTAATAGGTCCTATAGAAATGTGAATGGGCAAGCCTATTACAGCGCTTGTATAAAAAGCGCTGTAATAGGTCAACCAATGACACAAAGCGCAAGACTTTTACAGCGCTTACACAAGAAGCGCTTTAAAAGCTATGTAACATAAGGTGGGAGCGCTACTTTTTACAGCGCTTTTTTTAAAGCGCTCACAAAGCGCTGTAAAAGGCTATGCAATAGCGCTTGATTTACAGCGCTTTCTGAAGAAGCGCTGTAAAAGGCTATGTGGTAGCGCTTTCTGACCCTATATGACCCTACAACAGCGCTTTTTTTACAGCGCTTGTAAAAAAAGCGCTGTTGTAGCCTCCGTTATTTTTAAAAATTTATATTACAGCGCTTGTATTTAATAAGCGCTGTAAAAGACGCGCTATAAAATGTCATTTTTTGCGTAGTGTTTGTTGCTTTTCAATGTTTCATACTATCTTTTAGTATTATTACTATGCATACATGTACAATAGGTTGTATAGGTCTTAATTATTAATGAAATACTTCCATTCAAATAAAAAAGAAGAAAAAAAATATTTTTCAACCACTTCGCATGCAATGTATTGACATTAGCATTTAATGCATTGAAAATACTGTAAATTTTTTGTTTGAAAAAAAATATTATAATATCTTTGATCTCTACATCATAGCACTTTCAACTATTCATTGAAAACTAATTTCTGACAAAGACAACCAAACACTTAAAAAATCTAATCTGGTGGTGAGTGTAATTTTAATATTAGTTGCTTTAAATTATAGTTACACTTATAAAACTGCAACTTACAAGTTTAAGGATTCCCTATTCTATATACTAATCATATACGGTACTGAGTAACAGTCTATTCAACGGCAGCTAAGTAAAATTGAGTTTTTGGGAGTTTTTATTAGAGTTGTGTAAGGTTGTCATCGCGATTCTTTCAAAAAAGAACCATACTTTCATAATTTAATAATAATAAATTTATAACCGTTACTTTTTTTATTAATTTATTAATAATAATAAATTTATGACCGTTACGTTTTTTTTATTAATTGATGACGTTAACTTCTTTCTAATTTATTAATAATATAATAATTTAATGAGTGTAACCTTCTTTTTATTAATTTAATGAGTGTAACCTTCTTTTTTTACTATTAAATTGCATATGAAATATATTTTCTTATTAATAGGAACAATTTGTTTTTGTTACTCTTACTTTTTCTTTCACAATTTTTGTTACAAAAGTTACTTTTATCATTTTTAATTATTTATGTCATGTATTTAACATTTAATTTTTATTATTGTTATAAAAATTGAAGTTCAATTTTATTTTAAATATAAATTAAAATAAAGTATAATAATATTAATTGAAATATTTAAATTAATATTTTAAATTGTAATAAAATTAAATATAATTAAAATATTAATGTATAAATTAAAATTGTGGAACCTAATATGGTTTTGTTGAACGGTAAAAAAAAAAGAATGAGTTGCTTTAAAATATGTAGTACGATATCTTATTAAGATGAAGTGGCACAGTAGACCCGTTTAATGAACCCATATTGAGTTCACCGTTGGAGATTCTAGCCAAGTGCAATCTTCCGCGATGATATCGAATCAAACTCAATAAATATATTAATAATACTTATATATATATATATATAAATATATATATATATATATATATATATATATATATATATATATATATATATATATATATATATATATATATATATATATATATATATATATATATATATATATGCATTTTTGATTTTATATCTCTTTAATTTATTTATTTTTTTATTCAATTATTCCATAAATATATGTTTTCATTTGTTATTTAAACTAGATTTCATATCATACAATCGCAAATTATGATTGTTATTTTTTCAAGTATCCTTTAATAGTTAAATAGATCATACTCGTTGTTATGTTATATATCTCTAAATGCATTGCTAATTTTGTATCTTTTTAATTTATTTATACGTCAATTAAATAATTTAATAAATTTATACTTGCATTTGTTATTTAAACTATATTTTATATTAAACAATTTAAATATCCTTTAATAATTAAATTGATCATACTCATTATTTTACACATTATAATTTTAAATTTATACCATATTCTTATTTACACATGTAAATGTACTATATACACACAATATGTAGAAGAGGATCTACTAACGCCTTATTCATCAAATACTACATTATTTAATGCAGCTGAAAATCAAGGTAGTAAGCAATATAAAAAATTGAATGTATAGGATGCTCTACTGTTCATCAATTCATTTCAACGAATCCCGCAAGAAGAAAAAATCAGGACATAGAACCAGTTGGTAAATACTCTTATATTTTCAATTTTAAATCACAAACTTTACTTGCTCAACTCATTCTACCCTCTGGAGCTCAAAGGCAGTCAATGGTAATGTATGGGGACTTTCAATTTACTTACTGTTAGTTGCTTCCAACAAAATCGTGTGTGCTCCTATTGATTAAATTTGAATAGTGTTTTTTTTATTATTTACATATTATTATCAACCATCATTTACGTACTTTTTTTTAATAAATTAGAACATTCATGTGTTTTAAAATAGCAGATTTTTCTTCAAAAATTATTATTGGTTACTGGATATTATATGTAGAAGACGGTTATTTTGCCTAGGTTTATTCAAATTCTACTATTATTGACTGTTATTTATCGTTTTATTTATTTATTAATTTTAATCAGACATTAAAGAAAATACTTCCAAACTTAGTATCAAATTCGGGTTAAAGAAATTGTCATGTATACATTTTAAAGTATGTCTATCCATTTTCTTGCTAATGATTCAAATATTTTTATCTTAATTTATAATTGTGTTCCCTCTATTTTTACTAATTCATGAAATTGATCCATCTATTTTAAAAGTCGATAATTTTGGTCACCCTCTCATATTTTTAAAAAAATGACAAAATAACATATTTTAAATGATGTAGCATACAATTTTGGGATATAGAAATATCTAAATGCATTAATTATTCATATGTTATTAATTAAATTACAAAAATGAATAATTTCAGAAGTCACTACGCGAAAAAACGCATTTTACAACGTTTTTTTAAGCCATTTACAACATTTTTTCAAAAAAATAAGCGCTGTAGTAAAGTGCTGAAAAAAGATACAACAACGCTTTTTAAAATAAAAAAACGCTGTAAAATAGGTGAATATATTGCGGGCTTGTTATACTCGTTTTACAGCGCTTTTTTGAAAAAGTGTTGTAAATCCCTATAATAGTGTTTTTTAAATCCCTGCAATAGCGCTTATTATGCATGCACCTATTACAACGCTTATTTGAAAAAGCGTTGTAATAGGTGTTTCAATAGATGCGTTATTATGCACCTATTACAGCGTTTTTGCAAAAAAGCGCTGTAGTAGGTGCATTCACTAGATAACTGATCAATGTGTATTGTAACATACGGTTGAACCTCATCATCATTGTGCAGAACATACAATTGTGCATGCTCCCATTGTGTCCTTGATATAGTCATTAGTATCTTTCCAATTATCTCTTCTCCTAATAATCTTCCCGAATGACGAGACATGGGAAGCCATATGGATTCAACATTGGACAAATATTCAGTACAAAATTCAGCAGTTTCTTCGACAATGTACCGTTCAGCAATACAACCTTCTAGTCGACTTCTACTTTTTACGTACCCTTTTAATATTTTCATACATCGTTCAATCGGGTACATCCATCTCATATAAGCTGGCCCACAAAGTTGTGTCTCCTTAACAAGATGAACAGTAAGGTGAACCATTATATCAAAAAACGAGGGTGGGAAATACATTTCAAGCTCACACAAAGAAACAACAATTGCCCTCTACAATGTCGGTAATTTCTGAGTATTGATCACTTTACTACAAATTTCCCTGAAGAAGAAACATAATTTAGTTATGGCTCGACAAACTTTTTCAGGTAAAATTAAACGTATACCTATTGGTAGCAAATGCTCCATTAGAATATGACAATCATGGGTCTTCAAACCTTTTAACTTGAGGTCTTTTATACAAACTAAAGTTTTAATGTTTGAAGAGTATCCTTCTGGAACTTTAACTTCGTGTAGAAATTTACACAAATTTTTGTTTTCCTTTCTATATAGAGTATGAGCGGCTGGAGGTAGATATGTGCGATTTCCTTTCTTTACGGGACCCAATTCATTTCTTATTCCCATATCGACCAAGTCCAATCTTGCATTGATGCCATCCTTAGACTTTCCTGGTACATTGAGTAACATAACAATAACACTATCAAATACATTTTTCTCAATATGTATCACATCGAGAAAATGTCTTACATACAATGACTTCCAATATGGCAAATCAAAGAAAATTGATTTTTTCTTCCACCCAGTTTTGACCTGCTCTCCCACAAAAGGTTTGCCAAATTTATTGGTCAAACCTTGTACTTTTTCAAGTATTTGATATCCATTCGGTGCTACAGGAGCTCTATCTTCCTCTGATTTTCCATTGAATGTATTTCTCCACCCACGATACTGATGACTGTAAGGTAAAAATCTATGATGTCTAAGAAATACATTATTCTTACAATGTTTCAACCGCATCCAATTTGTACTCTCTTCACATATAGGATATGCACACTAACCTTTAATGCTATATCATGATAAATTACCATATGTTGGAAAATTATTAATTGTGCCGAACAACATAGCCCTCAAATTGAAACATTCTTTCTTATACCCATCATAAACTTCCACATCTGTCTCGCACATAATTTTTAAATCTTCAATTAAAGGAGCCAAGTATACGTCGATATCATTCCCCGATTGTTTGGATCCAGAAATTAACAGAGACAACATCATAAACTTACGCTTCATACATAACCATGGAGGTAGGTTATAAATCAACAAAATCACATGCCACATGCTGTATGAGATGCTTTGAAGACCATGTGTATTCATTCCATCTGTAGAAAGTGCAAGTCGTAGATTTCTTGACTCTATCCCGAATTCAGAATACTCGTGATCAATTTTCGCCCATTGTGGAGAATATGCAGGGTGTCAAAACTTTCCATCTCTAATTCTTTCATCTGCATGCCATGTCAAGTGTTTTGAATCTTCTTTACTGCGATACATGCGCCTAAATCTTGGTATTATATGAACATACCACACGACTTTTGCTGGAGTAGATTCTTTCTTCTTATATCGAGAGACATTGCATTTCGAACACACCTTTAGTAATTCATATTCATTTCGAAATAAAATGTAATCGTTAGGACACGCATGAATCCTTTCGTAACTCATACCAATAGAGCACAAAATTCGTTTAGCCTCGTAGGTTCGACTGGGAAGTTCATTATCATCTGGCAACATATCTTTTAAGAGTGTTAGTAATTATGTGAAGCTTTAATCAGACCATCCATTACTCGCTTTTAAGTTGTACAACTTTAATATCTTCGACAATCTTGTGAATTTAGTACAACCATTATATAATGGTTTCTCTGCATCACTCAACAAGCTCTCAAACGTTTTAGGACAATCACGAAGATCTTCTTCAAATGCTTTTGCAATCTCCTCAACTCGGTCCGACTCATATGTATCTGTGTCGAAATCAGTTGAAGCATATGTATTTGTGCGGGTGTTTCTATTTATTTTCTCACCATGTCTTATCCAACATGTATAGCTTTGATCAATTCCATACCATTACTAAATGTCCTTCCAATTCATCTGCTCTAACGCGTTTTCCAAAACAACATTTTAAACAAGGACAAACGACTCGATTTGGATCTTTTGCATTCATCACTAGAAACTCAAAAAACTCCTTCACTCCATTTTCATACTCTTTTGTCAATCGATTGGCAGACATCTATTTCCGGTCCATTTTATATGACCTATATAAATGCAGTTACACAAATAATAAGCATGATTTCAAGTCTGATATATATGACCTATATATAGTACACATATCTAATATTGGTCCAAGTCTGATTTCAAAACAGAACATATCATGAGAACATATCTAATATTATGTAACAATTTCAAAACAGAACATATCTAATATGTAACAATTTATCAGTTTTAATTAGTGACAACAACAAATAAATAAATATAGTACATGAGACAACGTTGATCATTTTGTTTTAAAGAAGGAGCAACGTAGATCAATTTTTAGATGGGTGCACAGTAGAGGAGAGGAGGGTTCGCAAAGTAGAGGAGATGAGAGTTCGTAGGGTTAGGACAACTTATTTAATTTGTTTTAAATTTATTTTTATTTATTTAAAGTGAACGATTTTTATTTAAACTGAATGATTTTACAGCGCTTGTACAAAAAGCGCTCTAATAGGTCCTTTAATAATGTGAAAGCGCAATTTTTTTACAGCGCTTGTATAAAAAGCGTTGTAATAGGTCATTTGATTATGTGAAAGCACAAGGCTTTTACAACGCTTTAACAACAAGCGCTTTAAAAGCTATGTAACATAAGGTGGGAGCACTACATTTTACAGCGCTTGTGTTTAAAGAGCTCAAAAAGCGCTGTAAAAGGCTTTGTGAGAGCGGTTCAATTTCAACGCTTTTTAAAAAAGTGCTGTGAAAGAGTTGTAAATATTATGTGCAAGCGTATGTGACACTATATGACCCTGCAACAGCGCTTTTTTCACAACGCTTGTCAAAAAAGCGCTGTCATATCATCCGCAATTTTTAAAAAATTATACAACAACGCTTGTATTTTATAAGCGCTGTAAAAGACGCGCTATAAAATGTCATTTTTGGCGTAGTGAGTTGAAAGTGAAGTTTTTGTAGAATTTTATTGCGATTTCATGGGTATTAATTATTATATATCATTGTATCATATGCTACATTATTTAAGACATGTCAAATTGTGGTATTTTAGTTAAATCAAAATGAGAGACCCAAACTATTAGATTTTAAAAGAGGGGATCAATTTTGTGAATTGGGATAAATAGAGGGACTAAAATGACAACTAAACCTTTAAAAAATAAGTGCAAAAATTATATAAATAGTGTATAATACATTATTTATATGTTATTAATTATTAATTCATTAAAGAAATCCATTTAATTTTAAGAATTCTATCACTTAAATGCCTTTAATTAATTATTAGAATATAATAATAGATCATATCTATAAAATAATCAATAATTTATAAAAGCACTTGTTGCCAACTTGAATAAGAAACATAAGCATCAACGATGCAAAAAATGAATCCAATAGAGAAAACAAAATTATACATGCCAAACACCTACGGTTCATATCACGATAATGAATATGTATCAACATTAAAAACATATGGTTAAATAACTTTTATAGAGACAAAAAGTGAAATACAACAATTTTATAGGTAGTACAAATTTATTTAACCCAAAAAAATATAGTAATTCAAGAATGGTCAAAGCATCTAAAATGCTATAATAAGTATGATTATAAAATCGACATCATCTCATACATATCTCATAAGAATAATAGTAATTAAGTACTTAAAATATAACAACTATGACTCCTACTAATTCAAAATATCAAATATAGGGGCGTAAGCGAGTTGGGTTGAACAGGTATTTACAAAAATGCGATATCCGAACTGATCAATTATCTTTGGGTTGGGTTGAGTTCTAAATCCGTATTTTTTCATTTAACCCGAACCGACCCGATCAAGAACGGGTTGGGTTGGGTTGCGGATTATATAGTAACATGTTTTCTATTTTACGGAAGAAACGCAAGTAACAACAATAACAATTTAATTGAATGAAAATACATTCAATACTTAGAATGTCTCAAAAACCATAAAATTTCAATCACATCACTCAATTCTTAAAAAATCCAACAATCTCCCACAAAAAAAAAAATCCAACAATATTCAAATACATAAATAAATTCAACAAGCTTCAAATACATAGGTAAAGTCAATAGTATTTTGTTCCAAAATATCTCTAGCTATGCGAGAAAGAAAGTGATATTTATTTGTTTTTCCTTTCCACCATTTTAAGAATGTCCAATGTAGGGGAGTCCTCTACAACACCCCCTCTGAATACCTATCCAACTCACATTTTTGAAACTCACCTTATTTTTTCTTCATGTTCAATCTAAAAAACTTTCCCAATCATCCTCATCCCCCTTTTCAATGTTAGACTGCGAGTGCATGTTGAGATTCGAGGTACTAGAATCACCAGCTTCATTAATAATGGGATACAAAACAATATAGTCAATCAATTTACTGATGAGATATTTAGTTTTTCCATCATATCATCAGACTTATCACACCATACATTCTTTTAAAACAAAACTCAATATACTCAAGCTTATAACGCGGATTGTAACGCCCCAAATTTTTTATCCAAAGTATTACTTAAAAGTATTTGTTTTCTTTTAGAAACAACTATAATTTTTTTTAGGAGTAGTTCATTATGTAATAAATTGAAGGTGCGTCTAAAATGACTTGATGAGATTCGAGGTAGTAGAATCACCAGCTTCATTAGTAATGGGATACAAAACAATATAGTCAATCAATTTACTGATGAGATATTTAGTTTTTCCATCATATCATCAGACTTATCACACCATACATTCTTTTAAAACAAAACTCAATATACTCAAGCTTATAACGCGGATTGTAACTCCCCAGATTTTTTATCCAAAGTATTACTTAAAAGTATTTGTTTTCTTTTAGAAACAACTATAATTTTTTTTAGGAGTAGTTCATTATGTAATAAATTGAAGGTGAGTCTAAAATGACTTTATATGTTTTTTTTTTGGTAAAAGAATATAATGCAATTTACTAAAATATTATTTATTTATTTATTTGCAAAGTTAATCTTCCAGTTATTAGATCGATATTCATTTACGCTCCAAAATAAAATAAATTCTCTTCAGGTGAAATTCAAAAGAAAATAGATTGACTGAAAATAATGACGATTCAATATTTACTAGCGAATGGAAACTCACTTCCACATTTCTATTTAAAGTTAATGATGAAGAGTAAATGACTTTACAATGTACCACAAAAAAAATTATTAATACAAAACATTATTTTTAAGTAAAAATCCAATTTTCCCACGCGCTGCACCAAACAAACATCATTCATGCAACTCTCTGAGATCATTAGTACCTAAATATTGGTGTAATGGGTCACTTCATCCCACAACAAAAATTAAACCAAATAATAAATTAAAAGCCATAAAATATGAATATAAAATCTTTTCATAATAAAATATTTAAAGAAATTGATTCTTTAATAGTTCCCAAGGATGTATCAAAAGTCATAAAATGTATCTAAATAAATCAAGTAGCAACTCACTGTAGAGCAAATAATAAGATCAAAATCAAAATAATAAAATGTATGCAAGATATGCATTCTCCTAAATGTATATGATCCAGATATAACCAGCCACACAGGCGTCCACGCAGAAGTCACCGATACCAATGGAGAAAAATTAAACTAGCCACACAGGCGTCCACAAAGATGCATATGATATGTCATGAAATGATAATGATGCTCAAAAGGTACATGTCACCACTCACTTAGATAATCACACAAATCACCAGCCACTTAGGCAACCACAAAGACAACAATATTTAAAACACAAATCACCTAGACAACCACAAAGATAACAATATTTAAAACACAAATCACCAGCCACTTAGGCAACCACAATGACAACAATACTTAAAACACAATTCACCAGCCACTTATGCAACCACATAGATAAAATATTAAAAACACAAATCACCATCCACTTATGCAACCACAAAGATAACATTATTTAAAACACAAATCACTCGTCACTTAGGCAACCACAAAGATAAAATATTCAAGGTTAAATTTTAATCACATATGGCATAAAGGTTTTATTCTCATGGATGCTTACAATAAAGAGTCAATAATTTTGTTATCCCAAATGTATAACACACAAACACGCAAATAAATGTCTTAAAGTCACAACTTTCATATTATAAATATAAAATTAGATTAGCGACATGTTATTGATAGACATCAAAACTCAAATAATGAAGAACTCATACAAATATAAACTTTATTTATTCTACTATAAAATTTCTCCATTTATTAGTCATTTAGGCATACAAATCAAGGTTTACCACTAAACACATCACAAAGATCAACTTAATTATGTTATCACAATTAAAAATTAAAAATTTTCATCAATTCCCGCAAGACTCATATATTATTGATAAAAATCAAAACTTTAAAATGAAATAGCACAAAAATCAAAACTTTAAATTAAAAACATCCTAACAAACACATTACTCATGAGATCATAATAAAAATCATAACTTTATAATTAAGTACACTTAGACAATACAAAAATCGCAACTTTACATCAAATAGATGACAGCAAGCATATTACTCATGTTACAATAATAATAAAAATCAAAATTTTATAATTAAGTTTATCAAGGCAACCATATTACTCATAAAAACAAAACATTATAGTTAAATTCTTTAAGGCAAATAGAAAATTAACATGTTTCTTTTAAGACATCAAGACATCATATCAATATCGTACAAACTATTAATTTAATATCTAGCCTAACCTTGCATTGGGAAAAGCCCTTAAATTAGGCGCTTTCTTTCTTAACACCTCTAGATTCGCACGAAAAATTGCTCATGAGGCAATGATGAATTCAACACAAATAGACATTGGGATTTACGACTTAGAAAATTATTTTGGGAGTGTACGAATGACAAATAGGGGTGACAACAAGAGGGCCTAATGGAAATGTATAAATAGAAGAAGCAGTCGTGAGATTGTTAAAATAAGGGGGTTTCAATAGCTATTTACGTTGCAATATTACCATTGATTTCTTGTCTAAAATTGAAGTGCACTTAATTCCAAAATTATTACTATTTCTTTAATTTTATTAGGTTGTTACAAAGCCAATTGAAATCATGTGCATTTATGTGTATGAGTTAATTAGGATTAACTAGTAGAGTTCACCATATATCCCTTTTAATTAAATAAATAAATTAGACGGTGTCACATCGCCTTTTTAATTTTTTTATCTAATAGTTACGAAACCAAAAATTGCATAGAATAACTTTTGTAGAGCATTAAAATAAAATCATAATTTTGGTTTAAAGAGAGGGATGATATATAAAATGAGAGTAGTCTTTTTGTTGTCCTCTCTTAATTGCACAAAAAATCTCATAATTAAATTTATAATCTTCATTTCAAAAATAAATTAAAGGTGTTAAGGAGGAGAGAGAAGTGGGTGCATGGTGTCAAGAATGAAGGAATGTACATTATCTCCTCTCTTAATTAGTTGAGACAAGGACATAAAGTTATATTATGTCAAGACAATACCATGAATTGTCATAAAATCTCGTGGAGAGTAAAAGAATGAGTTATTATTATTTTTTTATATTGAAGATGGATTCACCAAAATTATTTTCAAAACACTTATACATGAGGTTGAGTTTCACTAACTCTACTATCTCCTAAATTGAATAATTATTTGGTCGAAAATAAACTAACAAACAATATAACTTCTATAAATTATAATTTAATTAAATAATTCAACTAGTATTTTATCAACTAAAATAAATCAAGCAAAACAAGAATATCACATGTCACACATAACAAAGTAAAACAAACATATCTAACACATCAATTTCATAATTATTGAAACTAATCCAATAAACAAAAGACACAATAGTCCATTTAGGAAATAATCACATCATAAATCATCCCTATGTAATTATCATACTAAAACAATTAAATATAAATAAAGATTATAATTATTCAGGTAAAATTGAGGGTGATAAAATTTAATTTAATTTATTTATACATAGAATAATTATTAATTAAAAATAAATCATGACAATTACTAAAAAGACACATATATAATATATATGAAAATATTGGGGTGTTACACGGATCAAGAAAAACAAAAACAAATAGAAGAAAATTTATCTCACCATTATCCCAATATTTGTTGAATTTTACTTGCTTATTTGCAATCATCATTTTCAAAACAACATCCTCTCTATTCTTCTAGTCAATGTTTTCTAAATTTCAATCACATGCTTAAAAAAAGAGTTGGTTGTAACATGTTATAACCCAAAAAAAGAAAAGGTCACTTCATAGAAAGTCTTCAATTACTTCACAAAAACACGGGACCGTTCCCAATCAGTTTCATTATGACATCCTCCTATCTCACTACCGTTAGACACAAATGCCACATCAACATGTTCTAAATGATAAAATGAATGCTCATATTGTTCAGCAATATCCAACATCAAAAAGGTGGAATTCCACCTAGTTTGTACATCAGGTGTTACCATTGTTTTAGAACATACATTCACAGCTTCTGCACACTTCTTAAAAGTAGCCAACCTTTTAGGAGAAGAATTGACAAAGGAGAAGACTTGACAAACTTACATGGAACCCTTATTTTAGCAATTGATGAGTCAATTTCCTTCAAGCCATCGGTGACAATCAAGTTCAAAACATGTGCAATACATCTCATATGTAAGTACTCCCCATTAAATAAAGTACGACCTTTCCAAACAGTCATTCCTCTTTTTAAATATGCAATAGCCAAGTTGTTGGCACTAGCATTATCAACAGTAACACAACAAATAGCCCTAATCCCCCACTATTTCATGCAATTTTCTAAAGTTATCCCTATGGTTTCACCTTTGTGGTCGGAAATTAAACTAGAACCTAATATCATCTTCTTCAAATCCCACTCATCATCAATATAATGAGTTTTTACACACATATAATTCATTTTTTGGATCGATATCCAAGTATTAGTGGTCAAAGACACCATTTGTTTATTTACAAACAATATAGTTTTCAACTTTTCCTTCTCATCAAATAACAACTACAAGCAATCTCTAGCAATGGTAACACGAGAAGGAATTTTAAATCTAGGTTGAGCCTCACTCATGTATTGCTTAAACCTTTCATTTTCAACATATTTAAAAGGGAGTTCATCAATAAATACCATCTTTGCAAGTACTATTCTAGTTCTCTATAACATTATTAGGGTCATCATCATTTTCCTTTCCAAGAACAATTGTCTTTTGTTTATTATCAACTTTCCTATTTGGATTTTTCAAGCACTTATTTATATGTTTAAATAAGTTAGTGGTTCCATGATTAGAACTATTTGTTGCGTACAATTTCCCACAATACTTACATGTACCTGTATCATTTCCCTTATTAAGATGTAACCAAACACTAGAAGAGGCTTTACTAAGGTTTCTTTTGAGACCTCATTTGCTTGAGTTTGCGGCACTGGTGAGAGGCCTAAATCTCATGCTTGTTGTAATGAAGTTTCTTATTCTTGTGGTGAAAATTGATTAGGAGCTTCACGTACTCGTTCCATATGTCTCAAATCCTTACAATAGTATAGTTAGAAAATTTCAAATAGCAAACAAAAATCTAAAGCAACTAAAGCAAGCAAAAATAGAAAAATTCAAGAATAAAGTATAATAAGTATGAACAAATAGTAATAGAAACAAGAACAAATCTAAAGTATTCATAGAAACAAACAGTGACATTCAATTAATTTGAAAGTATAAATAGATTATACCAAAATAAAGTACACAAAAAGATAGTTCTTTTCTAATGTTAAATGTAATGACTAACGACTAGTATAGAACTAAAACTATTTAAACAATCCAATAAACGTAACCGTTTGCAGAAAAGTTGTTCAACTTTATATTATGCCAGATGTATGATGTATGTTTTTTGTATGATGTCCGTTTGCAGAAATGCGTTAAAATTATTGTTGGTATATACAATTAAACATAGAGTTTCCCAATTAACATACTTCAATCTCCAACTCCACATGCTTCAACTTATTTGGTTCCCCAGTTCATACCATTTTTCTCTTGTAACAAAAACAGAAAGAAACAGAGATTAAAATAAAATGCAGAAAGAAAAAAAAATCATCAAACTGACACCATGTTGATTTTCATCTTCTAATTCCAAAAGAACACCCATACCCGTTTTTAAAAATACTAGACAGACATAGGGTTTAGCAGGCAAAACATAATAATAAGTTTACCATGGTGCATGCACTCCAACCAAATCAATCATCCTCCAAAACCAAACCCGATCAATCATAAGCCCAAATTCACACATCATCAGAAAATTAAAAGATCAAATATAACATGTTCAATGATATATTGTACTATTTCATGATTCCATGAATAATATATTAGACATTATGGGCTAGGATGCTACCATTAACATCCTACAACTATACATAATCCACAAAAATAGAAACCAAAAGCAATAATAAAACAACAATCATAAAAAATAGAAACCAAGAGCATTGATAAACACAACAATCATGATAAATAGAAACCAACAACAAAAATGAAAAAAAAGAAATAAAAAGGAAAAACAAAAATGGAAATAGAGATAAGAGACGAAAAATGAGAACTTATTATATTCGGCTACTCGTGTGACCGCCGTCGAAGGTGGGGTTCTGTGGTGGCTTCGACGGCTGGAATGTAAGAAGGTGGGTGTGGCTAGAGTCTGGAAGAAGAAGAATTATGGAATAAAGTATAAAACCTTAGGGGAGGGAGAAAATGGAACAGAAGAAGAAGTGTGGAATAATGAAACTCTATTGTCACTGTATATCACAAGTGGTCTAGTTATACTTTCAACAACAATGGAGCGAGAAATTAGGTTTTTCAGCCACATAGCTTGACAAGTTGTTGTATAACGAGCAGCACAAGAAAAGGGGTTTCAATTGTGTTTTATTTTCAAACCATTTATAAATGACTAAACTAAAGTACAAAAAACAGAGCAGATAACATAAAAACAAAATAACAAAGCCAATTTTTTTCTCAGGACTAGGTAAAACAAAAATTAAGACGGCTACATTATGCTTATTGCAGTGCGTTGTTTCTTGTATTTTGCAAGTAGGGATTGCACGTCCTTTTATAGAGATTTTTAGGGTTTTTTCGTATCAAATATTTTGAAATTCATTTGCCATTAAAAACTTGTCAAAACAAATCCTTGTAATTGATTTTGTGTATCTTGGTATGAAGACTGAAGGAGCAGATCATACGATGATCAGAGCATGTCTCATAGATCTTCATACAAATAACAGATTCAGGGTGTTTATCAGAGGATGCGCAAAAACTTTGTCTTCTTCGGAGCATTGACTTTGATCAAAGCATTGACTTTGATCAGAGTGTTGACTTTCATCAGAGCATACATTATTAACCAGAGTCAAACAATCAGATGATTGATGCGATTCTCAAAAGCAGACAATCACATGCTTGTTGTAGTCATCAGATGCAAGCGAATTAGAGCATTGTTTGTATTTGCTAGAATTACTAGAGGCGCGTTTAGAGTGTGTTCACCAGACTTAACATAGGGAATTAGAAGAGGAGTCTTGGTGTTCCTTTACGTTGCAAATGATTTTGTTATCATCAAAATAAGTAAGGTTCTTAGTTCTTCAAACAAACTTAGTTCTAACAGTTGCCTCAAAGTAAGCAATATATTTTTCCTCAATGGTAGAGGTAGATTTAAGAGTCTGCTTAACACTCTTCTAAGAAATAGCTCCTCCTTCAATTATAAAATTTAATTCAGATGTAGACTTTATGTCGTCAGGGCAACCTGCAAAATCAAAGTCAAATTAATCAATGATCTGGAGTTGATCAAACTTCTTTTAGGTCAACAAATAATCTACGGTTCTCTAAACTTATTGCAAGACCTTTTTAATGGATTTCCAATAAACCAAATGTTGGAACCAAGTTGGTTTTATACTTAGAGTTTTGATGATAACAAAAGTATTTTATTAGAACAATATATTTGAGTTCAAAGAGTATGAAAGAAGATTCCTGTTTTTGAAGAAAATCTAAAATAAGATTTGTATTTTTGAAGAAAATAAAAAATAAGATTTGATTTAGATTTATAATTGAAGAAAATCTAAAATAACATTTGATTCAGATTTATAATTGAAGAAAGTCTTTGACCCAGTTGAAAAGAAGATATAATCATGATTTGAAGAAGATGTGATCAAGACTTATCTACAACAAAATATGAACAGAATTATTCTGAAGAGTTTACAATCTCAATTTGAACAAAATACGAACATAATCAATTTGAAGAATTTACAAACTCAATATGAACAAAATCAATCTAGAGAACTGCTCAAATTGGATTTAGAAACAAAGAATTGGCTAAACATATTATCAAAAAACATCTTGTTCATAAGTATTTTTGAATAAGGTCATTGTTGACCAAGCTAGGAATGAAGATACAATTCAGAATTAAAAAGGACTAAATTGAAGCCCTAATTTTAACTATAAATAGAGACCTAAGGCTGAAGAAGAAGATCATCGAAAATCAAATACCTAATGTTGAATTATTTATGCTTTCATTGTTTGTTGCATTTGAATTCGATTGCTTCTACTCTAAGTCACCAAAATCAAACCAGTTGTTTTTAATAAATTTTCAAAAAGTTATCAACTCAGTCAAACACAATTCATTTCCCTTTCTCGTGTTTTCATGTTCACCAAACCTAAGTTGCTCAAGTATCTCCATAAAGCAATAACTACAAAAGAAATATTGGGACTAGTACAAACTTGAGCAAACATTAAACTACTAAAGCAAAAACATCTGGGACTTTTTCCATTTCATCAATTTAGAAAGCGTATCTTCTTTTGAATAAACACAATTCATGGGGAGCAATAATGAGTATTAAATCACTTTAGCATATTTTCAATATATCCTCTCTGAGACAATCCAAGAAAACCACCTGGCCTATAACGAAAAATTTGAATGCCTAAAACAACTGAAGCATCACCAAGGTCCTTCATGTCAAAGTGGCTACTCAACATTAGTCTTGTCTTAGCCAAAATTTCAATGTAGATGCTAGCAAGGAGAATAAATTCGACTTAAAGCCCAAGAAACTAAAAGAAATGACGGTATGGTCAAACTTCAAATACCATTGCCTAGATGCCTTTTTTAATCCATAGATTGATTTCTTCGGTGCATATTAAGTGTTCCTTGTCTCCTTTAGTAAAACCTTTAGGTTGAATCATGTAAACATCTGCAACAAGTTTTCCATTCAAAAAGATTATCTTCCCATACATCTGGTGAAGTTCTAAATAAAAGTGTGCAAGCAAAACCATAACAACTCGGAAGGCATCCTATGTTGAGACAAGTGAGAAAGTCTCTTTATAATCAATCCCTTATTTTTTTACTATAGACTTTCGCTACTAATCTTGGTTTTGTACATCTCAATTTTACTAGGATATTATAAAATTCTTTTTCATTAATTATTGGTGCTACTACGATATCTTCTTGAAAAAACTAGTCATTATTTTGGGTATAACACATGTTGGAAGAGATGCAAGGGGCATATGTAGAATAGTTCGATCTTCCTTTAGAATGATAGGTCGTGATATAGAACTCCCACTATCCAAGTCGTTTTCAAACAAAACTGCTCGATCAGATTTGATAACTCGCCTAGAATGAGATGAACAGTAAAACCGGCAACCTCTAGAATTTGTGCAATAGCCAATAAAGAAACCACTAACAGCCTTCAGATCAAGTTTCTTTCGTTGAGGATTATAAGTTCTAATATCCTCCTTGATACCTCAAACATGTAAATGTCTCATGCTCGACTTTTTTGTGTCATAAGATTATAGGGAATTCTCGACACAAACTTGTTATGTACTTGGTTAAGAATGTAGACAAAAGTTTTCAAAGCATCTCCCCAAAGAAAATTAGGCAACATAGAGTGACTTCTTCCAAATTCATCAAGAAATATGGCAAACATTCTTCGGTTTCTTCAAGTTTCATAATACTTACCATAGTACTTTCCTCCTGTATCAAACCTCACACATTTAATCTTTTTTTCTGCTTTCAATTCAATAGCAACTTTAAAAGACCTAAAGGCATCCAAAAAACTAGATTTCTCTTGAATATGTATCCAACCAAATCTAGAGAAACCGTCTATGAAACTGATAAAATACATATATCCACCAATTGAAACAGGTGTAATAGGTCCACCCATATTAGTGTGAACCAATTGCAACACATCATTACATCCATTCGCTTTTGCATCCCTTGCTTTTTGCAGTGAATTTCCCTTTGAGGCAATCGATGCAAGTGTCAAACTTAGAAAAGTTGAGATTAGGAAGAATATCTTCCTGATTAGTCTTTCAAAGCAGGGCCTAGAAATGTGCCCCAAACATCTATTCCAAAACATGGAAGAATTTACATTTTTCCTACTATGCTTAGCTCCAACAATATAATCAAAAGATATTTTAGTCGTATCAAACATATATAATCCATCACAAAAAACCCGAAACAACATTAGTATAATTAAAATGAACAACAAGTTTTCGATTACCAAAATCAAAAGTATAATCTCATTTGTCCTATTGGAACCAAGTTGGTTCTAGGAACAATTCCTTCCACATGTTTTGATGATAACAAAATTATTTTGTGAGAACAATTTATTGCACTAATGATTTCGTTGAGCATGTAGTATATAGAACCAGGAAACAAAGGAAACGATATCATAGGAAGATATCAGAGGAAGTGAAGGTGTTAGAGGAAACGAAAACATCAGAGGAAATGAAGATGTCAAAAGAAATGAAGACATTAGAGTCGAGTGAATTCAATGCAATGCTCAAACTCTGGTTATTACACGCATTGTTGTGTGCACGCATCTTCCTCTTAAGCATCTGCCCAGTGTGCCTATGAAGCGCGTCTACCTCTAAAGACTAAAGCATGCCTTAGTTTAGCTACGTCTAAAATTTGAAGCATGCCTCTGAAGTGCCTACTGTAGTAACTTTGAAGCTTCTATTCGAGTTTCCTATGGAGCTCATGTTCCACTCATTCTGAAGACCGCAACTTGTTGCAAGGTGCTACCTCTAATATGCAGCATGCTCTGAAGATGCAACAAGGTGACGATGCCCATGCCACTAGTTATTAGTCATGCACTTATGTCTCTGCCTCTAACTACCTAAAACAAGCAACACAACATCTAACTCTGATGGTCATATTACATTTTGATGAAGAAAGTCAATAGCTCTAATGGAAAGTCAACGCTCTAATGGCAATTGAGTTGTTTCATGATTCTCAAGGTCCAAGAACAAATTTTGATATATTCCCACTACTCTTAAACAAGCGTATCAAAAAATATTCAACGAGAATTATTTTTCAAGCGTTATCTCGACATTCTCGCATAGAATCATTCTAGAAGATTTGGTTGAAGATTTTTTTTTTTTTTTCAGAATTAATCAATCATTAACTATCATATTTCCAAACCATATTTATCAAGGTTTATTTTTTATTAAGATTTCTATTGATCTCGCGAAGGGAAGATATGCTCAAAAGATTCAAAAAGGATTATTTTCAAGCGTTATCTGGACATTCATACAACACCATTCTAGAGGATTTGGTATATGATTCAATTTGAAATTCATCAAACTTCAACAGTCATATTCCAAAACCGTATATATCAAGGTTTATTTTTCGTGAAGATCTCTATTGACCTCACATAAGGAAGATATTCTCAAAAGACTCAAGGAGGATTATTTTGAAGCGTTATTTGAACATTCTTGCACATAGTCATTCTTGATGATTTTTTTGTAGATTCGTTTTGGAATTAATTAAGCCTCAACAGTCATATTCCCAAACCGTATCTATCAAGGTTCATTTATTGTGAAGATCTCATATAGAATCATTGTAGAATAATTGGTTGAAGATTCATTTTGGAATTAATTAAGCTTCAAAGGTCATATTCCCAAACCGTATCTATCAAGGTTTATTTTTTGTGATGATCTATGTTAACCACGCGCAAGGAAGATACACTTTGAAGATTCAAGGAGAATTACTTTCAAGCGCTATCTAGATATTCTCGCACATAATCATTCTAAAAGACTTGGTTGAAGAATTATTTTGGAATTAATGAAGTTTCAACGGTCAAATTCCCAAACTATATCTATCAAGTTTCAATTTTTGTGAAGATCTCTGTTGTGGACGCTATTGAAACCCCAACTCATGCTATATAAAAGGATAAATTCTTAAGAAGAATACACAACACAACAACTCAAAAAACCTTACGAACGCAAAAAATTCCCTAAGTATTCGGTTTCAAGGTTTCAGTTTCAAAGCAAAGGCACTCATTTAATTTATATTACTTAGTGCTTAATGCTCTATTTTAACTTTCTAATTCATTGTAATCATTCTACTTAGAAGAGGCAACACATAACCAAGTTTCACCCCTTTGTAACTCAGCCAGATAGTTGTTATTTTGCCTCAATGACTAGTAGGTTTTTCAAGTTGGAATCTGAGAAGACTTGACTTGTAGGGTTAAGCTATTGTAGTGCATCAATGGTCTATACGTTTCAGGTGGAAGTTGAGAAGACTGACTTGTAGGGTCAAGTGTTGTAATTCAGGTTCTAAATTCATGGATAAATCCTTCTATGTGAGAGGACTTGACATAGTTGCCACGTTGGTAGTCAACCAGTATAAATCATGGTATAGTTTCCTCTACCCTTATCATGGTTGGTAGTCAACCAGTATTTTTTGTTATATCTCAAGGATGAGCACTTTACAGTGTTTGAGAAAATATCCATTTTTTAACATGTTTGGTTTTTATGATGAAGCCTTAGGAGGAGACATCAACAGACCCCCTCTATTTAATCGAGAGCGCTTTGAGTAATGGTAGGACAACCTCAGAAGTTTCTTTATTTCACAAGATTATGAGCTTTACGATTTTGTTGAAGATAGGTACATTGCTCCTACCAACGAGGACGGTACTGAAGTTTCTAGAAAGAAGATGAAGGTTGATCAGAAGAAGTAGTATAAGATGCATCATAAGAGTATGTACGATGATTTAGTTTTACCTGTGAAGCAAGCAAACAGGTCTAAGAAGAAAAAACTAATCTCCTAATCAGAAAGTACGAGATTTTTCAAATGGAGGAAGATGAAATTGAGACTATGTTTTCCAAGTTTCATACTCTGGTATCAGAGTTAAAAGTGCTTCAAAAGAGCTACGCAATTGTAGATCGTGTCAACAAGATTCTCAAGAGTCTGTCCAGAAAATGGAGACCCAAGATCACAACTATTTAAAAAGCAAATGATCTAAGTAGTCTTCTTTTGGAAGAGTTAATCAATTCTCCTAGGTTTCATGAAATCGAGCTTGTAGAGTATAAGCCTTGTTGGAACCAAGTTGGTTTTACATTTAGAGTTTTGATGTTAACAAAAGTATTTTATGAGAAAAATATACTTGAGTTCAAAGAGTATGAAAGAAGATTCATGTTTTTGAAGAAAACCTAAAATAAGATTTGATTCCAAATTATAATCGATGAAAATCTAAATAAAATTTAATTCAAATTTATAATTGAAGAAAATCTAAAATAAGATTTGATTCAAATTTATAATTGATGAAAATCTAAAATAAGATTTGATTCATATTTATAATTGAAGAAAATCTTTGACAAAGTTGAAAAGAAGATATGGTCAGGATTTGAAGAATATTTGATAAACATTTGAAGAAGATTTAATTAAGATTTGATCAAGATTTGAAGAAGAATTTATTAAGATTTGAAGTAGATTTGAAGAAGATTTGATCAAAATTTGAAGAAGATTTGATCAAGATTTGAAGAAGATTTGAAGAATATTTGAAGAATATTTGAAGAAGATTTAATGAAGATTTGAAGAATATTTGATTTAAAGAATTTACAAAGTCAATCTACACAAAATAGGAACATAATCAATCTGAAGAATTTACAAACTCAATCTACACAAAATAGGAACATAATCAATTTGAAGAATTTACAAACTCAATCTGAACAAGATACAATTAAGAATTAAACAAGGACTAAATTGAAGCCCAAATTTTCACTCTAAATAGACACTCAAGGCTGAAGTAGAAAAGCAACAAAAAGTAGAAAAGAATAGAAGAACTCAAGCTCAAGATTCCAAATTCATCTTAGAGTTTAAAGAGAGAAACAAATGTTCGAATGAGAAATATTTTCTGAGTGTTCTTTTCTTAGAGTGTGAGAGTTATAATTATTATTATCAGCTTTGTTAAGAGCAACTACTCAAGTTCCAATCTCTTGTATCCAACCCGATAACGGTTTAGTTCCTTCTTCAATCTGGGGTTGTCAGGCTTTTAGGAGAAGACTTGGCTTGTAGGGTCAAGGTGGTTAGTTCCTCAAAAGTCTGGGATTGTCAGGCTGTTTGGGAAAACTGACTTGGAGGGTCAGGTGCTTTGTAGTTCAAGGTATTTGAATAAGTGGATTAAAGCCTTCTGGACGTAGCCAAGTTCTCAGTAAACCAAGATAACGCTATGTGTCAAACTATTTATGCTTTCATTGTTTGCTGATTCTGAATCTGATTGCTTCTTATCTAAGTAATTAATAAAAACCAACCAACCTTCATCAAATTAGCAAAAAGTTATCAACTTTGGCAAGACATCTCGTCTCATTGGAAGTTCAAGTGATTCTTTGAGGATCAAATCATCATTAAAGATACCACTTTGTTTGGCTCACTCTCGTCAATTAAATCTACCACTATTGATGAAGCATTGGCAGATGATGGACAAATTATTGCAATGCAAGAAGAGTTAAATGAATTTGAGAGGAATGATCTTTGGGATCTAGTACCTAGACCACAGAAGAACATTATTGGAACAAAGTGGATTTTTAGAAACAACCTAAATGAAAAATATGAAGTGATGAGAAATAAGGCAAGACTTGTCGCACAAGGCTACAATCAGCAAGAGGGCATTGATTACACTGAGACATTTACTCCAGTGGCCAGGTAAGAAGTTATTCGTATCCTACTTTATTTTGCTGCAAATAATAACATTACATTATTTCAAATGGATGTTAAAAGTGCTTTTCTAAATGGTTATATAAGTGAAGAAGTCTATGTTAAACAACCCCCAGGTTTTGAAAGTTCTGAATTTTCAAATCATGTTATTAAACTTAGGAAATCCTTGTATGGTCTAAAACAAGCACCTAAGGCGTGGTATGATAGACTTAGCAACTTCTTGCTTAAAAATAACTTTGAAAGAGGAAAAGTAGATAATACACTTTTTAGAAAATCAATAGGAGATAACATTCTTATTATTCAAATTTATTTTGATGACATTTTTTTTGATCTACTAATGGCATTCTTTGTCTAGAATTTTCTAAATTGATGCAGCTTGAAGTTCAAATGGGTATGATGGGAGAGCTTAAGTTCTTCTTAGGGATACAAATTCAGCAAAGTCAAAAAGGTATATACATTCATCAAACTAAATATAAAAAAGAGCTTCTTAGGAAGTTTAAGATGAGTGATTGCAAACCTAGGGCTACACCAATGCACCCTACTTGTTCACTTGAAAAAGATGATTCAGGCGAAAAAGTTGTCCAAAAAAACCTATAGAGGAATGATAGGATCTCTACTTTACCTTACCGCTTTTAGACCTGACATCATGTTTAGTGTATGTGTATGTGCAAGATTTCAAGCTAACCCTAGGGAATCACATTTAAGTGCTATTAAGAGAATCCTTAGATTCCTAAAAGGCACTACCAACCTTACCTTTTTCTACAAGAAATCTCCTAAGTACAAACTTAGTGGATATTGTGATTCTGATTATGTTGGAGATAAACTTGAGAGAAAAAGCACCAGTGGCAACTGCACATTTTTAGGTGACAACTTAATATCTTGGTCAAGTAAGAGACAAAACACCATTGCAATGTCAACAGCAGAGGCTGAGTACATTTCAACAACTGGCTGTAGTTCTCAACTACTTTGGATGAAACATCAACTTGAAGACTACAAATTCCTAGAATCCAACATTCACTTCTATTGCGATAACACTTCTGCCATTTGTCTAGTCAAAAACCCTATCTTACATTCTAGAGCTAAATGGATAGAGATCAAACACCACTTCATTAGGGACTTTGTTCAAAAAGGGGTACTAAACATTCAATTTGTAGACACTGAACACCAATGGGCTGACATATTCACAAAACCACTACCTGAAGGTAGGTTTGACTTCATCAAGAAAAACCTAAACCTTACCTTAATACCTGACTGCTGTTTTGATCACTTCAAAGTAGTTTAGTTTTACACTAGTTATTATATTTTCTTATATTATGTTATATTTATTTTATTCAAAAAAAGAGGAAAAGAATGGGAATAATTTCACATTCAAGTCCTTTTGTCTGTTGACAAAAGGGGGAGAAAGATATTTGATAAAGTGGGGAGAAAATGATACTAAGACTTAGGGGGAGCCCTAAGTTAGGGGAAGTCAAAGAAATATACAGAAAATTGTAATAAAAAATACAAGTTTTGTCATCATCAAAATGGGGGAGATTGTTGGAACCAAGTTGGTTTTATATTTAGAGTTTTAATGTTAACAAAAGTATTTTATAAAAACAATATACTTGACTTCAAAGAGTATGAAAGAAGGTTCATGCTTTTGAAGAAAATCTAAAATAAGATTTGATTCCAAATTATAATTGATGAAAATTTAAAATAAAATTTGATTCAAATTTATAATTGAAGAAAATCAAAAATTAAGATTTTATTCAAATTTATAATTGAAGAAAATCTAAAATATGATTTTATTCAAATTTATAATTGATGAAAATCTAAAATAAGATTGGATTCATATTTGTAATTGAAGAAAATCTTTGACCAAGTTGAAAAGAAGATATGGTCAAGATTTGAAGAATATTTGAAGAAGATTTGATCAACATTTGAAGAAGATTTAATTAAGATTTGATCAAGATTTGAAGAAGATTTTATTAAGATTTGAAGAAGATATGATCAAAATTTGAAGAAGATTTGATCAAGATTTGAAGAAGATTTGATTAAGATTTGAAGAATATTTGAAGAAGATTTAATGAAGATTTGAAGAATATTTGATTTAAAGAATTTTACAAACTCAATCTACACAAAATAGGAACAGAATCAATCTGAAGAATTTACAAACTCAATCTACACAAAATAGGAACAAAATCAATTTGAAGAATTTACAAACTCAATCTGAACAAGATACAATTCAGAATTAAACAAGGACTAAATGGAAGCCTAAATTTTCACTATAAATAGACACTCAAGGCTGAAGGTGAAAAGCATAAAAGAGTAGAAGAATTTAAGCTCAAGATTCCAAATTCATCTTAGAGTTCAAAGAGAGAAACACTTGTTCGAATGAGAAATATTTTCTGAGTGTTCTTTTCTTAGAGTGTGGGAGTTATTATTATTATTATCAGCTTTGTTAGAAACAACTACTCAAGTTCCAATATTTTATATCCAACCCGATAGTGGTTTAGTTCCTTCTTCAATCTAGGGTTGTCAGGTTTTAGGAGAAGACTTCGCTTGTAGGGTCAATATGGTTAGTTCCTCAAAAGTCTAGGGTTGTCAGGTTGTTTGGGAAGACTGGCTTGGAGGGTCAGGTGCTTTGTAATTCAAGGTATTTGAATTAGTGGATTAAAGCCTTCTGGATGTAGCCAAGTTATTGGTGAATCCGGATAAAGCTATGTGTCAGACTATTTATGCTTTCATTGTTTGCTGATTCTGAATCTGATTGCTTCTTATCTAAGTAATTAATAAAAACCAGCCAACCTTCATCATATTAGCAAAAAGTTATCAACTTTGGCAAACACAATTCAACCCTTATTCTCGTGTTTGCACTTTCAAGCCTAAGAAGAAGCATAAGACTTTGGCTCTCATATCCAAAAATAAGATGTGGGAACCAATTTGGTTTTATACTTAGAGTTTTGAATTCAAGGTATTTGAATTAGTGGATTAAAGCCTTCTGGATGTAGCCAAGTTAATGGTGAACCCGGATAAAGCTATGTGTCAAACAATTTATGCTTTCATTGTTTGCTGATTCTGAATCTGATTGCTTCTTATCTAAGTAATTAATAAAAACCAGCCAACCTTCATCATATTAGCAAAAAGTTATCAACTTTGGCAAACACAATTCAACCCTTATTCTCGTGTTTGCACTTTCAAGCCTAAGAAGAAGCATAAGACTTTGGCTCTCATATCCAAAAATAAGATGTGGGAACCAATTTGGTTTTATACTTAGAGTTTTGAATTCAAGGTATTTGAATTAGTGGATTAAAGCCTTTTGGATGTTCATACTAGATTCAGAAATAAAGAATTGGCTAAAGAACATACTATCAAAAAAACATCTTGTTCAAAATTATTTTTGAATAAGATCATTGTTGACCAAGCTAGGAATGAAGATACAATACATAATTAAACAAGGACTAAATAGATACTCAAGGGTGAAGAAGAAGATCATCGAAAAATCAAAAAAGAGTAGAAGATTTGAAGCTCAAAATTCCATATTCATCATAGAGTTCAAAGTGTTTTTCTTAGAGTGTGATAGGTCATTGTTATAATTAGCTTATTAGGAGAACCTACTCAAGTTCCAAGCCTTTTTTATTCAAACCCGATAGTGGTGTTAGTGTGCCTTCAACAATCTGGGGTTGTCAAATTGTGTTGAGAAGATTTGGTTGGTATAGTCAAGGTGTGTGTTCCTCGAAAGTCTGGGGTTGTCTGGCTGTTTGAAAAGACTGGCTTGGAGGGTCAAGTGCTTTGTAATTCATGTTTTTGAATTAGTGGATTAAATCTTTCTGAGCGAAGGGACTGGATGAAGCCTAGTTAGTGGTGAACTAGGATATACTACTTGTGTCAATTTATTCATGCACTCCATACTTTTGTTATTGCTTCTACTACAAGTAAAGCGTCGAATCTGAACCAGTTTAATCAAATATTGAAAAAGTTATCTATTTAGTCAAACATAATTCAATCCCTTTCTCGTGTTTGCATCTTCAATTGGCATTAGAGCTCAGTCTCAAGGCTGAGCACTTTACAGTGTTTGAGGAAAGATCCAAGCGTTCAACATGTCTAGATTTAGTGAAGAAGTTGTTGGAGGAAACATCAACAGACCACCTCGTTTCGATAGAGAACGTTTTGAGTACTAGAAGGACAGGGTGAGAAGTTTCTTTATTTCACTAGATCTTGAACTTTGGAATTGGTGGAAGATGCTTATATTGCTCCAAAGAATACTGATGGTATTGAGATTCCTAGGAAAGAGATGGATGTTGATCAGAAAAATATGTACAAGATGCATCATTAGTCTAGAACATTCATGATAAATGCAATCACTTTCAAGGAGTTTGACAAGTGTACCAACAAGGAGATTAAAAAAAGTATTTATGATAGGTTGATTATGACCTATGAAGAAAGCAAGCAAACAAGTTCAAGAAGCAAAGGCCAACCTCCTAGTCAAAAAGTATGAGATGTTCAAGATGGCTATGAAATCCAAGCAAAAGCAAGTTCTGAAGGCAACACTAGAATTAGAGGATGGTGATTCATTAGATCATAATGAAGACTTAGATGAAGAGGAACTGACTTTCATATCAAGAAAAATTTAGAAGATGTGGCCAAAGAGAAAGGATATTACAGGCAATCCAGTAGACGAAATGATGATAAATCTAAAAAGTAAGTTTCATATTCTATGGATGCAATGAACCTGGACATATCAAGTCAGAATGTCCAAATTTGGAGAAAGGGACACATAAGAGGAAAGACTATAGATCCAAGAAGAAGAGTCTGATGAATACATGGGATGATTCTGATGAATCCTTTAATGATAAAGAGCAAGCATATTTGGCTCTAATGGCTCATACCAACTCTGCCTTTGGATCCAACACAAATTTTGACTTTAGAAGTGAATCAATAGATAAAGAAATTGAGGTATTTTCTAACTTAACTTGATCTGATTTAATTACTGTTATAAATGACTTCTTGAACAATAATCACAAGTTGTCCTTAAAACTGAAAACACATAGGAAAGAAAATGCAAACCTAACTTAAGAAATTAATGTTTTAAAGAATCAAAGTGTTGAAGTTACAACATAAAATGCAACTTTGAAAACTGATATTGTTGAACTTAAGGCTAACAATCTAACTCTGAAAAGTAAATATAGTTCAACATTAATTAAAAATACCACATGTAACTCTGATAAGCGAGAAGAAGTGTTTCGAGATTTTCTTGATAATCGTATGGAAAGAAGCAAGTATTCATCTATGATTTATGATGTTAGTAGGAATGGTAAAAGAGGAATATGATTTCAAGAAAAAGTCATTAACGTAAGTTTGTTCCCTCTAATGATTTATGTACTATTTTCTCTAAGAAAGTTCACTAGAAGCCTTTCAGAACTAATAAACTAGGACCCAACAAGATTTGGGTACCAAAGGATAAAATTGTTTATGTCGAAGATGTTCTAAGAAACCAAATTGAAACACTAGTCATGGTGCCTGATCAATGGATGCTTGCAATATATGAAGGGGAAAAGGTCTATGTTCCAAGACCTAACAAACAGAACTCAAGTGACTTTTGGAAGAAAGCTGAAAGACTAGATGATTGGAAATAGAACTATCAGATGAACCAGAAATATAAGAAATAAATATGGAGTATCAAAAGCAGCAAAATCGGGAAGAAAAAAAAATTACACATATTAACAGAAGCAAAATTGGCAGAGAAATCACGCATGTCAATAGAACTGGCAGTACCAGAAGAATCGGAACTACCATCGATTCCAGAATTTCAAGAAGAACTTGATACATCAACAAAAATAGAAGTGTCATATGACCAATCCGGAGACTTCTCTAAACATTCCATTCAAATTCATCAAGACTACAAACCTGAATGGGAATTCAAATTTCCTTATCTAGAACCTCTAATCAAAGGATATTCAATTCATCAGAATCTGAAAACCAGAAAAGAAGAACTAAACGGGTTTTTAGAGTAATGCACAAACAAGTTGATTTTTAGGTTGTATTTCTCAAATCTTTATTTATCTGTTTGATATTATGGTTATTGTGATAACAAGCAGCTTGATCTTAAAAATAAAAGCAAGATGAGTATTTTGTAAGTTCTCAAAACTTAGTGGAACTAGGTTAATCACAGAACCTGAACTGTTCAGCAAAAGCAGAATACAAGTTTGTTTTTCAGAAACAAGCAGAAACCACAAGAAACAAAACTTATGTTTAGGCTACATTGACTACACTATTCAATTATCTTATTTATATAATGTTATATGACAAACATATTGATCTTAAAAAGTCAAAGCAAGTTAAGGATACTGCAGGTTTACTGGAACCAGAGGAAGCAAATGGAGATAAACCAGAAGAACTTGAAAAATCAGAGGATACAAGCAAATCAAAAGAAGATGAAAAATCTTCAGAGGATGAATCTGATCAAGTTAGAAACAGTCAAGATAAGTCAAAAGGAAGATTTGGATGGAAGTACAAGTCATCTCATCTTGGAACTCTAATCATTGGAGGTTCAAGTGATCCTTTGAGGACCAGATCATCACTAAATGATACCACTTTGTTAGGCTGACTCTCATCAATTGAGCCTACCTCTATTGATGAAGCATTGGCATATGATGAATGGATTCTTGCAATGCAAGAAGAGTTAAATGAATTTAAGAGGAATGATGTTTGAGATCTAGTACCTAGACCAAAGAAGAACACTATTGGGTGTTAAAAGTGCTTTTCTAAATGGTTATATAAGTGAAGAAGTCTATGTTAAAAAAAATCACAGGTTTTGAAAGTTTGAATTTCCAAATCATTTTTTTAAACTTAGGGAATCTCTCTAAGGTCTAAAACAAGCACCTAGGGCATGGTATGATAGACTCAATAACTTTTTGCTTAAAAAATACTGTTTAAGAGGACAAGTAGATAATTCAGTTTTTAGAAAATCAATAGGAGATGACATTCTTATTGTTCAAATTTATGTTGATGACATAATTTTTGGATCTACTAATGACACTATTTGCCAAGAATTTTCTAAATTGATGTAGTTTGAATTTCAAATGAGTATGATGGAAGAACTTATCTTCTTCTTAAGGATACAAAGTCAGCAAAGTCAAAATGGTATATACATTGATCAAACTAAATATACTAAAGAGCTTCTGAAGAAGTTTAAGAAGAGTGATTGCAAACCTATAGCTACGCCAATGCACCCTACATTTTGAGCTTTTTGGTCTAGTTAAAACTGCATCCCTGAATGGTAAAAAGAATGGATTGGTCATTATTGATGATTACTCTAGATGGACATGGGTTAAGTTCCTTAAACATAAAGATGAGTCACATAAGTTCCTGCAAGTTTTGAAAATCCAAAGGAAAAGAGAAAACCAAAGGAAGCAGAAAAATCAGAGGTATTAGGTAAATCAAAGGAATTGAACAAAACAACAGAGGATAAGACTGATGTTAGAAAAAGTCAAGATCCTCTAGAGTCCAGAATTGGATGGAATTACAAGTCGCCTCATCCAGACTCTCAGATTATTGGGAACTCCAATGGTCCTCCGAAGACTGGATCAACTCTCAAGGACACTTCTATGTTTGGTCTACTTTCATTGACTAAACCTTCCTCTATTGATGAAGCCTCAAGAGATGAAGGATAAATTCTGGCTATGCAAGAGGAACTCAATGAATTCAAGAGGAATGATGTTTGGGATCTTGTGCCCAGACCAGAGGAAAAGAAACTCATTGGAACCATGTGGGTATTCAAGAACAAGGTGAATGAAAATAGAGAGATTTCCAGGAACAAAGCACGCACAATTGTTACAGTCATGAAAAAGGTATTCATTACACCGAGACGTTTGCTCTGGTCACCAGGTTAGAGGCAATACATATTTTACATTCCTTTGTTACTTTCAATAGTATCACTTTTATATCAAATTGATGTGAAAAGTTCATTTTTTTAATGGTTACATAAATGAGAAAATTATGTAAAACAACCTTCTGGTTTTGGAAATGTTGAACTCACGGAAGGAAGGTACACTCAAAAGATTCAAGGAGAATTATTTTCAAGCGCTAGCTGAACATTTTCGAAAATAATCATTCTAGAAGATTTTGTTGAAGATTCGTTTTGGAATTAATCAAGCTTCAACGGTCATATTCCTAAATTGTATCTATCAAAGTTTGTTTTTGTGAAGATCTCTGTTGACGTCATGCAAGGTAGATACCTCAGAAGATTCAAGGAGAATTGTTTTCAAGCGCTATCTAGACATTCTCGCGTAGAATCCTTTTAGAATATTTGGTTGAAGATTCGTGTTGGAATTTATCAAGCTTCAATGGTCATATTCCCAAACTGTATAGATCAAAGTTTATTTTTTGTAAAGATCTCTATTGACCTCGCGCAAGGAAGATACACTCAGAAGATTTAAGGAGAATTACTTTCAAGCACTATCTGGACATTCTCGCTTATAATCATTCTAGAAGATTTGGTTGAAGATTCATTTTAGAATTTATTAAGCTACAACGGAATTTATCCTTCTAGAAGATTTGGTTCAAGATTCATTTTGGAATTTATCATTCTAGAAGATTTAGTTGAAGATTCATTTTTTGTGAAGATCTCTGTTGGAAAAGTGCAAGGAAGATACACTCAGAATTTGTTTCGGACAATATTGAAACCCTAATTTATCCTATATAAAGGGATCAATTCTGAATTAGAATACACAACACAACAACTCATAAAACCTTACGAACGTAAAAAATTACCTAAGTATTCGGTTTCGAGGTTTTATTTTCAAAGCAAAGGCACTCATTCAATTTATATTAATTAGTGCTTAATGTTGTGTTTTAAGTGTGTAATTCATTGTAATCATTATGTGTAAGACCCTTAATTTTAAGTTCTAATTTATGCAATTTTTGTATTTTGGTATGTTTTTAATGTTGAATTCTGAGGCTTTTTAGCCAATTTTATTGGTATTTTGTGTGTTAAATGTCAAAAATATCTTTTTTGAGCCCCGATTAAAATTATTCGTCGAGGAATAATTTTATTTAATTACGGTGAAACTTCTAGCGAAGAAATTTTTTTCTGAGACGAGGCGCTTTTTCTGGAAAACTCATCTACCGATTTAATTGTGGCGAGAGTAAATATTTTTAAAAAAAAGTAGTTTAAGAGATGATGTGATGTGACAAGTGAAATGATGATTTTTTAAATATCTAGATTTTTTTTTTAGAAAAAGTAAACATTTTTCCTTGATTCACGTCTGCCCTTCGTTCTCCTTCTTCTTCATTCTTTTTCACGAACAAAGCTTTTGTTTTCAAACCCACAAACACAAAAACCTCCATTTTCTTCTAGATCTAAGCTTACTTTCGAGAAGTGATAGAAGGGAAAGTTGCTCCTTGCCACACTGCGGTGCTAGTGAACTAACTTTGGAAGTGACATCGCGAACGCAGTTTTTATCGGAATTGATCGCGGTGCCGTAATCGGTTGTTTAAGCTATCGTTAAGGTAAGGGCTCCTTCCAAACATTTAGTTTGCATTTAGGATCTTATGTGTGAATTTGTGGAAAATAAATTTGATGTGTTTGAGGTGTAGATTTGTGGAAAATGAATTTAAGGTGTTTATGGGTAAAAATTTGGACATTTAAATTGGTGATTTATGGTTCAAAATTTGGAGATTTAAATTGATGATTTGTGGTTGAAAATTTGGAGATTAAAATTGGTGATTTATGGTTAAAAATTTTGAGATTTAAACTGGTGATTTATGGTTGAAAATTTGGAGATTTAAATTGGTGATTTATGGTTAAAAATTTTGAGATTTAAATTGGTGATTTATGGTTGAAAATTTGGAGATTTAATTTGGTGGTTTATGTTTGGAAATGTGGAGTTTTGAATTAATGTAGATTATTTGATTGTAAAAGTTTGGTGTGTGAAAAAGATATAATTTTGGGAATTTTGTTGTGGTTGGATAAATTTTAGTTGTGAACAAATTGTTATAAATATTTATGTTTATGTAGTTAGCTCCTTGAGTCTCGAAAAGGAATTGAGACCGTTGGAACCGAGTTAGCGGTGGGGAGAACTCTGATATATTAATGTTGTTGTGGTGATTCAAGTTTGGTGTGGTTTATGTGTTCATAATTAATATTATGAATTTTTGAGATGTCATTTATGTGTGGATTTTGTGGAAGATGAATTGTGAAATTGGTGGTTTATGTGTGAGAATATGGAGTTTAAATTTGGTGATTTATGGTTGAAAATTTTGGAGATTAAATTTGGTGTGGTTTATGTGTTCATAATTAATATTATGAATTTTTGAGATGTGATTTACGTGTGGATTTTGTGGAAGATGAATTGATGATATTGGTGGTTTATGTGTGAGAATGTGGAGTTTTAAATTTGGTGATTTATGGTTGAAAATATTGGAGATTAAATTTGGTGTGGTTTATGTGTTCATAATTAATATTATGAATTTTTGAGATGTGATTTATGTGTGGATTTTGTGGAAGATGAATTCATGAAATTTGTGGTTTATGTGTGAGAATGTGGAGTTTTAAATTTGGTGATTTATGGTTGAAAATTTTGGAGATTAAATTTGGTGTGGTTTATGTGTTCATAATTAATATATGAATTTTTTATATGTGATTTATGTGTGGATTTTGTGAAAGTTGAATTGATGAAATTGGTGGTTTATGTGTGAGAATGTGGAGTTTTAAATTTGGTGATTTATGGTTGAAAATTTTGGAGATTAAATTTGGTGTGGTTTATGTGTTCATAATTAATATTATGAATTTTTGAGATGTGATTTATGTGTGGATTTTGTGGAAAATGAATTGATGAAATCGGTGGTTTATGTGTGAGAATGTGGAGTTTTAATTCGGTGATTTATGGTTGAAAATTTTGGAGATTTAAATTTGGTGGTTTATGTTTGGATATGTGGAGTTTTGAATTAATGTGCTTTATGTGTTGATTTTGTGGAAAAAAGTAATTGATGTGATTTGGTGTGAATTGTGGGATTATGAGTAAATATATTTGAGTATACTCTGTGTTGAATTTGAAAAATCATTAGTGTTAAATGAGTATTAAAGGGTGCTTGACACACGAGTCATGTTTGATATACCATGATGATTGTATATACATACTCGGTTGTTGTGATTGTGACGTAATTGATGAGTGTGATTGTTTGATTTTGTGTGTAAGTGTTGAATGATTTCGAAACGTTTGCGAATCTGAAATCTGCAATTTTTAGCAGTTGTATTCAAACATGTGGTGCTTGTATTAGCTCTGTATTCGAATACAGTGATGCTGTATTCGAATACGATGGTGCAGTTTTGTTAAACACTTCATTTTTCAACTTGTTTATGCATTGTTGGCATATGAAAACCCTTTCAAGGTGTATGTTAAGTTGAAAGGTTATCTTGTGCATGTAAAACTTAAATGATATGTGTTGTTTGTTAATTTCGGATTGGTGACCCATTACAATTATTGTCGAAATCTGGGCTTTGCCCTCAAATGAGGATCAGGACCGTCCTTCCGGTTAGTACCCCGGAGATGGGAAGGTAGTGGTTATACCTGACCGAGGCTGTGTCAGAAGGTTTTGCTGGGCGCGTGGAGTTTACCCGAGTTGTATAGCTTTTCGTGGTATGATCAGATTAGGTGGCTGTGTAGGGGCAGGGTGTCTTCCTTTTGTGGTTGTATTTATTTTATTTTGGAAGACTGTATCCCAATATTTTAATTGTCTGTTGACTTTTATTCTGGTGGGTCCATGTGTCACTTTTTGATGTGACGTAGGGGAAGTAGAGATTCTTGGGGCAGTGCATTTGTGCAGGTGACTGTCGAGAATACCCAAGGGGTATGAGCTATGTTTGATAGGTCCCATAGCCCCGGTGTATTTTTCTGTTGAAAATATTTTAGACTTTTAATTCCGAAAACTATTTCCGCTGCTTGCAATTATTGTTGACTTTTGTCATTGTGATACGACTTAAATGTTTGATCCAAAAGTATTTTCTTGATTTTATGAAATTGAATTTATTTAAAAGGAAAAAAAAATGGGTTGTTACATTCTGCTTAGAAGAGGCAACACATAACCAAGTTTCACCCTTTTGTAACTCAACCTAGTATAGTTGTAGGGTCAAGGTGTTGTAGTGCCTCAACGTTCTATAAGTTTTAGGTTGGAAGTTGAGAATACTGACTTGTGGGGTCATTTGTTGTAATTCAGGTTCTAAATTCGTGGATAAATCCGTATGTGTGATGGGACTGGACGTAGCTGCCACATTGGTAGTGAATTAGTATAAATTCTAGTGTTTTTCCCTCTACCCTGATACTGTGTTTTATTGCTGCCTCTAATCTTTTATATCTATTCTAGTATCTCGAACTAGGTTTTTGAAAAGAAGTTTTTAAGAAGGCAAAACACAATTCAACCACCTTTCTCGTGTTTTTGCACCTTCATATCAAACGCTGTAGCAAAAATCAAATTCCTTCTCATTGAAACTACATAAACTGCATCTTTCAAAATTAAAGTGTGTTCAAAAGGTATAAGCAAAGAAACAAATCTTATTTCTATTTCGAGTACTCTAGCTTCGTCTTCCACAATAACCTTCGCCTCGGTTACTTGATTTCCTCAAGCTTGTGAACCCCTGCAAACTATTCAGGACATTAGTAGTAGCACCTGAGTCTTACCACCAAGTATTAGAAGGAACATCAACCACATTTGATTCAAAACAAGCTAGAGCTAGAAGTTTCTCTTAACATCTTTCACGTCGGAAATAGAAGAAACAAACTGAACACTTTTTGGGTATTGAATCAACTTACCCTTTTTGATAGATTCCTTTTCTTGGGTTAGAAGCAATCATCTCATCCACAGCCCACTCAACTTTATGGGTATTGTAAGAGATCCTCTTAACATCAAACTGAGGAGGCAAAGACTCGAAGACCCTTCAAATCAAAGTGCTCTCACCAATCTCAACTTTGAGATCCTTCAGCTTTTTATAGTAATAAATCAACTTCATAATGTGTTGTCGCACTCCGCTAACACCATCATACTTCGTCTTGTCAAACAGTGAAAGATACTCACATTTCTTAGCTTTCATAAAGCGTGTGAACATTTTGCCAACAAACTTGAGATAATCTTTGACATTTTCACTTTCAGGAATGCTTTGTCGGATGGATTTTTCATGGTAAAAGATATCACACCTTGAGGCACACTCTATTAGAGTGTTCCCATTTTTCATAAAATGTCTTTTGGGCTTCAATAGACGCATCTGTAATAACCAGATTTTTCAATTCTCAAAGCCAAATCAAGGTTGGTAGTCGCCAAGTAGAGATCAAGAGACTCTTTCTAGTCCTCATAATTAGTCTCACTTTGAGTTTTGACCGAGTTAGGAAAAGAGGTTGTCAAATAGAAAAAGGAATCATTATATTAACAGCTATGCAATATTAGAATGAAATAATTCCAGATATCTGTTTTGTCCATAATAAAACCTTAACTCATTATGATCTTATATCTCAAATGCATCAAAGGAAAACCTATATTACCATAATTCTAATATCGATAAATATTTTAAAATAATAACATGAATATAAAGAATAAGTAACTTATTGTACCATAACAAAATTACACTAATAATATTATACCGATTAGATATAATTTTACAAAATTACATTAATAATATTATACCAATAGGATATAATTATTACTTGTATAATATAGATTATAATTACTAATAGATTTTATTTATTTAGAATTTACGTTAATAATTATCGAAAGGATATAATTACTATTAATATAAATAAATTAATTGTTAATAAATTAGATATGCAATTAAAAGATTCACAACCCACAATAGGTGAGTTGACAATCGTACAAACCAAGAACATTTATGCAAAAAAGGGTATCATATATAGAAATCAAGCATACCAGTAGAATAAACACCAATATATACAATGTCAAAGAAAAAAATTATTATTTCACACCAAAATTAATTTATGAGTAGAATTTTATTAATCATATATATATATATATATAATGTGAAATTACCACTAAATTTTAAGGCTAAATTTCTGAAATGATTATGTTTATAATGACTTATTCTTTAATTAATTAATTAAAAATCATTTACTGGTGTAAAAAAATTCCACAAAATTTACTTTGTGTAAGTTTTTAAAATTAGTGTTTAAAATCTATGAACATCATTTTTTATTAATTTTTTATTTGTAAAATTGTTGACAATGATTTAATTTATTATGTATAAATTTTAATCTATTGTACTCTAATTCATGTTAATTTATACTATATTTATTTAAATTTTGTTAAAAAATTTAAAGAACTTTCATTTCATAGATTTTAATATAGTCATTTATTTTTATTATATATTGGATAATTTAATATGTCTTTTTATAGTAATTTAATATGTCTAGATTATTATACTATTCAATTTAGTTTAGGATAATCCAAACGCCTGAAAATTGCATATTAAATAAATTTACTCTAAATTTTTCTTCGCTATTATTGATTTTTGAATTAAATATTATTTTTTCATAGTCATTTTATTTTTAATAAAAAATAATAACAACTCTTATATATTAATTTACTATATATCTAAAATTTAAATAATGCTAACAACACATATTTTTTAACATATTTTTCTTTATTAATTAAAATTTATATAGAGTTCTACCAAATTCATAAAAAACTCACGTCAAATTTTGGATGCTGATCACCAGAAGTCATCATGCATTGAAAGCTCATTGTCTCTTATATTACTATATTGGACATTTTTTTTATGATGGTATAATTAAGAGTTAAGTACTATTGGACTTTAAACTTTGCAACGAATAAAAATTTCATTGCTTACCCACAAATTTGAATATTTTTTATAATTATCACGCAAATATATAATGCTACTGTACGTCATGCAAGCGTCGTCATACGTACTCCATGAACCAGCCTTAAATAATTGGAACGTGTAAATTTATTGGTAGTACACTAAGAGCTCGTGTATGCCATGCATTGGCTCGTGCTGTACGTCTGAAGTCTATTGCATTTTTTATTCTCGCTATCACAACTCTTCCTTCTATAGTGTGTGTGTGTTTGTATATGTATATGTGTTGAACTATTAATAGCTTCTTTACTATATTAAAGTGTAAAAAATTTGATGGTTTTGTTAATTATTAATCATCCTTTGACAAACTAGTTAATTACTAATCCAAAGTGGACCTTGAGAGTAGTTGAAATTGAGGAAGCATGGTAGACCACGACAACTCGAGGTAAAAGAGCGGAAAATCCGTGGACAACATTAAGTAAACGTGTTCCCATGATAAGCGGATTAACATCTAATTAGCGGGTGATCGATGACCTTCGTAAGGATGAAACTAAACATTATTTTTGGAGTTTAAGTGTGAGTGTTTAAGTCTTAAATTGACTATGAATGTAATAAATGTTAGATATATAAAAGTGATGTCAAAGTCTCATGTGATCATTTGAACTCCTTAACAAGTCATATAAGAGCCTGATTCGGCTTGGTGGGGAGCGAGAGTGTATCCTTGTGTGGTGGATTCTTGAATCAAAAGTCTTCTTAACGTTGTAATCAGGGGGCATGTTATATTGATTGTAATTACGGTGCAAGTATAGGATGTGGGAAACTCAAACTTGAGAGAAAGATTGTTGGATTCAAGTGTGAGTGATTAAATTTGACCTAAATTTTGGATATATAAAAATAGTAACTCATATACGTAATTCTTTAAAATTTTGAGTAGATATGTGGTGTTAAAATATCATGTAGTTTTAAAGCGTTTGGCCTGTTGTTACTTATGCACCTCAAACTACTCAAACAATTACAACTTTTTTCGATCAATTTGTAAGTAGCTCCGATTTATATATGTGCATTATCACACACACTAAAGGGATATTTGAATTTTGTTGTAATTAAAAAATGTGGTTAACTATATATGTTTAAAATTGCAGTTAATTGTGAAAGGTGGGTGATTGATTAATTGTGATACCCTTACTGTATTCATTAATTATTCACTACATGTAGTAAATCATTTATTTAAACTTCACTAATCCTTGTGTCATATATTGTTTATCTCCTAGGCAAACCGTCTTTGAACTATTAATTATCAAACAAGCTAAAAGACGTGACACTACACGATATCCAAGTTCGTAAAAGAGCTATTGTCATTAGTCAATTTTGTTGTTGTTGATGATAGACTCTTATTTTTTCAAGTCACAATTGAAGAAATTATGTTGGAATCGAGTTGGCTTTCCACTTGATTTCAACAATAATTTTAGATTATTGTCTTTAAACAATGATAGTTGTTTTGATGTTAACAAAAGTAATTTATAAGAACAATAATTTTAGATTACTGTCTTTATTAAGTATGCAAAAATTGAAAGAAGAAAATCATAGGAAACTACCAGAGGAATGTCACCAGATGAAGTGTCCAGAGGAACCAAAATTATTTGCATTTGTCTTTGAACATATGCCTCTGAAAGTAACGTGTCTCTAAAGGTTACGAAGATTGTCTCTGATGTTTAGGTATGATGTTTGAGTCTGATAACTCAGCATGCCTCTAAATAACACATATCAATGTATAATTAACTCTGAAGAGATTGTTCAAATAATAAATTCAAAGCTCACAATCCGATGATCAAAATGGTGCAAGACACTCTAAATACTGCCTCTGATATGTAGCCTCTAATGTTGCACTAACTCTGAAGTTTCAACAAGGTGATTTTCATAATGCCACTAATTCTAAGTGATGTGATTCTTCCTCTAACTATCGTTATTCAAGAAACACAACATCTCACTCCAATAAGAAAGTCAATACCTTTGATGGAAAGTCAATGGCTAAAATAGAAAGAATTAAGTATCAAAAGAAGACTTAGCCGAATAAAAAACCCGAATTCATTCCAACTCAAATCAAGCAAGAGTATGAAAAAAGATTCGTGTTTTCGAAGACAATCTAAAATAAGATTTGATTCAGATTTATAATTGAAGAAAATCATTGACCAAGTTTAAAGAAGACATGGTCAAGATTTGGAGAAGATATGATCAAGATCATATCAACAAGAAGATATGAATTATTTACAAGAAAATTTGATCAAGATTTATCATAAAAAGATAAGAATTATCGACAAAAAGATTTGATCAAGATTTATCTCTAAAGAATATATGAATTATTTACAAGAAGATTTGATCAATATTTACCACAAGAAGATATGAATTATTTACAAGAAGATTTGATCAAGATTTATCTACAAAAAGATATGAATTATTTACAAGAAGAGTTTATCAGAATCTACAAGAAGATATGAATTATTTACAAGAAGATATGATCAAAAATTGTTTACAAGAAGAAACCCTCACAAGAATATACATTTATTATTTGCAAAGATATGATTCAGATTTTGACAAAGGACAAAATACTAAATTAGACTTAGTCATATTCCTACTTTTGAAAGTTCAAGAACCGATCCAACACTATGTTTCCGCCCAGATCAAAGCAAGCAATAGGAAGGAAGTTTCATCTAAAAAATTTGCGAAAGCAAAATTAATAAAATACGAACAGTATCAATCTGAAGAATTTACTAACTTAATGTCAACAAAATACGAACAATATCGATCTGAAGAATTTACAAACTCAATCTGAACAAAATACGAATAGTATCAATATGAAAAATTTATAAATTCAATATGAACAAAATATGAATATAATCAATCTAAAAGAATTGTTCATATTGGATTTATAATTAAAGAATTGGCTAAAGAACAAATTATCAAAACGCATCTTGTTCAGAATTATTTTTGACTAAGATCATTGTTAACCAAGCTAGGAATGAAAATATAATTCAGAATTAAACAAGTACTAAATTAAAGCCTTACTTTTATCTATAAATAGATATTCAAGGTTGAAGAAGAAGATCATCAAAAAAAGTAGAAGAACTTAATCTCAAAATTGATTTCTTCCTTAAAGAGGTACTTTCTTCCTTATATTCAGAATATTCTGGAAGATGATTTTTTTTATGGTTATCTCATTGAGAATCTTTTGTTGCTCTACCATTTTTAAATGTGATTGCTGCAGGCTTTGGATGACTTTTTTGAGTTCGTCATTCATAGCTTGGGCTTTCTCATTTTCTTCTTTTTCTTTACAAGGTTGTTCTTTTAATAAACCATATTTTTTAGTAAGAAAGTTTGAATCACATAAAAGATTATCAAATTCTTTTTCCATTTGTTCATATAAAGGACAGAGTTCAGAAATGTTTACCTTGTTATTTTCTATGTTTTCCATTAAGCACATATTGGCTTCTGACATTACTTTTTCTTCTTGAATCTTTTCCTCTAACACTTGTTAGGAGCTCATCTTTAGAAGTAGTGCTCTGATGCCAAATGAAGTAGCAATGTCAATCACAAGAAAGAAACTCAAGATTGATTCCTGTGCTTAATATAAATTAACTCAAGATTGATCTTGATTTGATAAAGGCAAAATGTTATTCGTTAGAATATAACAATAAAAACCTCACTAAGTGATGAGTGTTGTGCAGGTGAAAAATAAAAAAGGAGATAAGGGATAGAAAGATCACACATAAAAAGTATATTGGTTCACCCAACACAGGCTAGTTCAGTCTTCACAAATGTGAGATTTTCACTATGTGCTTTAGAACTAAGAATGTTCTCCTTCACACTTTTTCTCTTGATCACACCTTGATCAATTACAATCTTCACCTTTCAACCTAGAAAGGATTTTTACAATCACCTTTCAGCCTTGAAACGATTTTTACAAACACACTCAATCTAACATAACAGATATACTTGAGTTACAAATGATGTGTATGATAAAAGTGTTTGGGATCTTAAAAATTCTCAACACTTATTTGAGATAAATAAAGATAAACTCAGTAAGTGATGATCCAAAGATATAGTGAAGAGAGTTGGAGTTTGCTTGAAGAGTTTTTGACTTGTTATTACTGGAACAAGTGTTGGTAGATTTGTAAATTGAACTCTTGCCTTCATCTTCAATTTATAGATGATAAAAGGCTTTGAATATTCAGTTTAAAATGAATATAGTCGTTGGACATACTTCCCAAGTGTTAGATATAATTTAAAGCAATTAAACATGTGTTTATATTGCTGTCTAAAACGTTCTTGACAATCGAAGAACGTTTTTGCCTTTGGGTTTGATGGAAAACGTGAATGAGTGAGTGAATAAGTTGTAAAATGTTAGTTTGGTAATATTTCCAATTAGAATTATGCAGAGCTTTCTGCAGAATAATCTTAAGCCTCACAACTCATCAATTTGGAGATCAATCTTAAGGCTGTTTTCCTCCTTTGGGCATTCAGCTTGAGTTCTTGGCTTCATCAATTATTTAAGCAGTCTTAATACTCTTTAATTTGTGGTTTAGACTGTGGAAAATTATCTGTTTTAATTATACCTTTAAAAGAGAATAACCAGAATGTTCTGTTGTAAAACCAGAACATTCTTTGTTTCTGTTTTGTACGAGTGATGGATTTTGACAACTGTTGTGTGTCATGCTTTTCTGCTTTGTATGTCGGCTGCTTTTTACAGTGTTTTATTGTTTATGTCGTTGTTGTACTTATTAACCATCAATCTGGAGATTGATCTTGTTGTTTGTTCTTGATGTTTTGGTTTGCCTTTGTTGATCCTCTTTGAATGAATCTGTCCAAAACGATCTTGAGTATATAATTATGTTTTGCTGATAATTTATGATGAAGATTGACAGCCCAAAACGATCTTAATTTAATGATAAATTTTTTCTTTTGTAGACCATAATGTTCTTGGATTTGTGTTGTATCGAAAACGTGGATGAGTGATTTAATAGTTGTCTAGTGTCATGCTATTTTGTACTTGTGTCAGTGATGCAGTGCCTCATTTTTCCAAGCTATACTTTCTTATATAAGCCATCAATTTTGGAGATTAACCTTGCTATTTTCTTTTTATACATTGCTTTTGACTTTGTTGATTCTTTTGACGAATCTGTCCAAAAAAATCTTGAGTATACAGTTTTGTTCCTTTGTAATAAATACTGGTGATTTTCCATGTAGCTTGATGCATTTTCGTAGCCTAGAACGATCTAGAATTCAAGAAGGCTTTCTTCTTCTTAAACCAGAATGTTCTTGGATTAATACTGTGAAAACCAGAATAATCTTCGTTTTTCTGTCTAATAACCAGAACAGTCTTGCTTAATTAGATTTCTGTTTTTAATAAATCAAAATGATCTTCGTTTTTCCAGAATAATCTTGTCATCAATTTTTATGCACTTTGATGAAGTAAATGGCTTCTTACTTGTTCACTCATGCAATTCATGTTTCTTAAATAAAATTCATGTGAAATCATTAGTAGATCACCATTCATAAAACTTAATCATTTATTTAATAAGGGTTATTGTCATTAAAACATATATCAAAAAGGTTTTTTCCTCAACATAAACCGCACATTTCTTGACGAAAACTTAAACTCATGGTCAAATAAGAGAGAAAACACAATTGTAATGTCAACAGCAGATGTTGAGTACATTTTAGTAGCTGATTGCAGTTCTCAATTGCTATGGATAAAACATCAGATAGAAGATTACAAGATTCTTGAGAGTAACATTCTCATATTTTGTGACAACACTTCTGCCATTTGCCTAACCAAGAACCCAATCCTACATTCTAGAGCCAAACACATAGAAATCAAACATCACTTCATTAGGGACTTTGTTCAAAAAGGAGTACTAAATATCTAGTTTGTAGACACTAAACACCAATGGGCTGACATATTCACCCAACCACTAGTTGAAGATAGATTTGACTTCATTAGGAGAAATATAAATCTTACCTTTATACCTGAATGATGTTGTGCCAAGCTTAGAGTTGTTTAGATTCATACTAGGATCATTTTTATGTTCTGTTCATATTATGCTATGTTTTATGTTATGTTCATTCTATTAAAATAAAGAGAGGCAAATACATAAGAAAAAAAGTTTCACTCTCAAGTCTTTTTGTCTCATGACAAAATGGAGAAGAAAGATATTTGAGAATAATAATGTGGGGGAGATAATGAAAAAATTACTTGAGCTTACGGGAAGCCTTAAGTCAAGGGGAGTCAAGTAATAAAAGAAAAATTGTTATTAAAAATACAGTTTTGTCATCATCAAATAGAGGGAGATTGTTGGAACCAAGTTGGTTTTCCACTTATAATTTTGATGTTAACAAAAGTATTTTATGGAATAATAAATTTGGATTAATGACTTCATTAAGTAATCAAAAATTGGAAGAAGAAAAACATAGGAAGGTACCAAAGGAAGCGACCAGAGGAAAGTCACCAGAGTAAGTGACCAGAGGAAGTCACTAGAGGAAGTGACCAGAGGATGAGATCAGAGGAACACAAAATATATTCGTCTGTCTCTGAACATATACCTCTAAAGGTTACGAAGATTGCCTTTGATGTTTGGGTGTTATGTTTGGGTCTGAAGGCTGGATTTAATAACTGGATCTAAAGATTGCCTCTAAAGAATGGCTCTTAAATAGAGTATGAAGACTGTGTGAAGACTGAATTTGAAGCATGCCTCTGAAGCCCTTCCATGTATCTTATGTGCACAATTTAGCATGCCTCTGAAGAGTTCATATCAAGGTATAATTAACTTTAAAGAGATTGTTCAAATTATAAATTCAAAGCTCACATTCCGCTGAACAAAATGGTAAAACACACTCCAAATGTTGCCTCTAATATGCAGAATCTAATGTTGCACTGACTCTAAAGTTTAAACAAGGTGATTTTCCCAATCCCACTAATTCTAAGTGATGCAATTCTGCCTCTAACTATCAAGAATTATTTACAAGAAGATATGACCAAGAATTGCTTACAAAAAGAAAAACTCACTAGAAGATACATTTATTATTTTGCAAAGATATGATTCAGATTTTGCTAGGACAAAGGAGAAAGCCTAACTTATTCTATAAATAGATATTAAAAGCTGAAGAAGAAAATAAAAGAACTAACAAGCACAAAATTTCGTAAGTCATTAGAGTTCATAAGGTTAAGGTCTAGAGAAACACTTGCTCAAAAGAAATATTTTTTTAAGTGTTTTCTAGTGTGAGGGTCGTTGTTACAATCAACTTGTTAGAAGCAAACCAATTTGTTCCAAACCCTTGTAACTTAGTTCGATAGTGGCTTTTGTGTTCGTCAAGCAATCTGTTGGTTCTCAGGTTGTGTTGAGAAGACTGGCTTGTAGGGTCAAGTTGTTTTATGAAGACTGGATTGTAGGGTTAGATGATGTGTAATTCAAGTTTTGAATTAGTGGATTAAATCCTTCTGAGTAAGGGGACTAAACGTAGCTAGCAAATTGGTTGTGAACCAGGATAAATTCTTGTGTCACTTTAATTATGCAATTCTTGTTTTACTTCTACTTCTGATCACTTAACCCGATTGCTACTACTTTTATTCTAAGTAAGTCACCTAACCCGAACCAGTTTTAAATAATTTAGCAAAAAGAATTCAACTTAGTCAAACACAATTCAACCTCATTCTCGTGTTTTCACCTTCAAACTAGAGCTATACAGAGTATATTTCATATTTATGCTACAACTTTGGACCAACATATTAACATGTAGAAGTTACAGATTATCTTTAGTATATGATTATTTAGAATCCTATTAAGATAACTTTATCTAATATTATGAGTGTGTGCTTACATTTGTATCGAGAAATATTGTGGTATTCCATCCATGATTTAAAGAAGTAAGAATGTTTTCAATTGCAACATGGAAAAAATTTGGACTTCTATTTTAAACTGGAGTAACATAACTTTGTCTTAAACAATAAAAGAGGTACTTATACATTAGTTGTGTAGACTATTCCCTCATACTACATGAAGTGTTTATCTTTTGCCTACGTCTATTGGAGATGAAATTCAAAGAATGTTGAATTCTTTTTAGTAAGAATCATTTAATGGGGGGAGGAAAGGCATTAGGTAGATAAGTTGGGAGAGACTTACTGTGAGGAAGGAATGGGTTACATGAGTTTTAAATATCTACATGGCTTTAATCATGCACTATTGGGAAAACAAGGTTGAAAATTCTTAACCAACCTCAATGCTATGGTAACTAGAGTTTTTAAAGATAAATATATTCCGAGTACAATTTTTTTGGGAACGTCTATTGGACATAATCCTAGTTATGTGTTGCATATCATCTAATTTACTCGAATTTTGTTGGAGGAAGGTTATAGATGGAAAATAGAAAGTGGTACATCTATAAAAATATGGGTTTAAAAGTTGCACCTTTGATTCCTCTTATTTTTTACATTCACAAAAATAGCCTTTGAATTTAAAAGTTGAACTTTTTTGTTCGTCCATCATTATAATTATTGTACTTTTGGTCTCAATTCATAATTTTTACCCAAAATGGTAATTTTTAGCTTAAAAATGATGAATTATGGATATGCTCTTATGGTCTTTTAACATGTTATCTTTGAGATGGATCGTAGGCAAGTGGTTGATGATGTTCTACATTCTAAATCTAATTTTATATAATATGGATCTATAGTGAATTAATGTAAAACTTTATTAGATTTGTACAACAACTATCAAGTAGTTTTTGTTAGGTAAACAAATGGTAGTCTTCAATTTCTAGCTAGAGCATCAATCACTTAAGCCCCTCACACGAATTTTTTTTACTTTTTTTTATTGTATTTCTGTCATTATTATTGATGACTTGAGTTTGATTGAGTCAAAATGAAAACCATCACATTGTTATCAAAATTTATTTTCAAATTTGTGTATCAAAATAAAACAATAAATAAATTAAGGTAAAAATAAATGTATGTCATTTATATAAGGTTTGATGGATGTTTCTTAAAAGTTTAGGGTGAAACATATATTATTGTAGTTTACGATAGAGTTTCTAATGATTTTATATTTTTAGTTGTATTAATCGTTGTTGAAAATGAGACAAATGATTAATGATGCAAATAAAAGTAATTTAAATTACAGAATTGGATTATAGGTATGTCCTAGAGTGGCCAAAAGGTTGGTCAAAGTTCGATACAACTCTATTATGACTATATAAATTTTACTCGATGACTTGTCATTATATGTTTCATTTTTACCTCTCATCCATCTAAGACATTATTCTTATTTGAATGCTAGAGTATTTACACCTACTCTACAAGTCTTCTTTGGCGAGAATTCCGATCCAGAAACTTAAGAGCATCTCCAACGGTGAACTTCAATAAATAGGGTCCACTGTGTTACATCATCTTAAAGCAACTTATAATTTATTTTTTACTACAACGGTGAACTCATGATTCATTAAATAAGGTCTATTGTGCCACATCATCTTGAAGCAACCCATTAGTTTTTACGGTTTAACTTAAGAATTATATTAGGTCCCACAACTTTAATTTTTACATTAATATTTTATTTATATTTAATTTTATTACAAATTAAAATATTAATTTAAATATTTCAATTAATATTATTATACATGATTTTAATTTAAATTTAAAATAAAATTGAACTTAAATTTTTATAACAATAATAATAAAAATGGTGAAAGAAAACGTAAGAGTAAGAAAAACAAATTGTTCCAATTAATAAGAAAATGTATTTGATATACAAATTAACAATAAAAAAAAATCAACATTTATATATTATAAAAAGAACTGACAGTTATAAATTAATAAAAAAAGTTAACTATTATAAATTTATTATTATTAAAGTGTAAAAGTTGTTTAACTTAAGTTGGAAATGCTCTAACAAGTAATAACTCTCCCACTTATCCATTACATTATCTGAATTTCAAATGAAACAACTTGTTTTTTTTTCTTCATAATTTTCCCAATTGGAATAAACAAAAGACCGTGTATTTCAGTTTCTAGACACGTTCGTTATCCATGTCATCGTCCCTCTCACACACAAGAACATTGAAGCCACATTGCAGACATCCGCTTGCATGCGCACCTTTTTTTGTTTTCTCTCTCTTGAGCAATGCATGCGCACCTAACTAATTCTCAACTTCCAATAATTTAATGGGTTTCCTATAGTCATTCTAGTTCGGAAGATAATAATAATAATAATAATATCTTTCTCGAACAACTATCATTATTTTAGAGATATAATTGAAAATGTCTTTATTAAATGATTTGTTCAAATGATGAGGAAATTTCAGATAATGATAAATTATTTAGAAAAATTTGAGTTTAAATTCTGAGTAAAATAATCATTAAATTTTATTTACATCTTTAGTGTATTTTGAATGAAGATAATTCCTTTTTCTTGAAATTCATAGGTTGTATAAAAAATCTCTTTTAGTGATTTATTTAATCTACATTATTAATTTTTATTTAAACATATTGCAGTTGGTCTTTGATATGTTTTTATACTGATCGAATATTAAGAAGTCCATATCACCATTGTGGCATTGACCAAATAAAACTTATAAATGACGCGACGACCATATTGCAGCTAATTGAATATTTTAATGAATTTAAGATTAAGTCAAATTTATTTTTGATTTAAATCAATTAATTAATATGTGGACTTCATGTCATTCGAATTTTAATTTAAATGATTTTTTAAATTGTATTTCAGTTTTCTTTAAAATACAAATAATTTCAGTTTTCTTTAAAATACAAATAATTTTATTTTAAATCAGTTTTCTTTAAAATTTAAAAGATTAAGATACAAATTATCAACAAAAAAAAAGTGGTAATATAGAAAGAAAAAGAGTGGTAGAGTGTATTATTTTAAAAGGACTATAAACTTAGATAAAAAAGATACTTCTTCTGTCACGATAAGTGTCACATATTATCAAAAAAAACAAGTTTAAATATTTCTTTGGTTTTTATAATTATAACTTTTTTTTTATTTTAGTCTTCGTAGGTTTTTTTGTTTAGTTCACATTCTTGAAAATATGGTTTCATTTAAAAATAGTCTCTCAGTCCAACATCTGTTACAAAAACTCTAACACTGTTTTAAAATGTCCTTCCAAAAATAGGGACTAGGTTTGGTAGTAAAATAAGTGTTATGAAGAGTCAACTTTTGTTCCTTCGTCTACCATTACACAATTTCACCACCGCACTTTCTTTTCCCTTTCACTCCAACTTCAACTTCTTCCTTTCTAAACCTTCCACTATTTCATTGCCACCACACTTCCTTTTCCCTTTTTCACCATCTTCAATCACAATTTCGTCTTCAACAATCCCACTATTCACGTTTGATTTACCGTCACCACTACGTTTGAATGAAATTCTTTTTCTTTTAACATCGATTTTCTTCTCATTATTAGGAGGAGCTTTTTGATTGGAGAATCTAAAAGATCGTCTTAACGATAGAACCTTGTCGTTTAACCTGGGTGATTTCCTAACACCAACGGTGGGAGTTCTTGATTGAATTGAAGATGTCTTTGTGAATTTAGATTTGGGGGTGATGGGGTCGTTGTTGTTGTGTTGAAGGAGGATGACTTTCGGTGATTTGCGTGGTGGTTAGTGAGTTCACGGTGGTATAGTTTCTGTTACGCATTCTCACAAACACTTGGTGAGACCAGAGACATATTAATGGTGTTAGAGTTTTTGTAAAAGAAGTTGGACGGAAAGACTATTTTAAAATTAAATTATATTTGCAACGATGTAAACCAAATAAAAAAAACTTATTAGGACTAAAATAAAAAAATAAAAAAATTATTATAATTGCAAGAATCAAAAACATATTTAAAAAAAAAGTAAAATAAAATTGTTTCTAAAATAGAGTGTCACTTTTAATTTCTAATGCGATTTTAGTTGTTTTTCTCATATGTGCCCTTTAATTAAAATTAGAGGAGTACTAGTAATATACTCTTTAATGCACACACACTCTCATATACTCTCTTATTACTTGAAATACACATAGTCTCATCAAATATGGTCACATTTAAATTTGGTGAAACTCATTTGAATTTCAACTGTTAAAAGAGATTGTGTTATGATGAATTGTCTTAAAGAGTGTATTGATAATATTTTTCTTAATATTATATGCATCACCCCAATATTATTTTCTACTTTACATATCAATAATTATTTTTTTATCAACTAAAAAATACAAGTGCATTCACATTCACATGAGTTGTGTAGTCTTTACATATTTTGAAGTAGTGAGATATTTGGTCAAGTAAATTTTATGTAAGATCCAATTTTGTAGATTGTATTTTTAAATATTTGATCTATACAAATGTTTTCCTCTAAAACCTTTCAATTTAATTATCATTCGACAAATATTTGGCATGTGTTCGGATCAAACGTCACATTTGACCCAAACACTTTTGTCTATATTAAATTAGAAATAAAAAGAATTAAAGAAAAATTGAATTGAAACATAGTTTTGACTAATTGATAATAATATTATAATAACAGTAAAATGAAAACTAATTAATATAATTATCCTTTAAGAATTGGATTCAAAATCATCTATCAAAGCAAAAACCATTGATAAATGTTTTCTCAATATTATGTCCGTCTCTCGCTTAGATTTTATGAATACAAATTTTAATTATATCATCAATTGCTCACTTTGTCCCGTATATATCAATGTCAATAATTTTACCACTAGTGTGGTTTACTTTGTCTCGTTTATACCAACTCAACTATTTAAATAAGAAATATAAAAGAATTATAGACAAATTGATTTAAGACATAGTTTCGAATAATAGATAATATTATATTTGAGAAATATACACACAAAAAAAAAATAAATAGAATTAACTATTAAGAATTGGATTCAAAATCATCCATCGAAGCAAAAACCATAGAGAAATGTTTTTTGGCTTATTAATATTTTTTTTATTAAATGATTTAATATGTCTATAATTTTATTGGAGTGGTTTATTTTAATTTTATTACTCTGACTTATTCTTTTCGGCGCATATCAGTGTTAATAAATTATAATTAGTATATTAATGTGATTAATTTTATCATAAATAGTTCACTTTGTACTTTGTATACCAACAAAGCTATATTAAATTGGAAATATAGAAAAGTTATAAGAAAATTGAATTAAAACACATTTTTGACCAATTGATAATATTGTTCTTTCTGTGAGCTTTCTAATTAAAGACTTTAGGACTATTACTTTTTAAGTGAGTCTTCTAAACATCCATTTTAAGTGAGTCTACTAGTAATTTAATTTTTAAGTTATAGAGTAATTTTCAAGAAAAAAATTTTAAATTATTTATTATAATTTAAGATGGTCATTATGATGTTATTAATTTACAAATGGATAATTTTTTAGTGATAACTTAAAAATTATTTTTTTAACTGCTCATCCTGTTGAGACAAAATCTCTCAATTGATTTTAATGATAACAAAACTGTTCAAAGATTATGATTATGTTTTATGACTAATGTGTGCTTTTGAGTGAATTATTATAAGAAAACAGGTTAATCATCAATTAGAACAAAAGGAAGAAAAACCTAGGTTAATTCATTAAGGTTTCAAGCTGGAGGATAGCACAGAACCTTGAGATGATGGGTCTTCAAGTTGAAATTTTCCATCCTCGCGGGAATAACGTTTTTAATTCATCAAAAGAGATTAAACCAGCATGAATAAACAATTATATAAAGCATTTGATCAAAAGAAATCACAAGGCTAGCTGTACAAGGTCTGAGGATAACTTATAGCTTTGGTATTCAAGAAGTCACATGTTTGCAAACCACCATGGTTCCCATGTGCAAAGGCTAAGGGCAGCCCTATATTTCATACTTGGGTGATTGGAAAAATAAAGCAAAGTCAATATATAGAAAGGCAACTGCAAACAAACTCAAAATAGAAGTCACAAGTCTTGAAGAATGAGAAAAGAAAAAGGCTACACAAGACCAAGGCTCAATGCTAGGCTGAGGATGGACTACATAGATCCAAGCACAGCTGATGGCATTTTCGTAAATATGATGAAAGACCATGGATTGATTTGAATTGATCCCAAACAGTCACAAAAGGTTGCCTCATGGAAAGAACATCTCAAGAACTCTATAAAAGGCAGCAAGCTACTCATCATTCGAACACACAACAAATATTGCAGAAAAAGATCAAGAATCTTAACATTTATCTTAAGCAATATTCATCATCTCATCATACTTTCTACATCCATACACTAGATCTTTGAAATATCTTTTTAGAAAGTGTTTAAGTTGAAAGAAAAGAAATCAAACTCATATCACTCTGTAATTTTCAAGTAAGTTGTACTTGAAAATATTTGAAACTTGATTGTAAGCTTGGTGAAGCTTGAGAATACACAAAGTGTAATCATCCTCTGCAAGAGGCTGATCTGTTGATCTTTAGCGAAATCTCACAAGGTTGTGAGGACTGGACGTAGCCATCATTGGGTGAACCAGGATAAAACTTGTGTGTCTATCTCTTTACATTTTTATTGCACTTATTCTGTTTTCATTTGAAAAGTTTAAAAAAGCATTTTCCAGTTCGCATCCTCACTGAGAGGACAAAAACTCATAAACTTTTAAAACTATTTTTAAACGCCAAAATCCCTATTCAACCCCCCTTCTAGTGATATTTAGCTCCATCAATTGGCATCAGAGCAAGGTTCTCTAGAAATATTACATCTAAAAGTGTAAGAGAAAAAGATCCAAAGAAAAAATGTCAAAAGCTAAGTATGTTCCTAAAGGAGGATCCTCCACTAGACCTCCTTACTTTGATGGTACAGATTACTACCACTGGAAAAGTAAGATGAGATTGTTTCTCATATCTCAAGATAACAACATGTGGTATGTTATTGAAAACGGGGATCATGTCATCAGAATCAACAACACAGATGCAACCTCCAACGAGAAACCTCAAGCACAATGGACGGCTGATGAAAATGCTAAGGTACTCCTAAACTCTAAAGCTCATTTATTTCTGACGTGTGCTTTGAGCAGGGAAGAATATGATAGAGTTGAAGAATGCAAAAACGCCAAGGAACTCTGGGATACTCTAAGGATTCATCATGAAGGATCAAGCCATGTGAAGGAAGCAGGGATTGACATGGGAGTAAGAGAGTTCGAGTTATTTGAAATGAAGGAGGAAGAAACGATTGATGAAATGTTCTCAAGATTGACAATCATATTAAACAATCTCAGATCTCTTGGAAAGGTATATTCCGTTCAAGAGAGGATAAGAAAAATCTTGAGGAGTTTGCTAAAAGAATGGAGACCAATGGTGACTGTCATCACATAAGCAAAAGACTTGGCCAACATGAAATTAGAGGATTTGGTTGGAACTCTAAGAGCTCATGAACCTTTGTTGCTGGCTGACAAACCAAGCAAAAAAGGAAAAATGATAGCTCTAAAATTAAGCAAAACAGACAGCTCATCCTCCAAAAGAGTTGAAGAAGCCACTAAGAAAGAAAGTGCAGACTATCCTCTATCTGAGGAAGAAGATGAACTTGCTCTTATTTCCAGAAGGATCTAGAGGATGATAAATCGTAGAGGACAGGACAAAAGATCTCCTCAAAAAGAAAAATCTGACAAAAGTCAGATTACTTGCTTTGGATGCAACAGGTTGGGTCACTACAAAACTGAGTGTCCTCTAAACAAAAAGGGATCAAGAAGATTTCCTCCCAAAAACAAATCCATGATAATCACGTGGGATGACAGTGATGATTCATCCTCTGAGCAAGAAAAGGTAGAAGAGGCCAACCTCTGTCTTATGACAAATACAGAAAATGAAAAGGTAAGCATATCTGAACTTTGTCCTAATTGTGAACAATTAGAAATAGAGTTTGACAACCTTTAAATGACTCAAACACTTTATCTCAAAAATGTGGATTTCTTAAAAACCAACTTTTTGAAATAAAGAAGCTAAATGAAGAACTACAAGCTAAGAATAAAAAATATGAAAAAACCATTCAAGACTTGCAGTTATCTCATGAAAAGCTGTCTGAGCAACACTCTATTTTAAACAAAAAGACTGTCAAAACCAATCCTCCAGAAGAGGATGCAGAAAAGGAAATTTTGAAAATAGAGGTTATAGAACTCAAAAATGATCTTTCCAACTTTGTTAAATCCACTGATACTTTTCAAAAGATTATGGGATCACAATCTGGAATCTTTGACAAAGCTGGTATTGGATTTAAAAGCTCTCAAAAACAAAAACTCTGTGAAAATTTTTTTATTCCAAAGAAACAAGAGGATAGGCCAAGATGCACCTTTTGCAAAAAACTTGGACATACTTTCAAAAGATGTTATGCCAAGAAAAGGGCAGATAACATTAAGAAATGATGTTCATTCTGTGGTAAACATGGACATCAAGATTCCATTTGTTATCACAAAAGAAAATTCCTCACAAGAGGACGGACTAACCAACAAGGACCCACCTCTATATGGGTACCTAAGTCACTATTAAACTCAAACACAGGTACATCCTCTGATCAACAAAAGAAAGCCTTGGTTCTTGGACAGTGGCTGCTCAAGGCATATGACAGGGGATAGGCATTGCTTTATTTCATTGGAAATAAAGGATGGAGGAACGGTCACATTCGGAAATAATGACAAAGCTCAAATAAAAGGTAACGGTATCATTGGTAATAAAAATTCTGCCAAAATTGAAAATGTTCAATATGTGGATGGTTTAAAACATAACTTGCTTAACATTAGTCAACTTTGTGATAATGGTTTTGAAGTTATTTTTAAACTCAATCTATGCGAGGTTAAACACTCATCCTCGGGTAGAGTTTTCTTTTCCGGTTTTAGAAAAAAGAATTTACATGAGCAATATCTTGATGATTTGCCTACTGAATCTTGTTTTGTATCCATTGAAAAGGAGCTGGTCATACAAGTTTAAACACTATTTCTAAATTGTCTAAATTAGAATTAGTTAAAGGCCTTCCAAAAATTGATTTTGAAAAGGACAAAATTTGTGAAGCTTGTGCCAAAGGAAAACAAGTAAAAAGTAGCTTTTATTCTAAAAATGTTGTTTCCACAAACCATCCTTTTGAGCTACTTCATATTGATCTTTTTGGTCCTATTAAAACTCCTAGCCTTAGTGGAAAAAGGTATGGATTTGTAATTGTTGATGACTTTTCACGTTTTACTTGGGTCTTATTTTTAAAACATAAAAATGATGCCTTTGAGGCTTTTCATTATTTTTGTAAAACGATCCATAATGAAAAGGGATCAAAAATTATCTTCGTAAGAAGTGACCATGGAGGTGAATTTGAAAATGAATCTTTCAAAAATTTTTTTTAATGAAAATGGTATTTCTCACAATTTTTCTTGCCCAAGAACTCCTCAACAAAATGGAGTTGTTGAGAGGAAAAATAGAACTTTGCAAGAAATGGCTAGAACTATTTTGAATGAAGCCAACATTGAAAAATATTTTTGGGCTGAAGCAATTAATACCGCTTGTTATGTTTTAAATCGTGTATCCATTAGAAAGATTTTAAACAAAACTCCATATGAACTATGGAAAGGAAGGAAACCAAACATCTCATATTTTCATATATTTGGGTGTTATTGTTACATTCTAAACAATAAAGAAAATTTGAGAAAGTTTGATTCAAAATCTGACAAAGGATTGTTTTTGGGATACTCCACTTCATCTAAAGGTTATAGAATATATAATCTTAGGACTCAAATTGTGGAGGAATCCATGCATGTTATTTTTGATGAGTTTGATGACTTGTGCTTAGAAAAAATTGATAAATCTGAGGAAGATGAACCTTCATCCTCCAACGCACCCAGTTCAAACGAAGAGGATGAATCTGATCCATCCTCTCAGCAACCTCCACGAGGATGGAAGACAGTCACTTATCATCCTCCAGATCTGATTATTGGAGACACGGCTGATGGAGTAAGAACAAGACAATCCCTACGAGGAAATGCAGCTACCATGGCCATGATTTAACAAATTGAACCAAAAAATATTGATCAAGCTATTTGTGACAAATCATGGGTTGAAGCCATGATGGAAGAACTCTCACAGTTTGAAAGAAACAAGGTATGGAACCTTGTACCTCCTCCACTTGAAAAATCCATCATTGGAACAAAATGGATTTTCAGAAACAAACTGAATGAGGATGGAGAGGTAATAAGAAACAAAGCAAGGCTTGTTGCTCAAGGCTACAATCAACAAGAGGGAATTGACTACGATGAAACTTTTGCACCGGTTGCAAGACTTGAAGCTATACGCATCCTCCTAGCATATGCCACCCATAAAGGTATCAAACTATACCATATGGATGTCAAAAGTGCTTTTTTGAATGGATTCTTAAATGAGGAGGTTTATGTCAAACAACCTCCTGGATTTGTGGATGAAAAGAAGTCCAACCACGTATTTAAACTCTCAAAAGCTCTTTACGGATTAAAACAAGCTCCTGGAGCTTGGTATGAGAGGTTAAGCTCTTTTCTTAAGGAAAATGGATTCATTAGAGGACAGATTGACACTACTCTCTTCAAGAAATCATCTAAAGAAGATTTGTTAATTGTCCAAATTTATGTGGATGACATAATTTTTGGATCCACTAATGAAAAGATGTGTGAAGAATTCTCAAATCTTATGCAAAGTGAATTTGAGATGAGTATGATGGGTGAATTGAAATTTTTTCTTGGACTACAAATCAAACAACTCAAAGATGGTATTTTCATTTCATAATAAAAATACACTAAAGATCTTCTCAACAAATACAACATGAGTTCAGCCAAGAGTATGGGAACTCCTATGCACCCATCCTCCACGCTTCACAAAGATGATGAAGGAACTCCAATTTCTAAGAAAGAGTATAGAGGGATGATTGGATCCTTATTATACTTAACAACAAGTAGACCAGACATAGTATTTACTGTAGGTCTTTGTGCAAGGTTTCAATCCTCTCCCAAAGAATCTCATCTTACAGCTGTTAAGAGGATTCTGAGATACCTTGTTGGAACAATAAACTTTGGAATCTGGTATGAGAAAAGCTCAGATCTTGACCTCATAGCCTACTGTGATACTGACTATGCGGGAGATAAAGTTGAAAGAAAGAGCACAAGTGGAGCTTGCCAAATTCTAGGTAAATCCCTAATCAGTTGGTCATGCAAGAAACAATGCACCATTGCTCTATCAACTACAGAGGTTGAATATGTATCAGCTGCACAATGTTGCTCACAATTGATGTGGATTAAGAATCAACTAGAGGATTATTCTTTAAGGTACACAAAAATTCCCATCCTCTGTGATAATACAAGTGCCATAAATCTTTCAAAAAATCCAATTCAGCATTCTAAATCTAAGCACATTGAAATTAAACACCATTTTATAAGAGATCATGTTCAAAAAGGTGACATTGAATTAATTTTCATTGACACTGAAAATCAATTGGCATACATTTTTACGAAACCTCTCCAGGAGGATCGTTTCAAAAATATTTTGGAAAAACTTTCCATCATTAATTTTTCTAAAATTAATTGATTTAGTGTTTTATCCATTGTATCATGACTATGTTTCTCTTATTTTAATTGTTTAATTTTTATTATTATCAAAATTGGATGTGTGATTAAGCATTCCTTTTAAGTTAGAAAGGTGAGAGGACGAAAAAAAAAAAAACCCAGAGGATACAGTTTCCTCTTTTGGGAAACTCCTCGTATCAAGCAAGCACGCGCCTCCCTCCCTATTGGTTCGTTTGCGTGGCGTGGTCTCCTTGGCTGCTGCATTAAATGCACAGACGGCCTCACATGTCCATTCTCCCACGTCCCTAAGCCTAGCGCCTCCATCATCATGACTGCCTAGGGAAACATCTTACGCCTCCTCACTTGAATAGTCACTTCAACTTCCATCCTCCTCTACTTAATCCCTCAATCTTCTCTCCTCTTCATCCTTCAACCCTCATTCAAAAATCAGAACTCGTCTTCCTTATGGGTTTCTGTTCCAAAATCCAATGGCTCGCACCAAAGTAATAGCTAAACGCAAAGCTTCAACTCAAGAAAATGAATCGGTCCAAGATCATTACTCCAACACGGAGTCTGATCATCACGAAGAAGGCAACTCTGATGCAACTACGCCTCAAGTACCTCCATTCGTGTCTCATCCTCCTGAACCTTGTCCAACCATTTCCTCTCCTTCCATTGATTCTAAGAAACGCTCCACCAAACCTTCATCCTCTACTACATCCTCTACACCCAAAAGGCGATCCTCCAAGATCATGTCTGGAGTTGTTTCATCCAGGAGGACAGTGTCTCAAGACAACACTGTACACGAAATTAATTCAGATGACTCTGAGCAAACCATCTCTGCTGAGCCGATTCAACCACCACCACCTACCAAAAACACCACAACTGTTTCCACTCCTAAAAAGCCTAAGAAACCTCTCTTCAAAAAACCTCGAGCTTCCTCATCCAAAATCTCTATCAAACTGTTTGATTCACCCATCCTAGAAACAAATTATGTTTCTAAATGGCAAAATAAATCTGTTGTAAATGGAAAGATTATTTGCCTCGCTGATTTAAAAGAGGGTGGTTTCAACATTGAAGAAATGTTTGATCAATTAGGTTGGACTTCCTTCCTCCGTATCAATGAACCTCAATATCCACGCCTTGTTAGGGCATTTTATGCTGCTTCGAATGGCTCACGTGGCCTTACAAGCTTCAACATTGTTTTGAAAGGGTGTCCACATGGAAATCAACCCTACTACCTTATGCCAGATTTTAGACATTCGTGATGAAGGTATGTGTTGCTTCACTGAGAATTGGTATTCTCAATGTATGGTCACCCGTAACTCCGTCCTTGCCAACACTCTGATCTCCACAACCAAACCCCATGTAGCCTCAAATCTGCTTCCTATCTGTCGTATCCTCCACAACATCTGTGTCCATTGTATTGTACCTAAAGCTGGTAGTTTTGAGAAGGTTACTGAACTAGATCTTCTCCTCATCCACCACCTTATGTCTGGAACCCCTCTGCATTTAGGCTACATTATTTTCAGCTTTATGTTGAATGCCTCAATCTTAGGAAGGTCAGCCCCGTATGGCATGGTGCTAACCAAAATCTTTAAGTTTTTCAACCTACCCTTAGATGATGAACACTCACTCCATTTTAACAACACCTTTTCCATGAAAAACGTGAAACAAATGAAGCTAACCTCATCTGCATCCATCACTCCACCTTCTCCAAAAAAGAGAAGAACTCGCAAACCATCCTCTACCACACCACATGAAGCCGTTTCTGCTCAACCTCTTTCAGAGGATACTTCCTCCAAAACCTCTGAAGAACCTGTTCTGTCAGTTGATCCTCCTCTATCTCCATCAAATGAAGTTGTCATTCCTTCACCACCTCACTCCCAACTGTTGCCAGACTTCTCCTTACCACTTAACGAGGCACCTCCTCTTGAGGATACTGTTCCAGAAGCTCCCCTTCAACTAATGGAGGATGAAGAAGAGCTTTATTTTCATCTAAACCTCACCTATCATCAATTCTCTCCTTTGAGCCCTTCTGAGAATTTTCCTGAAGAATTTCCTCCTGATTTGCAAGAAAATGTCCTGATACCTCCCACTTCGGCTCCGCCTTCAACACATGTTGATGCCATTGTTCCTGAACAACCCCAACCTCTACCAGAGGTTCCTGATGGTTTCTGTTCTCTTGATTCATTTTTAGCCCCAACAAAGGATCAACCTTCTAAGGACTTTAAATGACATCGAACAAACACTTTAATACTTTTACAATTAATAAAAGAAAATAACATTTCAAAATTTCAAAAAATAGACTTATTTTAGATAGTTTATAATATGGTAATATAATAAAATAACATATTACAATTTTTTTTTCTTTCAAAATTTATTTAAAATAGTCAAATGACGTGGGACACAGATTATTTTGTAAGCCCTATAATCATATTGACACATTAGTTATTCAAACATTAAAATATATGTCATGCTTATATAGATGATGTATAATGGTTATATAACAACGATGTACACCAAACATTTTTGTATATATAATGTGCAATAGAAAACTTCTTAATCAACTGTTTTCAACTACTCCATCATATATCCACATTATGTTAGCGTTATCCCCTCCTCTATTCTCAACAATTGGTTGGCCCTTTGAGGAGCATATAAGTCATAACCAGCAGGATCACTTTTACAAAGCAACCGATCAATTATTTCGTTTTCATCATCAAGTTGAGGAAGAAAATTCAACTCCCTCACAAGCCACAAGCAGCGACCTTAGCATGGTCAAGAAGCTTGTCCACAATGCTAGTGAACGAGATCGCCGCAAGAAAATCAATACTTTGTATTCTTCACTTCGTTCACTTCTTCCTGTGGCAGAACAAATGGTACTTGATTAACCCCCTCTCTCTCTCTCTTTGTGTGTAACTTTTGTTAATTTTTTTCTTCAAAATCACCTTAATTACCTTGTGTTAATTTTAAGAGTCTTAAGGGCTTGTTTGATTCACATCTAAAAAATTCTATTTTAATATTTTAAAATTTTAAAATTAAAAAATTTGTTTGAATTACTTGTTTATAAAAACTGTTTTATAAAACTATTTTTAATATTATACTTTTTAAAATTAAAAAAACAAAACAGATAAATGGTGTTTTACTTTTCATTTTTTAATTTTTTTTAATTTTTTAGTCAAAAGCTATTTTTAAAAAATTAGAGTTGCTAAACAGATTTTTTTTAAATTTTCTTTTTAAAAACAGTTTTCTAAAATTTATTTATAAAATAATTTTTAAAAAGTAAAAAGTAAAAGTCAATCAAATAAACTCTAAAATTCCTATAAAATTTTGGATTTGAGTTGTGTACATTAACAACTTAGTAAGGGTACATAGTATCATATTTTGAGATTTGAGTTGTGTACATTAACAACTTAGTAACGGTACATAGTATTGTATTTTAAAATTGTCCGATAAAAATCAAACAATTATATTTTAAACAATTGATTTTAAATTAAGAAAATAATCAAAATCTATATTAAATTTTGACCGTCTGATCATTGGAAGATCTAATGAGTGTCTTTGTGCGTGTAGTTACACATCAAGAAATCCAAATCTTTAAATTGCTAACCAACTTATTTGTTAATATTTCAAAGTCAAGCACGCTAAGAAGTGTCTAAGTACATTTGTTAAAGAATTAAAAACACTTTTAAAATTTTCAAAGCCTTAAATACATTATTTTTAAGACAATATTTTTCTATTTGGTTTATTTACGAGTTCTTTTAAGACATTTGATAGATGAAAATAATCTTATAGTACTAATTTCCTTTTTTGTGTGTACATTGCAGAAGAAGTTGAGCATTCCAGCAACTATTTCACGAGTCCTAAAATATATACCGGAGTTACAGAAGCAGGTAGAAGGACTACTTAAGAGAAAGGAGGAGATTTTATTGAGACTATCTCCACAAGTAGATGAGGTGAAGAGCAAAGAATCTCAAAAGAAGAAACATAGTAAAAACAATGGTTTTGTAGTTTCAACAAGTAGACTCAATGATAGTGAGGCTGCTATTCAGATTTCATCTTACTCCATCCACAAAATTCCATTATCTGAGATCTTGATGTGTTTAGAAAATGATGGCCTTTTGCTGCTAAATATTTCTTCCTCTCAAACCTTTGGAGGGATGGTATTTTATAACTTTCATTTCCAGGTGTGTTAATTTTCACAATATTTCTTAATATATTGGGTGTCAAGATTTTTTAAAATTAGTTTAATAATCAATGTAAAATAGTTTTACACTAACGGTCAACATAAGTTATTGATTGTGTAATTATTTTATAATTTCTGTTGCAATAAATTGGTAAGATGACAAAATTAATAGTTCGTATTAACTATTCGTGTAAAAGTTATTTACTCTGACGGCGCATAGTATTTTTGTTTCCTTATAAAATTAAGATGATTTTTAATTAAGATGATTTTTTATTTATAAAAGGAGTTTAATGAATATGCAGCAAACAAATTTAATTTTCTTTGCACATGCATTAAATTATACTAGTATATGATTATGATATTACTTTATTAGGGAACTAATTAATTAAAAATGCCTTTTGGGGGGTTTTTGCAGGTGGATAAAGAACAGAGTTTAGAATCCGAGATTTTCAGTGAGAAGCTCTTAGCAATAATTGAGACGAAGGGGAGTTTTCAAGTAAATTGAAATTAGTTACATTGGCTTCAATTATGATCAATAATCAAATCAACTGTACTGCTCATATATGGAATTAGATGCATATAAGTTTGTGCATATATGTTGGAAGCATGAATTTTATTGGTCATTACATCAAAACTGGTAGAAGGAGGGTAGTGCATATTTTTTAGAAACTTTTAATATATTATGATGACTAGTATGATATGTGGAAACCTAAATGTTAGACTCGACCTCTGTAACCAAGCGAAGCAACATATATGATCTCTCTTTCATTTTATTACAAAGAGAAAGCAGAAGTATATGTGATAGGATGTTGTAGTACACAAAATGGATAGTGGATTGGTTGTTATACAATTCACTAACATGTCCATATGATGATGTACGCACTAATATTTTTTGTGTGCTATATATTGATATATCATTATCATTTATGTAGTTTCCTATCTTTTTTTGAACAATGACCTGTTGGAACTTTTGTTGGTGGTATGCTGCAAATCTTGAACAAGAAGATGATGAACTTGATGATGATGAAGGTTGCATAAGTAAATTCCAAAGCGTGTGTATCACACTAAGCTTTAGGTTCGATTCGCCCCCACCAATCTATATATATTGGATACAAACGGGTTAACCGGCGAATCTATATATTTGGGAATTCTACATAGAGAACGGTTTTTTATTTCAACAAACGTGTTGTTTAAGAGAACGGTTACTAAATGTTGCGTAATTATATTAATAAACAACGAGAACGGTTTTTATGTGTTGTCATAGAAATAATAAAATTTAATACTCTACTGCAACGAAATATAAAAACCGTTGTCTATTTAACTCTACGAGAACGGTTTTTTTTCCATAGAAAATTAGGCGTTCCCGTAGCACCAAAATGTTGTAGTGATACTTTGGAATCCTTGAAGTGAATTGCACATTCACATCAAGCGTATCTTTCAATAGTATGTTACAAAATAATGTTTCTTATTCTTCACTCATGCATTAGAGAAGAATAAGATGACTTAGAATATAAGAAAATGTGAGAAAAGTAGATGGCAATCACTCATATTTTGTGTTTTCATTCTGTCTAAAGTGACACTATTTATAGAAAAATAATGTCACTTGAGGAAGAGGTATAATTCTTGGTTTTGCCCTGTTTGGCGAAACGGTATATATACATATAACGTTCAATAATTAAATGAATTGTTGCGATGGCTTAGTGGTGAAGCAGCACTGTTTTTCTGCACAGTGTTACGGGCTCAAATCCAACCAACACTTTTTCTTTTTAAATTCAATCGATGCGCCTTTTCAAGGCAGAATTAATTCAAAAAGAAAGCCCAACCAAGGATTGAACTCAGGACCTCGCTATGTCTTAAAGAGAACACAACCACTAAACCAAGAACAATGACATGTCTACTATAACCAATTAAGGATACATATATTATCCAATATTTTGGAAATATCTTATGGTCCAAGTACTTTTATCTTATGGTCCAAGTACTTTTACCCTCTGGGATGTATCTATTGTCAAGTACTTCAATCACTCTAATAGTGTACTTTCATCATTGAACTCAAGACTTGATGCTACTCAAGTGTGAGTTGATCGTTCCACCATTGGTGATTATTTAGATATGAGCTTGTATCACATCCCTAATGATGTCTTCAACACCATGTTCTTTGTCAGACCTTTCGTCAAAGGCTCTGCAAGATTCTTTTCAGTTCTTACAAACACTATGGATATCACTCCATTAAATCATTTACGTAGCTATGTCTTTAACCAATATACTTGGCTATATGCTTTTGATAGTGTGTATTAACTATCACAATGTATGGACACGAGTGCCATTGGCTTTGGCCAAATTGGTATCTCATACAACAAATTTTCTTAGTTATTCAGCCTATTTACTACCTGCATCTAGAACAATAAATTATGCAGCCATGGTGGTGTCGGCAATGCAAGTTTGTTTCTTTGAACCCCAAGAAACTGCACATCCACCAAGGTTGAAGATCCATCCACTTTTGGAAGCATGATCCTCAACATAAGTTACCCTACTGGCATCTGTATATCCTTCCAAAACTGAAGGATATCCACTATAGATTAAACTATAGTTAATTGTTCCTTTTAAATATTTTAATATTCTATTAACAGCCTGCTAATGTTCTTTACTTGGATTGCTTGTATACCGACTTAATCTTCTAATAACATATCTAGATCAGGTCTGGTATAAGTCATGACTTATATCAAGCATCCGATTACCTTTTATATTCTTGATAGTTTTGACCAACTATCACCAAACAATGACACTTTTGTCATTTAATCTCTTCACATTGTATTGCTTACAATTGATAAGCATCTCAATTATCACATAAACAAACTTTTATGTTATTCTACTTTTTACTATATTTAATAAGCATCTCAATTTAAAATTCTAACTCTCTTTTCAATATATCCAAATTCAAGATATAATACATTGAATGCATTAAATATATATTGTCACAAGCTAACAAAACACAATCATAAAAATTTCTCATAATCAAATATCATAAGGTGAGTCCAAACATGTAAGTCATTTACTCCTTAACAAATAAGAATTCATTTAATTTCTATTAAAGAAATCATTTCTTCATAGTTATATTATAACTAATACATGCATCATAAATTCTATTTGTTAATTCAAGTTTCATATTTAAATATGTTCTATGGTAAATCCAAATAAGTATCACAGTAGAAAATAAACAATGAATAAAATCATTAAGATTTTCTATTACTTTCTTCCAACAACATTTGTCAACTTACAATAATTCCAAATATATACCCAAATTATTGTTAATCTCAAGATAATAAATAAACAATTACTTTCATACTATTATGTCCATGTAATATGATATCATCAATTCTAAATATAAAACTTGTAGCATGAAATAACAATATAATTAAAACACATACTTGATATTTATAATAATTCATATATCCACTAGTTTTCATATCAAAATAAATTAAGAGTATATGCTAAGTATGCATCATAAACCAAACATATACATACTTGTAAAGATTTAAGAGACCAAAATTATAAATAAATTTTCTTCCACCGGTCAATCATAAATTCTTGTTCTTAGTCTAAAAACATCAACCATAGATAAACAAAATTTTATCAAAACATATTATCTCTAATTCCATATTATTAATTTTTCATATCCTATCTCCATATTATTATATACGCATCCGGAAAGGAAAATTTATTATATATGCATTTCAAACATGAATGTAATATATAAATGTAGTAACACTAAATAACTTTCAGTGTCCAACCATGAATTTTCATATGTGATTATTTCCAAGACTTTAATTAACTTTAAAAATCCAAACAAGCAAAATTCATGCATAAACCATATTAAATTCACATACTTGAATATATATATTCTAAATCATGCATATAAATCTTACCACATGTTAAATTTAACATAAACAAATATAATTACTTTGGAGAACCACATATGAATTTAGAACTTCAAACGTATCATATATATTCATATAAATTAAACGTGTACCTTTCACCATGGTCAAAAAAGTTTATCTCCTTTAAAAGTTGCAGTCATAAATAAATTTGATAATCGAACCTAAAGATTGTTGGAACTTTTGTTGGTGGTATGCTGCAAATCTTGAACAAGAAGATGATGAACTTGATGATGATGAAAGTTGCATAAGTAAATTCCAAAGCGTGTGTATCACACTAAGCTTTAGGTTCGATTCGCCCCCACCAATCTATATATATTGGATGCAAACGGGTTAACCGGCGAATCCCCTTCAGGATACTTTGGAATCCTTGAAGTGAATTGCACATTCACATCAAGCGTATCTTTCAATAGTATGTTACAAAATAATGTTTCTTATTCTTCACTCATGCATTAGAGAAGAATAAGATGACTTAGAATATAAGAATAGGTGGAAAAAATGGATGACAATATCTTCAAATTCGTGTATGCATTCTGTCCAAAGTGACACTATTTATAGAAAAATAATGTCACTTGAAGAAGAGATGTAATTCTTGGTTCTGCCCTGTTTAGCGAAACGGTATATATACATATAACGCTCAACAATTGAATGAATTGTTGCGATGGTCCAGTGGTGAAGCAGCGCTGTTTTTCCAACCAACACACCTTTTCTTTTTAAATTCAATCGATGCGCCTTTTTAAGGCAGAATTAATTCAAAAAGAAATTCCAGGCAAGGATCAAACTCAGGACCTCGCTGTGTCTCAGAGAGAACATAATCACTAAACCAAGATCCCCCAATTATGGATACATACATTATCCAATATTTTGGAAATATCTCACAATCCCCCACCATTTTCAAAATATACTTAGTCCCATAATTTTGGAAATATCATGGTTTCAGATAATGGTATCTTACGATTTGAACCACTACTTAGTAAACTATGGGTTCTACTTATCCCGAATAGATTGGTAGACAAGCTTTGAACCAATTATTCATTAGAACAAGTGTGCACAACTTACACGTGAAATCTCGGTACTATCGAAAGAATTATAAAGATGACACATTTGATAAGGCCATGTGTCTCGTATCCTTTTCATGAGAATTTAAGAGTCAAGCTCTTGAACTCTATGAAGCGGCCCACTTCATTCTCATATAGGTGGACTATATCAGAAATGTACCCATAATTATACATTTCAGCAAATATATGCTATATGTCCATTAAGAGGAGACCTCATCCTACCATTCTTATCTTATGGTCCAAGTACTTTTACCCTTTGGGATGTATCTATTGTCAAGTACTTCAATCACTCTAATAGTGTACTTTCATCATTGAACTCAAGACTTGATGCTACTCAAGTGTGAGTTGATCGTTCCACCATTGGTGATTATTTAGATATGAGCTTGTATCACATCCCTAATGATGTCTTCAACACCATGTTCTTTGTCAGACCTTTCGTCAAAGGCTCTGCAAGATTCTTTTCAGTTCTTACAAATACTATGGATATCACTCCATTAAATCATTTACATAGCTATGTCTTAAACCAATATACTGATAGTGTGTATTAACTATCACAATGTATGGACACCAGTGCCATTGGCTTTGGCCAAATTGGTATCTCATACAACAAATTTTCTTAGTTATTCAGCCTCTTTACTACCTGCATCTAGAACAATAAATTATGCAGCCATGGTGGTGTCGGCAATGCAAGTTTGTTTCTTTGAACCCCAAGAAACTGCACATCCACCAAGGTTGAAGATCCATCCACTTATGGAAGCATGATCCTCAACATAAGTTACCCTACTGGCATTTGTATATCCTTCCAAAACTGAAGGATATCCACTATAGATTAAACTATAGTTAATTATTCCTTTTAAATATTTTAATACTCTATTAACAGCCTGCCAATGTTCTTTACTTGGATTGCTTGTATACCGACTTAATCTTCCAATAACATATATATATCAGGTCTGGTATAAGTCATGACTTATATCAAGCATCCGATTACCTTTTATATTCTTGATAGTTTTGACCAACTATCACCAAACCATGACACTTTTATCATTTAATCTTTTCACATTGTATCGATTACAATTGATAAGCATCTCAATTATCACATAAACAAACTTTTATGTTATTCTACCTTTTACTATATTTAATAAGCATCTCAATTTAAAATCCTAATTTTTTTTTTTTTGAATATATTCAAGTTCAAGATATAATACATTGAATGCATTAAATATATACTGCCACAAGCTAACAAAACATGATCATAAAAATTTCTCATAATCAAATATCATAAGGTGAGTACAATCATGTAAGTCATTTACTCTTTAACAAATAAGCATTCCTTTCATTTAATTTAAAGAAACTATTTCTTCATAGTTATACTATAACTAATGCATGCATCATGAATTCTATTTGTTAATTCAAGTTTCATATTTTAATATGTTATATGGTAAATCCAATTAAGCATCACAATAGAAAATAAATAATGAATAAAATCATGAAATTTTTTTATTAGTTTCTTCCATGAACATTGGTCAACTTACAATAATTCAAAATAGATCCAAATCATTTTCAATATCAAAATAAGCAAGAAATTGACATATACTTTCATACTATCATACACATATAATATGAGTTAATCAATTCTAGATTTAATAACTTTTCTCATGAAGCATTACTATATTGAGACATACACTTGATATTTATGACAATTTATTTTTACTACTTTAAATAAATTAATGTGTTAAATATGCATCTTAAATCATACATATTCATACTTATCAAGATTTAAGAGACCAAAATTATAAATACATTTTCTTTCACCGGTCAATCATAAATTTTTGTTCTTAGTCTAAAACCATCAACCATAGGTAAACAAAAATTTCATCAAAACATATTATCTCTAATTCCAAATTATCAATTTTCCACATCCTATCTCCATATTATTATATACGCATCAGAAAAGGAAAATTTATTATATATGCATTTCAAACATGAATGTAATATATAAATGTAGTAACACTAAATAACTTTCAGTGTCCAACCATGAATTTTCATATGTGATTATTTCCAAGACTTTAATTAACTTTAAAAATCCAAACAAGCAAAATTCATGTATAAACCATATTAAATTCACATACTTGAATATATATATTCTAAATCATGCATATCAATCTAACCACATGTTAAATTTAACATAAACAAATATAATTACTTTGGAGATCCACATATGAATTTAGAACTTCAAACATATCATATATATTCATATAAATCAAATGTGTACCTTTCACCATGGTCAAGAAAGTCTATCTCCTTTAAAGGTTGCAGTCATAAATAAATTTGATAATCGAACCTAAAGATTGTTGGAACTTTTGTTGGTGGTATGCTGCAAATCTTGAACAAGAAGATGATGAACTTGATGATGATGAAGGTTGCATAAGTAAATTCCAAAGCGTGTGTAACACACTAAGCTTTAGGTTCGATTCGCCCCCACCAATCTATATATATTGGATGCAAACGGGTTAACCGGCGAATCCCCTTCAGGATACTATGGAATCCTTGAAGTGAATTGCACATTCACATCAAGCGTATCTTTCAATAGTATGTTACAAAATAATGTTTCTTATTCTTCACTCATGCATTAGAGAAGAATAAGATGACTTAGAATATAAGAAAAGGTGAGAAAAGTAGATGGGAATCACTCAAATTTCGTGTTTTCATTCTGTCTAAAGTGACACTATTTATAGAAAAATAATGTCACTTGAGGAAGAGGCATAATTCTTGGTTCTGTCCTGTTTGGCGAAACGGTATATATACATATAACGTTCAACAATTAAATGAATTGTTGCGATGGCTTAGTGGTGAAACAGCACTGTTTTTCCACGCAATGTTACGGGCTCAAATCCAACCAACACACCTTTTCTTTTTAAATTCAATCGATGCGCCTTTTCAAGGCAGAATTAATTCAAAAAGAAAGCCCAGCCAAGGATTGAACTCAGGACTTCGCTGTGTCTCAAAGAGAACACAACCACTAAACCAAGAACAATGACATGTCTACTATAACCAATTAAGGATACATATATTATCCAATATTTTGGAAATATCTCACATGACCTCTATTAATGGAAGAGATAAAATAGCAGGTTAAATTAGTATAGTTTGAAATGGACCTGAGCAGAAGCTAAATCATAAGAAAAAGTAAGAAACCTCTATCAACGCTTGTGCCTTGTGAAGTGAATGTGAAGTAAAATGAATCTCATCTCATTCATTGATCAATCACGGGCCTTATATAGGCTATATACAAGACAAGCTGATCAGCTCATACACACTGACCACAAGCTTAATTATGACTCACAAGCTTATAAGGTTATGACCTACAGACTTACAAGCATACACCTACACATGCTTATGAAGCTGACTAAGCTGACACCTAACAAATCCTCCCCTAAATTGAATATTACACAAAGCAAACAATTAGTTTACTTAGTTGACAGACTTCACATGCCTAACTTGTCTCTTAATTTGCCAAAAGACTCAAGTTTGAGAGGCTTAGTCATAATATTAGACAGTTGGTCTTGTGTATTGCAGTGAGTCAGTTGAATTACTCCATCTTTGGTGAGGTCACGAAGCAAATGGTATCTCACATCAATGTGTTTGCTTCGACCATGCATCACAGGATTTTTTGATAGCTTGATTGAAGAGCTATTGTCATAAAAAATAGTAGTGCATTCTTGTTAAACCTGTCCAAGTTAAGCCAGTATTCTCCTAAGCCACATACCCCTAACTTCCACATGATGCTGCAGCTATAAACTCTGCCTTTGTAGCGGAGAGAGTCACAGTTGGTTGTTTCTATGATGACCATGGAATGACACCTGATCCACGTTTTCCTTTCTCATATAAAACACCAAGGCTCATAGTACCCTTCAAGTACCTGGGCACTCTTTTGGCAGCTGCCATATGCACCTCAGTAGGTCTTTTCATGTATCTAGCAATCAAGCACACAACAAATGTCAAATCTGGTCTTGTTGCAAACAAGTGCATTAGACATCCCACTATCTGTTTGTATGTAGTTGCATCAACAACAATTCCATGTTCATCTTTGACAAGTTTGCATCCAGGAACAATTGGATTACAGACCATGTTGCAGTGTTCCATACCAACCTTTGCAAGATCTCCTTGGCATACTTCTGTGGACGAATAAAACAAGAAATACGGGAAAAAAAAAACGGAAAAGAAAGACCACATGTAACTAACTTTTTTACACTCCAACTAACTCTCAACAAAAAACTGCAGTGTTTTTTAGAGAAACAATGAGGACCCTGATACCAATTGTTAAGTAAAATGAATCTCATCTCCTTCATTGATCAATCATGGACCTTATAAAGGCTACATACAAGACATGTTGATGGGTCATATACACTACCTACTAGCTTATGACTCACAAGCTTACAAGCTTATGATGTTGGCTAAGCTAACACCTAACACTCTAACACTGAAGCTATGGATTCTTTTCTTTCTTGACATAGGTATTGGTCTGTGTTGGAACATAGAGTATGTTATTGTATGAATTTAAAAAATTTGTTGAAGTCCCACATTGGAAAGAAATTTTTTTGAACTCCCACATTGGAAAACTCTCCTATTTTGAGTAGTTTTCAACTCTTAATATGCTAAAGTCCCACATTGGTTAGAAATCATATGTGAGTTTGCTTCCATCACTATATAATGAGTTTCAAACTATTGTAAAAATTACACCAAAGTTAGATGCATTTCCTGACTTTCTCATTTCTCTCTCTTTTATTATACTCGCCTATTATTCGAGCCACTTTCCCCTTTCTTTCTGTCCCTTCGATTTTTTAGAGTGGTTTTTATGCCGCAGTCCCTTCATTTTTTAGAGTGGTTGTTATGCTGTAGTCCCTTTGTTTTTAAAGTAGTTTTTGTGGCGTAGTCCTTTCGTTTTTAGAGCGGTTTTTGTGTCATAGTCCTTTTGATTTATGAGTGGTCATAGTACCATATTGCGAGCGACTTTAAATGTCATATTAAGAGTGACTTTAATCGCTATATTGATGGTGTAATTCTAGAACCATTTTCTACGGTGCAATGGAACTCCGATACAGTGAATCTGAGCTGTTTTATTCTGGGGACTTCGTGGTTGATAGTCTGCCTTGCACAATTTGGGCAGTGCCGCGAAACGTCTTAAAGAGAGCGACCTAGTCCGCGACTCAACCCAGTAATATCTTCAGTGACATAAATTGTGATTTTTAATAGTTTTCCGAAACTCAAAAACAACAATTTTAAGATGTTTTGTTTTGCCATGTCAACCGAAGAGATTACTGGATTTTGTTCTGTTGCCTCTGATTTCAATAAACTGTTTCAGTTTGAGGCAAACAGAAAAGGATAAGAAAGCTGGAGAATTAACCCATGGGAGAATAATGATAAGAATTATATTTTTAATGGACTTGCTGATGATCTATATAACTACTACAGTTCCAGCAATACTGCTAGAGATGTTTGAGATGCTCTAAATAAGTATATTGTGAGCTGCTAGTCAGAGTATCAGATGATTGATGACTGATCCGTAGACGCTGAAGATAACTCATGAGATCATCTATTAAGGTACGTCACTCATGACATATTTAAATTAAATGTTAAAATTTAATATGTCTCATTCTGTTTGAATATTGAAATCAATAAAATGTCTCCTTCTGCTTACATGTTGTGTGATTTTAATTTTTGACATGCTAGACTCTGTCATGTGAACACATATGAATTCAAACTTAAGTAACTTAGGTTTAGTTCCAAAGTTATCTTTAAATGATTTTGAAAAATGTGATTTTTGTAGTCAAGCTAAAATAACAAATAGTTCACATAAATTTTTAGTTAGAGAATCTGAGTCTTTAGATTTATCACACTTTGATATATGTGAACTTGATGAGACGTTAACAAGAAATGAAAAATAAAAGTGAAACGCTTGCATATTAAGGATCTTTGTAACTGAAATTGAAAATCAATTTAGTAGAAAGATTAAGAGGTTCCAAGTATGATTCTGGTTTATTTAATGAGTTTTATAAATTGTCTGGAATTATACATGGAACAACTGCACCATAATTGCTTGAAGTGAATGGTAAATTTGTAAGAAAGAATAGAACTCATTTGAACTAGTTGTTGCTAGTATGCTTAACTCTAGTGTTGCATCTCATTGGTGTGTGAAAAATATATTGCTATTTGTTATGTTTTGAATAGAGTTCCTAAATCTAAAAACAAAATATCTCCTTATGAGATAATAAAGAAAAGACAACCCAACTTGTCTTATTTTCAAACTTGGGGATGTCTGAATTATGTCAGAACTCTCGATCCCAAGCGAATTAAACTCGCCAGTAGAGTCTATGAATGTGTATTCATTGGGTATGTAGTAAAGAACAAAGCATATATGTTTTATGACATAAATGCGAAAGTGATCATAGAGTCAAATGATGTTGACTTCTATGAAAATAAATTCCCTTTCAAATCGAGAAATAGTGGGGGCAGCGAACCTAGTCAAGTTCCTGTGACAAGAAGCACTAAAAGCAACGAACAAGGCGAAACAGAAACTCGAAGGAGTAAGAGAGTAAGAGTTGCTAAAGATTATGGACCTGAATATATGGCCTATAATTTAGAAGAGGATCCTGCAAATCTTAAAGAAGCTTTGTCATCATTGGATGCAGATTTATGGCAAGAAGCTATAAACGATGAAATTGATTCTCTAGAGTCTAACAAGACCTGTCATTTAATACACATGCTTCATGGTTGCAAATCAACAGGTTGTAAATGGATTTTGAAAAAGAAACTAAAACCCGATGGATCTATTGATAAGTAAGAGGCACGCCTTGTAGCAAAGGTTTTAGACAAAGAGAAAATATATATTTCTTCGATACTTTTTCACCAGTCACTAGAATAACATCCATTAGGGTGCTCATATCACTTGCGGCTATTCATAACCTAGTGATACACCAGATGGATGTTAAAACAACTTTTTTAAATGGTGACCTGGATGAAGAAATCTATATGGAACAACCTGAAGGTTTTGTAATTCATTGACAAGAAGACAAGGTCTGTAAGTTAGATAAGTCTCTGTATGGTCTTAAATAAACTCCTAAGAAATGGCATGAAAAGTTTGATAACTTGATTATATCGAATGAGTTTAAAGTGAATGAAAGTGACAAATATATTTATTATAAATCTGAAAATGACATTTGCATTATCATATGTCTCTATGTAGACGACTTACTCATATTTGATTCAAACATCCATGTTGTAAATATTGTGAAATCATTGTTGTGTAACAACTTTGATATAAAAGACCTCGGAGAAGCGAATGTAATCCTTAAAATCAAGATTACTAGGTCAAAAAATGGAATTTCTTTGGATCAGTCTCACTATGTTGAAAAAAATCCTAAAGAAATATAAATACTTTGACTGTAAACCTGCTTGTACACCATTTGATTCAAGTGTGAAACTTTTCAAGAACACTGGTGAAGGTGTTAGACAAACTGAATATGCGAGCATCACTGACAGCCTCAGATATGCCACTAATTGTACTAGACCCGACATTGCCTACGTCGTGGGTCTGTTGTGCAGGTTTACTAGTAGACCTAGTATGGAGCATTGACACGCTATCGAAAGAGTCATGAGATACCTAAAAAGGACCATGAGTCTCGGATTACATTATCAAAGATTTCCTGCCATCCTTGAAGAATACAATGTTGCTGATTGGAACATTTTACCAGATGACTCCAAAGCAACCAGTGGCTATATTTTAGTATAGCTAGTGGTGTTGTATCTTGGAAATCGAAGAACAGACGATATTGGCTCAGTCCACTATGGAGTCTGAAATGATAGCACTAGCTACTACTAGTGAAGAAGCGAGCTAGTTGAGATGCTTGCTAGTTGAGATCCCTTTAAGGGAAAAACCTATGACATATGTGTTGATCCACTGCGATAGTACCGCGGCTATTGCAAATATTGAGAATCGTTATTACAACGATAAAAGACGACAAATTCGTCATAAGCACAACACTGTTAGAGAGTTACTTTCTAAATGAGTTGTTATAGTGGATCATGTACGCACTGATGAAAATTTAGCAGATCCTTTGACGAAAGGATTAGCTAGAGAGAAAGTCATAAATACATCCAAAAGGATGGGACTAATGCCTATAGAGTCACTAAATGATGGTAACCTGACCTAAAAGACTGGAGATCCCAATAATTAGGTTCAATGGGTAATAACAAGTTGTGAACTGATATGAGATGAACATGCTATTATAAATCAGAGAAGCATGATTCCTGAAGCGATAATAGGATGAAGTAATAAAAACTCTTAATGATATTTATACTCTATATGGAGTGGAGTACCTAGCTACAGGAGTACTCTTGATAGACTCACCTATGTGAATGTGGAACTGGGGCCGCTTCCTATGGAATTTTGAGGCAGAACTCTTAGAGCGTTCATTATACTGGGATAGACATGCAGGGCCATTAATGCACGGGCTTTTGAGAATACACTCTATGAAAAGGTTGTGTGTGGGTTTGATGTCAGAGATAGAGTTCAAGACTACGAGTCACTCTTGTTGAATATGAATCTTACTTACTATGCAAAGGTTCAAGTCAAGAGACACCTTTGTTTATGCACGATCTTATAGAAGCGTTTGACACTATTTCATAAACTTTTTCTTTAAATTCAAGTGGGGGATTGTTGGAACATAGATTATGTTATTGTGTGAATTTAAAAAATTTGTTGAAGTCCCACGTTGGAAAGAATTTGTTTTTGTAAATTCAAGTGGAAAGAAACATGTTTTTTAAAATTCAAGTCCCACATTGGAAAGAAATTTTTTTGAACTCCCACATTGGAAAACTCTCCTATTTTGAGTAGTTTTCAACTCTTAATATGCTAAAGTCTCACATTGGTTAGAAATCATATGTGATTTTGCTTCCATCACTATATAATGAGTTTCAAATTGTTGTGAAAAGTACACCAAAGTTGGATGCATTTCCCAACTTTCTCTTTTCTCTCTCTTTTATTATGCTCGCCTATTTTTCGAGCCACTTCTCCTCTTTCGATTTTTAGAGCGGCTGTTATGACGTAGTCCCTTCGATTTTTAGAGCGGCTGTTATGTCGTAGTCCCTTCGATTTTTAGAGCGGTTGTTATGTTGTAGTCCCTTCGATTTTTAAGGCGGTTTTTAAGGTGCAGTCCCTTCGTTTTTAGAGCAGTTTTTATGGTGCAGTCCCTTCGTTTTTTAGAGAGGTTGTTATGATGTAGTCCCTTCGTTTTTAGAGCGGTTTTTGTGTCATAATCCTTTTGTGTTTATAGCAGTTTTTGTGCCGTAGTCCTTTTGATTTATGAGTGGTCATAGTACCATATTGCGAGTGACTTTAAATGTCATATTAAGAGTGGCTTTAATTGCCAAATTGAGGGTGTAATTCTAGAAAGGTTTTCTACGGTGTAGTGGAACTCCGATACAATGAATTTGAGTTGTTTTATCTTGGGGACTTCGTGGTTGATAGTCTGTCTTGCACAATTTGGGCACTGCCGCGAAATGTCTTAAAGAGAGCGACCTAGTCCGCGACTCAACCTAGTAATATCTTCGGTGACATAAATTGTGATTTTTAAACAGTTTTTCGAAACTCAAAAACAACAAATTTTTTTACACGAGGACTTCCCAGGAGGTCACCCATCCTAGTACTACTCTCGCCCAAGCCTGCTTAACTGTGGAGTTCTGATGGAATCCAGTGCATTAGTGCTGGTATGATCACAGCTTATAATGTTGTCTAAGCTAACACCTAACACTCTAACAGTGAAGCTTTGGATTTTTTTCTTTCTTGACATAGGTATTGCTCTGTCAACCTGATGAACACTAATTTTGTCCATTGATATTTCACATATGTTGTACCTTTAGCCAATACAGTAGTATTACTTAGAAGAAAATAATAAGCATATAATCTTTATGCTCCAGGAAATGAAATTTTCAAAGTATAAGCCCTTCACAAGTATGCAAGGAAAAAATTAAGAAGGCAAGGAAAAAAGGGCTTCAATCGGGTTAAGATGCAGATGAGATTCTGGTTGGTGTCTGATGAGATTCTATAAGATGAATTGCCATGCACTCTAGGTAGCACTGGCATCTAAAATTTATATATAGTATAACACTCTCTTATATATTGAAATAGTCTTACATTACTTGAAATTTTAAAGGATGAGGAAGTTCAAGTCTATATATATAACTTTAACTTTTATTACAATTGTATCAGTCAGAAACATTTGAAGTTAATATCTGATTATTTCTTTCTCTCTTGTTTTAGAGTTTTGTGAGGTAGTTAGATATTCTCTTTGAAGAGTATGATTGTATTGGGGGTATGGGGTATTTGAAAGAAGTTTGTATGTTGTAAAAAAATTCACATAGTGCTATTCTCTAGTCATGATTTTTTTTTCGATTTGTAGTTTCTACGTTATTTTCTTGTGTTTTGATTATTATTTAAAACTCTCTATTTGTTTATTTTCCCAACATCTGGTATCAACGTTCTAGTTCGGTTTGGTGGGTGAAGGGGAGTGGATCTTGGTGTTGGATCCTTGTAACGAAAGTCCTCCTAGCGGTGTAGTCAGGAGGTGTATTTCGGTTGTAATAAGGGTGTTACAAGTATAGGATGTAAGAGACTCACACTTAAGGGAGTGATTGTTGGATGCAAGTGTGAGTGGTTAAGTCATACATCTGCTAAGAATGAGTTAAATGTTAGATTCATATGAGTGGTGACCCATATGCCTAATGCCTTTTGGTTTTGGATGGATATTTGATGTCAAAGGCTCCTATAGATTTTGAAGCATTTGACCCATTGTTGCTCTCGTGTTCCCTTGGACAACATTCGGTATCAGTAGCTTTTGGTTTGGTAGGTTATTAAATTCTTAGTATGTTATGTGGTTGCATCATTGTCTGATCTTCCACATCAGAAAATAATTTTGATATTGTAGAAGTGTTGTTTAGGCAATGTTCCTACTAAGCAAAGACTTGGTTATGAAGTGGTTCTTTGTAACTCACCTCTCTTTCCTGAGAACTTCCTTGTGGCACAATTTACAGTTTTCATACAAAAAAATTTCAAGTGCTATTAAATTTGACATAGAAAAATTTGATAGGAAATAAATTATGGCCTGTGAAAAATACAAGTTCAAGATGTGTTGATGCAATCAGGATTACACAGAGCGCTGAAAGGAAACATTTCCGACATGGACAAAGGAAAATGGAAGAAATAAGATTTGAGAGCTGTAAGTCCAATTTGTTGGTGTTTGGCTAAAAATATTTTTGCAAATGTGCAAGACAATCGATAGCCAAAGAACTTTGGGAGAAACTTGAATGGCTATATCAAGCAAAAGACATCTCAAATCGGTTGTTGGTGATGGATCAATTTCATAACTTTATTATCTAAGTGATCTTAGTAATATTGTCTCTGAATTAGAAGCCATTGGAATGAAGATTGAAGATGAAGATAAGGCGTTAAGACTCATATGGTCTCTTCCATCTTCTTGTGGGCATATGAAACCTATTTTGATATATGAGAAGCAAACTTTGAGTATTGAAGAAGTTGCAAGCAAAAATTATTTATGAAGAAAGAAAGTTGAAAAGTGAGAAAAAATTTCAACTAACTCAACGTTGATTGTTAGAGGTAGACCTTATGTGAAGAAAAATCATGGAACTACTCTATAATGCTAGAAATGTGAAAAGCCTAGGCATGTGAAAAATAAATGTCCTAGTAGAGACATGTCAGATAAGGACTCTAAGTCGAATGCTAGCAATATCTCCCTCATGCTGCCATGGAAAAAAATGAATTATTGCTAGCAGGTTAGCACATGGGAATTGGTTGACATTGATGCAAGGTGGCTGTAAAATTAGGTCGGGTCTGAAGAACTTCCTAAGAAAGGCAACATGGAAATTGCACCATATTTTCCAGCATGTTTTTGGCATAGAGAATAATTTCATGAAGTGATTTAGCTTCAAGTGAAGTATATCTTTTTTTATGGTGGAGTATTATAGTTCCTTTAAATTATAATTTTCGGTATAGATAATGGAAGCTGAAGATATATAATTTCCAATCAAGGTAGAGATTATTAGAGTTGATTTAAATTTTAAATGTTAAAATATTCTCATATTGCTTGGAATTGTAAAGGAAAAGTGAGTTCAAGACTATATATAAAGTTCTAGTTTTTCATTACAATTCATACTAGTTAGAAACCTTTTAAGTTTATATATTACTCTTTCTTTCTCTCTTGTTTTAGGTTTTATGATTGTGAGTTAGTTAGACATTTTCTTTGGAGAGTGTGATTGTATTGAGAGTGTGAGATATTTGTGAGAAGTCTATGTGTTGCAATAAGTATCTCAAAGTAATTAATTTATGAATTGCAAAAGTGCCGTTGATTTTGTCCCACATTTAATATTTATATACATCATAAATCAAAATAAGCGAAATTCTTAAATTGTCACTTCAACTAACAATTCAACCCTTGGGCACACCCAATTAAAACTTGACAACTAATTAAAAATAAATCAAGTTGTCAAGTAAATTAAATAAAAAAATAGCCCACAACCACCTCAGAAAATCCTTAAGAACACGTACTCCTATAATGCAGTGATCTCAATTTGTTGTTGTCCTTCTCGTCGTCTTTCTTTTTTTACCTTTGCTTGTGTTAGTATATTTGTTAGACAAAAAAGTATATAACCCCAATTGCTTTAGTCTCCCATGTTCCACTAGTCATCGACAAGAGTTGTCCAATTATTTATAGGAAAAATATGGAGATTAATGAAAGTGAGACAATTGATATTGATAGCCCGAAGAATTTTTATTACTGAAATTGTGAATAGCAAGGATGAAATTTAATACTCATATTAAGCCCATACCTTAGAAATGGGCTTTAGTGTCAGAAAGGGGAAAGAGTTATATTATGATAATGAGAAGAAGAACACTCATTTGAAAGACTTTTATTGTTCTAAACAAGGGTATAAGAATAATGAATCTGAAGGTGAAGTCAACTATGAAATGGTAGATTCGAGAACAAATTGCAAAGTTATGGTAAGATTTAGTGTAAGGAAGAAGTGTGAAAAATTACAAAATTGGTTTTCGATCACCCTCTTGAGCAAAGGCGTATTTTGCTCTCTATGAGAAATATTTCAAATATCAAATGAGACGTCATAAAGTCCATGGTGAATGCTGGCGTGAGAGCAACAAATATTTGGAGTTACTTAGGAGAAGAGATTGGTGGATTTAATAACCTTGGTATGACACTAAAAAATATGCATAATTATGTATACAATGAAAATTTGAAATTAATTGAAGTTAGAGATGCTCGGTCTTCAGTGAATCACTTGTAAAATAAATTACATTAGATGTTTTACAATAGTGTGCAACTAGATCATAAATTACGTTTGACCAATGTCTTTTGGAGAGATGGTAAGTCTAAAGTAGATTATGATTGTTTTGGTGATGTTGTGGTTTTTTACACTACTTATTGTAATAATAAGTACAATTTGATATGTGTCCTGTTTACATGTGTTAATCATCATTGGCAAAATGTCATGCTTGGTTGTGCATTGATATTTGATGAACTTGCAATTTCCTTTACTTGGTTGTTCAAAGCATTTTTGGGGAGTATGGGAAACCAAAAACCAAAAACAATCTTTACAGGTCAAGATGCAGTTACGGCCAAAGTAATTGGAGAGGAAATGCCAAATACATGTGATCGATTGTGTTTATGGCATATAGCTAAAAATGTTCCTTCACATTTGGGTTCTCTCAATCAAAATCACAAGTTTCAGAGTTTATTTAATAAATTATGAGAAGTTTTGATTCAAAAGAAAAATTTCAAAACAATTGTAACGAAATGATGGGTGAGTATAAACTTCATGATCATCAATGGTTAGGAAATATGTATAAAATTCGCCACAAGTGGAGCACAACTTTATAGCAATATGTGTTTTCTGTTGGTATCAAATCATCTCAATGGAGTGAGAGTACAAATAGTGTATTGGGTGAGATTGTGGAAAAAACGACAAATTTCACACAATTTTAGTGGCATTTGAGAAGATGATGAAGAAGTGGCAATAACTAGAGGCTGAGAAAGAATTAAAAAATAGTCAAAGTGCACCTAGAAACCAAAAGAAGACAACTTTTGTGCGGTTAATTCTTCTGTCCATAACCAAACTAACTTGCTAAAATGCATGGAAAAACATGCTTGGAGTTGTTTATGCTTCTTTCAATGCCTCTCAACATGTTTATGAGATATATTCTTATGTTTATTAATTTTTTTTTACAATTTTATATTAACTAATAATAATTTTATATCCTCTTATAGGTACATCCTTCATGTTGGGGTTTGAATGCTCCATCAATTGAATTTAGTGGCATATTACAAGGAATGAACTCATATCCTTATTTAAGACAGATATATAGATACTCTAATTATAGCTATTCATAAAAAGAAGGTTATATGTTTGTTGATTGATTTCTTTTGTCATAGAATTCTTTCAATTATAGTTGGCTTCCTTTAGGTAGCAGTTCCTAAGACAAACCTTGACAGTTTGTTATCTAGGATGGATATTTTATATGACACATGTGAAGGATTATATAATTAGTAGTTGCATTTTGTTGATTTTATGCTTTTGGTTGTTAGTTTTCTGGTTATTATCATTCATAGTTTACATTATTTTGTTGCTCACTGTAGTTTTATTCTGCTGTATTTTTGCTCGAATAACAGTAATTATAGCACAAGGTTGGAAGTTTAAGGTTTTTGCAGTCATATTATGGTATTATTCTTATAATCACTTCAATTACAAAACCAGAGATTCAAAAATACAAACCTATTTCCTTCATAAAATGAACATGACAAAACATTAGAACTTAGCACAAAACAAAAGTGTTGCTATCGAGATATTAAGACAAGCAATGCAAATAGACTCCCAGAGATATCCGTAACTATGACATTGCATTTGGAACGAATATTGTGCTAAACCATATTATAGGATGTCAAATGGCTTCAAACAAACATCTCTTTACCAATGCTTTTAAACACAAACATTCAAACATTCCAATGCTTTATATCCATTTGATATTTGTTAGGATTGTTTCTATCAAATAATCTCATACATCCTATGCACTAATAGTGTAACTAACTTAGCTATACAAACTTTTTGTTAGTGACACATACATTATAGCCTCATGAATCATGATGTGAAAAAAATAATCAAATAAGTTTCTATTTTGTTGCTTCAAATCATCAAGTAAGAATTTCGAGGAGTCTCACGCAGTTAGATCTTCCAAGGGCAAAGGGAAATTAATGAAATTAGTGAACAAACAACATCATTTCTTTGGGAAGAGAAGCACACTAGTATCTTAAAGATAAAAAGAAGCATAACACTTATGAAAACATATACGATGGTGGAGAAAGAGGAAAAACTCTTACGGCGGCGACGGAAGAACAAATACGGCAACGACAAAAGGGTTATTCCCCGAGAGAGAATTTCTCTTTCAGGTTTTCTACTTCAGAAACTGATGTGCATTGTAGATGGCGTGACCTATGGAAGGAATGTGGAGACACCATGGGATGGAGACATTTTGGGATGGGGAGAAATTCAGGGAGGAGATGCATCAATTATTTATTATTTACTTTTAATTTATTCTTAATTTTTTAACTTACTTGACAACCTGCTTTACTTTTTATTAGTTGTCAAGTTTTAATTTGGTGTGTCCAAATGTTGAGTTCTTAGTGGAGTGACCATCTAAGAGTTTCTCTTTAAAATTGGATCTCAAACATAATTACGTTATCCTCTCTCTTATCATCAAAAATAAATATGGTTATTAAAAAAATTAGTTAAATTCAATTAATTTCTAAATTTCATATAAAACATAATTTGAATTTATTAAATTGTTTATTTTAATGTCAAACTGAAACATTTCATTTTAAATAAATAATAATTTAATAATAATATTAATATTATTAAATAAACTATAATCAACACCAACTCTATTTTTTTTTTTTATCTCACTTTTTTCTCCTCCTTCTTCTCTCTCGGTTACTTCTCCATCCCTCTCCACCCCCATTTTTATTTTATTTTCTTCTTTTCCTCTTCATCTTCTTTTCACTCAAAATAACCTCCTTAAATCTTAAGCCCTTAGGAAGGGTATACAAGTTCTTAAGTAGGATTTTTTGGTTTGGATTTGTGCTCTAAGGAAGGAGAAGGGTACCCAATTATTGAGAGTTGTTATTGAGACTCTTTGAGATAAATACACAACTCTAATGCTAGTATGAATCTCTAGAAAAATATAGTTTTGGTTAAAAATCTTAACTTTTTGTGCTTAGAGTAGATTTTAAGGATTTTTATGCTTTCCTAGAGTTAGCTAAACTTTAGAATAATTTTTCTAAAGTCTTGAGAATATTTTTTATACTCAGATATGTCAGTTGAGGTCCTGCCAGCTACTCTAGGAGTTCTTGGAGAACAAACTTAGGGGAATTCTCCATAGTTGTGAGTAGACGATGATCATCGTCATATATTTTTAATGATATAATTATTATTTTACTCGTTTTCTATGTTAAAGTATTTATTTAAAAATTTAGGGAACACAACCTTTGAAATTTATCTCGATTTCGTCATTTGTTTATTTTAATGGTCTTTGTTATATAATATGTTATTAGTTTGATTTATGTATGAGTTAAAAGTATTTAAATATTAAATTGTTATGCGATTCAATATGTTTTCCATGAATTACGATGAAATGAGAAATGATTTTTAAGCGTGTTTTTGAAGTCGTTGTTATAATTATGAAAATGTTAACGGCGGTAGGTGCACCTAGTTACCTCGTTTTGATTAGGAAGAGTTACCCGTTAGATGAAGCCGCCCCTATGAGAAATGTCATCCGTAGGAGGAGAGAGCTATCAATGAGATGTAAGTTCCATAATTGATGCGTGATGATGCGCTGTAGGATTGAGAGGAGAGGGCTATCCGTTAGATGAAGCCACCCCTAAGGGAAATGTCACCCTTAGGAGGAAATGGCTATAAATGAGATGAAGCCGCCTCTTGGTTCTAAAAAATTAGTATTTTTACTTGTTTGATTTTCTATGATGATTTTAATGTTATTCATTTTGATTTCGCTTTGCTATTAATTGGATTTTTAATAGTTCTATCTGAATGGCTAAATTATAAATTTAATGATTTTATTATGTGTATAACATAATCGTCTCAAAGTTGTAAAACAGTTATCCGTGCCTTTTGTAATTATCTTCTAGTTGATGGTGATTGTTGTCTCCTCACTAAGTCTTTGTGACTTACCCTTTCATGTTGTTTATTTTTTTTCTTCACATTCACAAGCAGCTGAGTAGCAAGTTGTTGATAGATTCAAGTCTCGATCATAATTTTTTTTGGTAGGTCTATTTGATCGAGGACCTTTGTTTTTTTTTTTAAAAGTATGTTGAGTCGTGATGTAGTTTGCGGTTATTTTGAGTCTAGAAAGTCATTTGGGTGATGTATTGAATGTTTAGATTATGCTATTTGATTTTGGCTGAATTTGAAGTTTAAACAGAGATTTTGTAAATTTGATAATGTTGAAGTTACAGAGGATAGTTTGTCGAAATTTCGAGAAAAGTTATATATATATATATATATATATTAAAATGGTTATTGAGGACTATTTAGTTGCTTGATTTTTATGTCAATGAGTAGGCTTGCCAGACTAGGACTATAGCTTGTGCGCCGATCACGACATTTAGTTTTTGGGTTGTGACACAAACACTCAACTACCAACATTAAATATTGTTTTATTAAAGTAAAAGTGTATTAAAAACAATAGCATTAAATACGTCAAAAGTTGTTAAAAAATTTACTTATAATAGTGACCAATATTTGATTTTTTTTTTGTTTATAATAATGAGAAAATGGTATATATATCTATCTCTCTCTCTATATATATATATATATATATATATATATATATATATATAAACACACCTGGTCCTAACTATAAACATCAATTGAGAAAATATTATATCACTAAGTATAAGCATTATTTTAAGTTACTAAGTGCATTTACTTTTTTCAAACATGTCGCTTATAAGTACCACTAATTTAGCTTACAAAATAAAAATTCAAATTAAATACATACATGAAGAGTATTTAAAAACATCCTGACATTAAATTCACTTCATACTTTTTTCACTTAAATTCACTGCATACTTACTTTTTTTAATATCTAATACCATAAACAATTCCAAGAATCTATTATATATATTAAAATAGACTCTCACGTAAACATATCTAATATTGTGACCTTTAATTCAAATATTGCCAACTCAAC
>JBBPBP010000001.1:43742361-43800944 GCA_037974735.1 Cicer chorassanicum
AATAAACTCCCACATAAACATCATCTAATATTGTGCCATTTCATTCAAATATTGCTACCTCAACAAAAAATCTCATGACACATCTAAAAGGTTTTTCCTCTTCAATTCTCCTTATTATTCAACTTCTAATTTGCTTTAACACACATTTTACTACTATTATTATTATTATTATTATTATTATTATTATTATTATTATTATTATTATTTTATTATTATTATTATTATTATTATTATTATTTTATTATTATTATTATTATTATTATTATTTTATTATTATTATTATTATTATTATATTATTATTATTATTATTATTATTATTATTATTATTTAGCATCTAATATTAAGTATAACTATTAATGTGCCATGAGTTACAAATTAAAGTACAATCAATATATAAATTTTTGTTACGTATGCTATTCTACTTCTTCAAACAATCTTATTAGTGCCTTGCAACCCAATTATTTTCAAAGAAGTAGATATAGTTGGAAATTTTTTATTTGCACAAATAGCTTTTGAGTAAGTGGTATTTTGTATATTATACCTATTTGTTCAGTTTTCTCAAAACCTTGATTGTTGTTAGTTAGAGTATTGTTTTTGCAGACATGTTTGATCTCATCTACAACATGAAAATATATTGGCTCCTCAAAAGACAAAGAAGATTGTCCATATTCAGCTTTATATGAGTGTTATTATTGTGTCTTCGGGAGAAAACTATTTGCCATTTATAGATAAAAGAATAATGTTTAATATTTAGATTAAAAAATTATTTATTGTTTTTTTACGGAGATGTTTTTTGTTGTCAAATTTTTTAAAAATACTATCAATTTAAAGTTTCTACATCTGTTTTACTTCTACTCAACCGTACATACGAGTTGTTTGTGAAAATTCTCAAGTCATGTTGTATAGAAGTCTCATACTCAAAATATTGGAATTTAGATTTGTTATTTCTTTGACAGGATTAGAATGAAATGAATATCAAATGACAAAATCATTTTTATATTTTTCTAACAATATTTTGACTATAAATTTATATTTGACAACACAAAAAAAGATCATGACTAATTTAATTTTGCGATAGATAATTACATATATTAATATTTATTAAAATACTTTTCAATTTGCGATAGATAACACTAAATTTAATTTATGAATTTTTTGTGTAGGATGATATTCACTATGGATTTTTAATACTAAATATATGAATTAGTTGCAATTACGTTCTGCAAAGTATTTTACATATTCTCAAATGTGTGTTTATCAACTCATATTTAATAATTACTCAAATAAATTCACTTGAAAAAATACTCTACAAACAAAATGAATAAATTATATTATTTTTGAAATTTTAAAATCTTATTCATAATACTATTAATATGTTAAACTCTATATATCACGCGCAACGCACGTGTTATATTTAATAAAAAATAGTTCCTAAGTAACGAGAGGGTCTCTCAAAAAGCATTCTCAACCCTCTTTGCCAATGTGGCGTACACTCTTATTTTCTCATATTTTCTCCATAGTAATAAAATTAAATAAAATTGCCATCACCACTGACAGTAGAATTTTGCTCCAAAAAGCTAGTGGTCTATCATTCTGACTTAGGACAACCCCTAGGCCTCTTCTCGATGCATCATTTTCCACTATGAAAATGCGTATAAAATAAGGTACTGCTAAAATAGGTAATGTGGTAAGAGCGTTCTTCAACCCTTCAAATACTATTTGTGCCTCAGTGTTCCATTCAAAATTATCGTTCTTGAGGAGTTGAGTTAAAGGTTTAGATATCTTTCCATAGCCCTTGATAAACCTTTGGTAATAACCCTTTAACCCCAAAAATCCCCTCATCCCCTTAAGGTTTTTAGGAATTGGCCACAACCACATAGCTTCCAATTTATTTGGATCACTTGCCATCCCTTATGCAGATATGATGTGGCCTAAATATTCAATTTGAGACTGCCCAAAATGGAATTTCTTCTTATTCACCTTCAACAGGTGTTGATGTAAGGCCTCTAGAATTTTCCTGAAATGATGTACATGGTCGTCCATAGAAGGACTCAACATCAAAATGTTGTCAAAAAAAAAGGAAAAATTTCTCAAGAAAGGTTTTAGTCCCTCATTCATGAGAGCTTGGAAGGTTGACGGAGCATTTGTTAAGTCGAATGGCATCACTAGGAACTCATATGGCCCTCGTGTGTTTAAAAGGATATCTTCTCAGTGTCCTCCGTTTGCATTTTGATTTGATGGTATCCTACCTTCAAATCAAGTTTAGAAAATATTGTAGAACCACCTATCTCATCCAATAACTCCAATTTCCAACCGTACCCGTCTCTTGCTTTAAAGATTGGAATTTCCAATTTGCGCCACTTGGTCTTCGCACTTTCATCGTGGTTGTCACCGTGTGATTCCTCAAGTGTTCCTATGTTGTGAGGAATTATATTTCTTGGTTCGTTGAGCAATGGACCGCCATTTGCAGCAGTTAGTAAACTCAAGATTTGCGCTTCAAACATGATGGACCGTTCTTCTTGCTGCCTGAGCTAACCGCTCTTTCGATCTTGATTCCAAATTCTCTTAGAATGGGTTGTTTTATGCAAGCAATCTCTCCAACGCCTCCTCACTTTTTTGATTGGACCATTTATTGATACCCTCGAAGCTCCTATCACAACCTGAAAACTATACTAATAGCCTCGCAAGCCTATGAATTAACTTAATAATTTATCAAATAAATAGTTTTAAATAATCATTTCAAAAATATATATAATTTTTCTCGAAATTTTGATAAAATATCCTTTATAACTTCAACGTTTTCAAATTTATAAAATCTCTGTTTACACTTTTAATTTAGTCATATCTCAAAGACATAATCTAATTGTTTAATACATTTCCCAAAGAATTTCTAGAATTCAATAGTTGCAAAATACATTACGACTCAACAGACTTTACAAAAAAGGTCATCGATCAAAGAGGCCTACCAAAACAAATATGATTGAGACTTGAATCTAGTAACAACTTGTTACTCAGCTACCTATGAATCTGAAAAAAAATAAACATGAAGGGGTAAGTCATAAAGACTTAGTGAGGAGACAACAACCACTATCAACTATAAGGAAAACACAAAAAAGCATGGACAACTATTTTAGAATCTTGTGACGATTATGTTATACCCATAATAAAATCATTAAATTTATAATTTACACGTTCAAATAGAAATATTAAAAATTCAATTAATAGTGAAGCAAAATCAAAATGAATAACCTTAAAATCATCATAGAAATCAAAGAAGTAAAAATACAAATTCTTGAAAACCAAGAGGCGACTTCATCTCATTGATAGCCATTTCTACCTAAGGGTGGCATTTCCCTTAGGGGTGGCTCCATCTAATGGATAGCCATTTCCTTTCAATCCTGCAACGCATTATCACACATCAATTAGGGAGCTTACATCTCGTTGATAGCCCTCTCCTTTTATGGATGACATTTCTCATAGGGGCGGCTTCATCTAACAGGTAACTCTCCCTAATCAAAACTAGATAACTAGGTGCACCAAACGCCGTTATTTCATAATTATAACAACTATTTCCAAAACACGTATTAAAAACCATCTCTCATTTCATCGTAACTCATAACATATTCAACCGTATAACAATTCAATATTTAAATACTTTATAACTCATAAATAAAACAAACTACCAACATATTATATAACAAAGACCATGAAAATAAATAAACGACGAAATCGAGATAAATTCAAAGGTTGTGTTCCACAATTTTTTAAATAAATACTTTAACATAGAAAGCAAGTTAAAAAAATAATTATAGCCTTATAAATATATATGACGATGATCGTCGTCTACTCACAACTATGGAGAATTGACTACGTTTGTTTTCCAACAACTCCCAGAATAACCGATAGGACCTCAGCTGACAAATCTGAGTATCAAAAATATTCTCAAGACTTTAGAAAAATTATTCTAAAGTTTAGCTAACTCTAGGAAACCACAAAAATTATTTAAACCTACACTAAGCACAAAATAAGATTTTTAAACGAAACTACATTTCCTAGAGATTCATTATTAGCATAAGAGTTGTGTATTTACCTTAAAGAGTCTCAATAACAACTTTCAAGAAGTGGGTACCCTTATCCTTCCTTGACTCACTAACCCTAACCCCCAAAAACTCTAACCAAGAGTATTTGTAGGAGTATGAGAACTTATGCTATTGGTGTAACACCCTTTATTTTAATTAATTAATTTAAAACCCTTAGTTTTGCTTATTCTGTTTGATCAATTCAGTGTAACGATAGTAAGATAATTATTCCATAGATGTTCAATTAATTGATGAAGTATTTTTATATTAATTAATTAATTGTTGGAATTTTTGTTATTAACTAATTAAAAATCGTAGGAATATTTGTCTTTGAGTGAACAATGACTATGTCAATTTTGACTAAGTTTTGAATCACCCACACTACTACTCTTGATAACTATATGCTATTTTTAATAGCATTTAGTTTATAGAACCGTGCGTTTTCTCCCTTTTGTCCATTCAAATGTGTAACTAGCAAGAATAAATACATGAATGTCAATTAATTCCTAACGGTCGGTCATTGAATGATATTATTCCAATTGAATTTCTTATTCATGTGTGCAATTAACCTCAATGAAGAGAATTATTTCTTCTCTCTGATCAGCTCCATGCCTCCTTTATTGGTCGCATACACCTCTCATTCGTACAACACGATTAAACTGGCAATAAAGCAAAAAGAAGTCCTAATCACCCACACACCATTACCAACACTATATTTATCTCAAATATTTTCTAAGCCACTTAAACAACCATCCCCACATTCCCTCGCATTCTAATTGAAGTTCTAAACTTTCGTTTCTGCATCTTGGTGAGATTTTCGAGGGCTATATAGTGTCATCAGGAAGGAAAGCACTCAAGGTATGGGTTTTTCCCCATGCAGAGTTAGGCTAGATATTAAATTAGCAGTTCGTAAGATATTGATATGATGTCTGGATGTCTTAAAAGAAAAAGGTTGATTTTATTTTCGTCGTAAAGAAATTAACTATAATATTTTGATTGTTTCTTTTAAGTAATACATCTATCTTAATGAACTTAATTATAGAGTTCTATTTTTATTATTATACCTTGATAAATATGTTGTAGTGAAAATGTTTAACGCTTACGTGTTTTAGAGTACTTAATTATAAATTTATAATTTTTATGATGAAATCATTAGTAATATGTTTGTTATGATTTATTTGATTTTAAGTCATGACTTTTTAAGTATTTTAAATTTAAAATTTGACTTTTACGAACAATATATGTGTGTCGAGAAAATTGATGAGAATTTTATATTTTTAATTTTGACAATATGAGAAAATTGATTATTGAAATGCATTAATGTATAGTTCATTTTTATAATGCGGAAAACTTTATAGTGAAAGGAATAAATTTTCTACTGTTATTGTATTCTTGGTGATACGAGTTTTAATTTTTATCAATGACGAGTAGCCAAATCGAATCTTATGGTTTATTAAAATGAAAATTTTTATTTTGAGATTTTTATTCACGTGCATATTTGATGTTATTGAGTTCTAACTATGAACATCCATGAGAATATAAATTTGATGTCTTATGTGATTAAAAAAAATTAATTTGGAATATGTTGTCTTTGTGGTTGCCTAAGTAGCTGGTGATTTGTGGTTTGAATAGTTTTCTCTTTGTGGTTGCCTAAGTAGCTGATTATTTGTGTTATGACATTTTCTTGGTGGTTGCTTAAGTGGCTAGGGATTTGTAAATTTTGAGCATCATTATCATTGTCATGACATACCATATTTATCTTTGTGGACACCTTAGTGGCTGGTTTAATTTTTCTCATTGGTATGGGTGACATCTGTGTGGACGCCTTAGTGGCTGGCTATAACCGGATCATATATGTTTAGGAGCATGCATAACTTGCATACATTTTATTGTTATTTTTATTTTGATCTAATTATTTGCTCTAAGGTGAGTTGCTACTTGATTTATTTAGATACATTTTATAGTTTTTGATACACTCTAGCGAATTATTAAAAAAAAAAAAATCAATTTCTCTAAATCTTTTATTATAAAAAGATTTTATATTTATATTTTATGGTTGTTAACTTATTATTTGGTTTAATTTTTGTCGTGGGATGAACTGACCCCTTACACCAACATTTAGGTACTAACGATCTTGAAGAGTTGCATGAATGACGTTTGCATGGCGCACGTGCGTGGGAAAAAGGGGTACTTTAATTAAAAAATAATGTTTGTAGTGATAAGACCGATATGGTACATTTTTAAATTTTATTTACTTTTCATCGTCAATTTTAAATAGAAATGTGGAGGTGAGGTCCTTCCGCTAGAAAAAACCTGAATCAGTCAACATTTGTTTTATTTCATGTAATGAGAATTTATTCTATTTTAGGACGTAAGTGAACATTTTCTATAATTATCAAATTATCTTTAAAAAAATAATAACAATAATATCCAGTAAATTGTGTTGTGTTATTTCATAAAATGAAATCAAACTATTTACTAGTGAAATTTTATTAAAAAAAATTATGTCGTTTTTGAAAGAAAACAAATACTTTTAAGTAATGTCTTGGATAAAAATCCTGGGCGTTACATTGTGGTATCAGAGCACTAATTCTCAGACTTTGGTGGGGCGCATCGTGTATGTCGCATGTTTTCTGATTTTCTAATATTTTACTTTTACTAATTATTTAAATTTCTATTATGTGTCATTAATTACGTAACCTCCTTGAAATTGAATTTTACTAATTACTTAAATTTTTATTACGTGTCATTAATTGTTTAACCTCCTTGAATTTGAAATTTTACTAATTACTTAAATTTCTATTATGTGTTATTAATTGTGTAAGCTCTAAAATTTCTATTATGTATTATTAATTGTGTAACCTCTTTGAATTGTTGTAGGTAAATATATGCCTTAGATACTCCATTATTCTATTGTGTATTTAATTGTTTTCAAATATGAAAATCTCTATGTCTACTTGCATGCTTTTATTGGCATTGTCTTTTATATTTTTAATAAAATTTCTATTTAAGTTGTTACATTTTATTATCTTTTATGAATTTTTCTACTTGTTTATCGTATGATTGTTTTTGTTTTATTAATTTTAAAGTCTCTACTTGTTGTTCATACTAAGTGTTTGATTTTCTAACTATTTTATGTCATTAATGACTTAAATTCCAATTATGTGAATTTAATTGTCTAACTCCTTCGAGTAATTGTGATGAAAAATATGTCTTAAATTCTTGATCCTAGGATTAGAAATAATTTTAATTTAATTCATGCAGTAATTATTTATGATTGTATGATATTGCAAATTATGAGTTTATTACCCACAATTTAAATTATTTCAATCTAAATCACAAAGTAATTATTGAGCTTTCATCAAGTGATCTAAATATATGTAACTAAGACAATGTTCTAAACCATAACATATGTATAATTGTATGATCCCCAAGATAGAAGGGAAGGATAATACATAAAAAGTTGTATTGGAGGGATTATGGCTAAGGAAATACTTGGTTATTAAGTGTTCAATACGACTTGCTGTATAACTCGAACTTACTATATAGTGTTCAATAAAAGACTTCCTTACTACCCTAAAGTTAAAATTATGTCATAATACTTTCCCAATTAGATAATTTTAGGAAGCGTTGTGGCTCGTTGCACAAACCGATCGGTCCCCCAAGGAGGAAATGACATGACTGAAGCGATCCAAGCCATGAATGCAATGGCCGCTGCAATGGCCCAACAAGCCGCGAGCCAAGATCCACCTAAATTCAAAGGGGAGCATGACCCCGACAAGGCCTATCTTTGGTTGCAAGAAATCGAGAAGATCTTCGAGATCCTACACTGCCCTGGCAATGCGAAAGTGGAGTATGCGACCTATTTAATGATTGGTGAAACTGAATACTGGTGGCGAGGTGCGAAGAAAATGATGGAGACAAATCATGAAGAGCTGACTTGAGAGGCTTTCAGGAATAAGTTCCTAGACAAATACTTCCCATAGAGTGCTAGGGCCCAGAAGAAGGCCCAATTTCTGAAGTTGTATCAAGGGAATCTCATAATAGCGAAATGTGCGGCAAAGTTCGAGTCCCTAGCAAAGCATTTCCGCTATTTCCTAAATCAGATAGATGAAGAATACATGTGTGAGAGGTTTGAAAGCGGGCTTAGGTATGAGATTAGGGAGTTGGTGGGGCCCTTGGAGATACACCAATATCAAGTACTGGTGGAGAAATGCAAGAAAGTGGAGCAGATGAAACAAAGTCGCCTGAATAGGGGTGCTGCAGGTGGACCCATCAGACCTCAGGTAGAGATTTAAATTCATTCATATCATGAGATCCATAAGCTTGGCCTCTAAATGTTAATATTTGAAACAGGGGCATAACCACCAACAGAACAGGGGCAGGCAATATCAACAACATTAGTCGTATGCTCAACCACAAGGGAATGCTAGAGATCAACCCCGACCTCAAAACGAGGAAGGTCAAGGGCCAAAAACTCCAAGGCAGAACCAGGCGTACCCCATCAGATGTTTTCGCTACAATAGGGAAGGACACAAGATATCTGAGTGTCCAATCAGACATAGGGTTTGTTACATCTGTCAAAAACCAGACCATCTTGCAAAAGAATGCCTTGGACAGAAGGATGATAGAGCTGTCAACCGCAACAATATCAACGACAATGTTGCACGCCCTATTGCCAAGGGACGTGTCTACCATATCAATGGAGAGGAAGCCCCATCTTCCTCTGAAACTATCCAAGGTGAGTGTTTAATCGCTGCAAAATCACTTAATGTAATGTATGATTCAGGGGCAACACACTCGTTCATTTCATTGGATTGGGTGGATTCGCTCCAACTTGTTGTTACTAACTTGCTGTTTGATTTGGTGGTTACCCTACCTTCTACTGAATCGGTGAAATGTAATACGACTTGCTTGCAATGCCCGTTGATTGTGTTTGATATGAAATTCAACGTTGATTTTATTTGTATTCCCCTCGAGCATTTGGGAGTGATCCTTGGGATGGATTGGTTGTCAAGCCATTATGTTCTATTGGATTGCGCTCGTAAGTCGGTGATATTCCCAGACCCAAGTGTTTCTCGATTCCTCGATACCAATAAATTGAACTTCTCTTTGAAAGGGGGAGTCCGAAAATGTGTTTCTCTCAACTCAGTCAGTATGAAGCTAGAGGTGGAGGTAAACGAGATTCTTGTGGTCGAAGATTTTCCCATGGTATTTCCGCCAGATGTACCAAGATTACCCCTAGTTCGTGATATTGAATTCTCAATTGATGTGACTCCGGGTACAACACCTATTTCTATTGCCCCATATAGAATGTCTCCATCGGAATTGTCAGAGTTGAAAAATCAGTTGGGGGACCTTTTGTCTAAACAGTTCATACGATCGAGTGTCTCACCTTGGGGAGCGCCGATGCTCTTAGTGAAGAAGAAGGATGGAAGATCCAGACTTTGTGTCGATTATCGCCAGCTTAACAAAGTCACCATCAAAAATAGGTATCCTTTGCCACGCATTGATGACTTGATGGACCAACTCAAAGGAGCAATCATATTTTCAAAGATTGATCTGAAGTCTGAGTACCATCAGATTCGGGTGAAGGAAGAAGACATTCCTAAAACAGCATTCAGAACTCGCTATGGAAACTTTGAGTATTTGGTGATGCCTTTTGGTGTCACCAATGCACCAACTATTTTCATGGATTACATGAATTGTATATTTCACCCCTTCTTAGACAAATATGTGGTGGTCTTCATTGATGACATATTGATCTATTCTAAGAGCCGAGAGGAACATGAAGTTCACCTACGTCAAGTTTTGCAAGTCTTGAAGGATAAGCGATTGTATGCTAATTTGGGGAAATTTGAATTCTGGTTGGAGAAAGTGAAATTCTTGGGACATGTCATTTCAAAGGAAGGTATCGTTGTCGACCCAACTAAAGTAGAAGTTGTGGTGGCATGGAAATAACCACATACCATAACGGAGATTAGAAGTTTTCTGGGCTTGGCTGGATACTATAGAAGATTCATTGAGGGTTTTGCTAAGATTGCAGCGCCGTTGACACAAATCACAAAGAAGAATCATATATATGCATGGACGGAGGAATGTGAGAGGAGTTTTCAGCTGATGAAAGAGAAACTAACTACATCACCGGTGTTGGTGTTGCCATAACTAGAAGAACCATATGAAGTTTATTGTGATGCCTCTTTACAAGGATTGGGTTGTGTACTTATGCAGAACAAACAAGTGGTAGCATATGCTTTAAGACGGTTGAAGGTGCATGAGAAGCATTATCCCACGCATGACATGGAGTTGGCTGCAATAGTTTTGGCACTAAAGATTTGGAGGCACTATCTGTATGGGTGCAATTTTGATGTATACAGCGACCATAAAAGTTTGAAATACTTGTTCGACTAGAAGGAGCTTAATATCCGACAATGGAGATGGATGGAGTTCATCAAGGATTATGAGTTCACGTTGCATTACCACCCAGAAAAAGCAAATGTGGTGGTTGATGCCTTGAGCAGAAAGCGAGCCCATTTGTCATCCATAACATTGAAAGGATTAGAGTTGTTAGAGAATTTTCATGACTTGGATCTTAATTTGGATTCCTTGTCAAGAAAAGTACAATGTGGAACGATCTCGTAGATAATAAACTGATGAATGAGATAAAAACCCTTCAAGTGACCGATGAGGCTATTCAGGGGAGATGAAAATTGGTTTAGATTGGCAAGGCTCCCGAATTTGAAATGGGTCCAGATAACATTTTATGGTGTAATAAATGTATTTGTGTGCCCGATAATGCTGAGTTGAGAAAGACTATTTTGGATGAGGCCCACAAGAGCAAACTGAGTATTCACCCTGGTACTACGAAGATGTATAAAGACCTGAAGCAGAGATTTTGGTGGCCAAGAATGAAGAAACAAGTGACGGAACATGTGGCGTCTTACCTGACTTGCCAGAAGGCTAAGGTTGAACACCAAAAACCTGTTGGATTGTTGCAGTCATTAGATGTACCGGTGTGGAAATGGGATAACATATCTATGGACTTTGTGGTGGCATTACCTAAGACTCAGAAGAAATTTGACTCCATTTGGGTGATTATTGACAGGCTCACAAAATCCGCCCATTTCATACCTGTAAGGACTACTTACAATGTATCTAAACTTACAGAGATCTACGTTGCTGAGATTGTTAGATTACACGGGATACCATCTAGCATTTTGTCTGATAGAGATCGAAAGTTCACTTCTCGTTTGTGGGAAGCATTGCATGAGGCATTGGGTACTAGATTGAGATTGAGTTCCACCTACCACCCTCAAATCGATGGTCAAACTGAAAGGACTATCCATACATTAGAGGATTTGCTAAGAGCTTGTGCATTAGATAACCGAGGAAGTTGGGATGATCTATTGCCTCTTGTTGAATTTACCTAAAACAATAGCTATCATGCAAGCATCGAGATGGCACCGTACGAGGCTTTGTATGGGCGCAAGTGCCAAACTCCCTTGTGTTGGTATCAGGATGGTGAAAACTTGATTGTAGGGCCAGAGTTGGTGCAACAGACTACAGAGAAGGTGCGTTAGATCCAAGAGCGGATGAGAATAACATAGAGCATACAGAAGAGTTATGCTGATCAACATAGGAGATCTTTGGAGTTTGAGGAGGATAAACATGTATTCTTGAGAGTGACACCTACTACTGAAGATGGTAGGGCATTGAAGTCTAAGAAGATTACTCCGAAGTTTATTGGACCATACCAAATTCTTCGACGTGTGGGTCCAGTGGCCTATCAGATTGCTTTACCACCGAATTTGGCCAATTTACATGATGTGTTCCATGTGTCACAACTGAGGAAGTACATGGCAGATCCATCCCATATTACCGCACTTGATGATATTCAATTGAAGGAGAATCTTTCCTTCGAGGTCCCACCGATAAGCATCATAGACAAAACTACCAAGCATTTGAGGGAAAAGGAAATCCCCTTAGTTAAGGTGATTTGGAACCAGACGAATGGAGATGCTACTTGGGAGTTGGAGGAGAAGATGAAGGAGCCTTACCCAGACCTTCTAGATACCTCTTAGTTTCGAGGACGAAACTATTTTAAGGGGGTAAGTATTGTAACACCCTTTATTTTAATTAATTAATTTAAAACCCTTAGTTTTGCTTATTCTATTTGATTAATTCAGTATGACGATAGTAAGATAATTATTCCTTGGATGTTCAATTATTTGATGAAGTATTTTTATATTAATTAATTAATTGTTGGGATTTTTATTATGAACTAATTAAAACTCGTAGGAATATTTATTTTAGAGTGAACAATGACTAAGTCAATTTTGATTAAGTCAAAATTGAATCACCCACACTACTACTCTTGATAACTATATTATATTTTTAATAGCATTTAGTTTATAGAACCGTGCGTTTTCTCCCTTGTGCCCATTCAAGAATAAATACATGAATGTCAATTAATTCCTAACGGTCGGTCATTGAATGATATTATTCCAATTGAATTCATTATTCATATGTGTAATTAATCTCAATAAAGAGAAATATTCATTCTCTCTATTCAGCTCCATGCCTCCTTTATTATTCGCATACACCTCTCATTCGTACAACACGTTTGAACTTGCAATAGAGCAAAAAGAAGTCCTAAGTACCCACACGCCATTACCAACACTATATTTATCTCAAATATTTTCTAAGCCACTTAAACAACCATCTCCACATTCCCTCGTATTCTGATAGAAGTTCTAAACTTTCGTTTCTGCTTCTTCGTGAGATTTTCGAGGGCTATATAGTGTCACCAGGAAGGAAAGCACTCAAGGTAAGGGCTTTTCCCCATGCAGAGTTAGGCTAAATATTAAATTAGCAGTTCGTAAGATATTGATATGATGTCTGGATGTCTTAAAAGAAAAAGGTTGATTTTATTTTCGTCGTAAAGAAATTAACTATAATATTTTGATTGTTTCTTTTGAGTAATACATCTATCTTGACGAACTTAATTATAGAGTTCTATTTTTATTATTATACCTTGATAAATATGTTGTAGTGAAAATGTTTAACGCTTACGTGTTTTAGAGTACTTAATTATAAAGTTATAATTTTTATGATGAAATCATTAGTAATATGTTTGTTATGATGTATTTGATTTTAAGTTTTGACTTTTTGAGTATTTTAAATTTTAAATTTGACTTTTACGAACAATATATGTGTCTCGAGAAAATTGATGAGAATTTTATATTTTTAATTTTGACAATATGAGAAAATTGACTATTGAAATGCATTAATGTATAGTTCATTTTTATAATACGGAAAACTTTATAGTGAAAGGAATAAAATTTCTATTGTTATTGTATTCTTGGTGATACGAGTTTTAATTTTTATCATTGACGAGTAGTCAAATCAAATCTTATGGATTATTAAAATGAAAGTGGAGATTTTGGGATATTTATCCCCGTGCATATTTGATGTTATTGAGTTCTAACTATGAACATCCATGAGAATATAAATTTGATGTCTTATGTGATTAAAAAAAATTAATTTGGAATATTTTGTCTGTGGTTGCCTAAGTGGCTGGTTATTTGTGTTATGACCTTTTCTTTGTGGTTGTCTAAGTGGCTAGTGATTTGTAAATTTCGAGCATCATTATCATTGTCATGACATACCATATGCATCTTTGTGGACACCTTAGTGGCTGGTTTAATTTTTCTCATTGGTATGGGTGACTTCTGTGTGGACGCCTTAGTGGTTGGCTATATCCGGATCGTATATGTTTTGGAGCATGCATAACTTGCATACATTTTATTGTTATTTTTATTTTGATCTAATTATTTGCTCTAAGGTGAGTTGCTACTTGATTTATTTAGATACATTTTTTAGTTTTTGATACACCCTTACGAATTATTAAAAAAAAAATCAATATCTCTAAATCTTTTTTTACAAAAGGATTTTATATTTATATTTTATGGTTGTTAGCTTATTATTTGGTTTAATTTTTGCCGTGGGATGAACTGACCTCTTACACCAACATTTAGGTACTAACGATCTCGAAGAGTTGCATGAATGACGTTTGCTTGGCGCACGTGCGTGGGAAAAAGGGGTACTTTAATTAAAAAATAATGTTTGTAGTGATAAGACCGATGTGGTACATTTTTAAATTTTATTTACTTTTCATCGTCAATTTTAAATAGAAATTTGGAGGTGAGGTCTTTCCGCTAGAAAAAATCTAAATCAGTCAACATTGTTTTTATTTCACGTATGGAGAATTTGTTCTATTTTAGGACGTAAATGAACATTTTTTATAATTAGGAAATTATACCAGTAAATTGCGTTGTGTTATTTCATAAAATGAAATCAAACTATTTAATAGTGAAATTTTATTGATTACATGAAGAACTACTTCCTTTAAAAAAAAGTTATGTTGTTTTTGAAAGAAAACAAATACTTTTAAGTAATGTCTTGGATCAAAATCCGAGGCGTTACAATTGGGGATGTGGGTTGAGGGTTTAGATGTTGTGGAGTGAGAAGAAAAGAAAAGAAAAAAAATTGAAAATGGAGGTGATGGTAGAGAAGTAACCGAGAGAGAAGAAGAAGAAGAAAGGAGTGAGATGGAAAAAAGAAAGTGGAGTTAGAGTTGGTTTTAATTTATTTAATAATATTAATATTAATAATATAAAAAAGTTATTAATGAAACGTTGCGTTAAATACCAGGTATTTGAGAGACATGGACTCTCAACAATATTGATCTAAAGTGATAATTTCTACTAACCTTATGACCCCCATATATACAAAAACCAAACACTAACTACTATCCCTCACAACTCTCTCACTACAATCAGTTACAACAATAAGTTACACATCAGTATTCCCTAATTACTTTTATTCCTTCTACTATCAAGTTAATTCTTGAAACTTTAGTTATATAATGTTATTTTAATTTAGTTATTAAAAGAATTTTCAAATATTTTAGTCTTGTGCTAAGTAGTTTTTTTCACTTAATTTGTGTATAACAGAATGAAGCACATATGCTAGAGATAATGGCTTAAATCTGGTTTTTTTAATGCCTGCGAGAATGGTTTATAGCTAATCCATAGGTTCAACATGTGTTTAGTTCCTTTAATGATGTATCAAATTAAATCTTGCAATTGTATACCATATTGTACATTTGTGTGTTGTTGGATTTCAGTCAAAGATGCTTATGAAAACCTAACTAAAGGTATATAAGGCTTAATTTAGTTTTTAGCTCGATTAAATGCAGAGATTTATCTTAATGCAACTATTATTTCCTGATCCCAAAAATTGTGAGAGTAAACAATAAATGGCAATTATGTTGCTAAAACTAAAGTATTTTGGATCTTTTATTCTTGATCTGTTCACCATAATTGAAGCAGTTGATGACACACTAATATTATAGGGTTCTCAAGGATAAAGGATTCTATATTCTGGTAATTTCACCTCATTCTTTTAGTATCAATCTGTATTCAAATTTATTCTCCAATAGAGCTAGACGAAACATGTCTAACTAATAGTGAAGGTGGTAATGACTTCTGTTTATTTTCATGGTGTGGAGTGAAATTTTTTCCATACTTTCATCGAAGTAGATGAAAAGAAATACTTTATTTGGTTTGCTTAAGTAAATAGAGGAAACATGAGAAATACTTTGCATACCAGTCTGGTAATCACACCACAATGCGAGTTAGTGATTCCCAATAAGATCGGTAAGGAAGACATAAATTGACTTACAACACTTCCCCACCAATCTTCTATTCTTCTGTGGGTCAGAGAAAAAAGCTCCATCTACTGCCAACTTAACTCCTGGCTCCATAGGAGTCTTACCAAGGTGTTCTCGACAATCACACATTACTATAATCTTCAGAAAAACAAGTAGCTTCAAATCTTATTGATGTTGTGCCATTTCTAATCTTAGAAAAACTTGCAGATGTGAAACTAAATTATAAGGAGATGACAAACTTTCATTGAACCATTATTTTATTAATTAATAGTAAAAATATAGATATATAGATTAAGACACAAAGATGGAAACCGGCCTCTAATCATAGTTTATAATAATAACTCAATCAACATAAACTCATCCTTTCAAAGCCTACTAGTTCCTACAGATTCACCAAATGCAAACTCATTCTTTAAACATTATACTGAAAACTTTAAACATTTAAAAGCAGTTAAAGTCAATGCAAACGAAAAAAGAAAAGACACACCAAACCTTTTGTCAAGATCTTCTAATGGTTTTCCGAGTATTCTCCAATAACCCAATAAGAGGATTAGAACTTATAATGCTTTGAGAGAGAAAAAATTGCATTCAATTGTAATTAAGAAAAAGAGTGTTGTAATAAAATGCTTCAATGAAAATGAGATACCGTAAGAAGTTGAATTATCAATTCCAACCTGTGCTTGATTGTCTGCTATTAATATCAGATACCTAATAATTATCAAAACATAATAAAATATATTTGTCTACTACAATCAAAATTTCAAAACTTAATTAAGAGCATTTGCAATAACCTTTCCAGATGAGCTCCCACTAAACTTTTGAGGCACAAACAACTTAGAAGGAAGAAATTTGTACATAACATCATTAATGAAAGATAATTCAGAGTTTAAGTTGTCTTGATTTTTTTCATCACATTCATTTCTAAATCATACTTCTCCTTTAGCACCCCATAACAATGAAATGTGATGCACCAAGTCCTAAATAGGCATGGCAACGGGGCGGAGCGGGGGCGGATTTTGTCTCCTCCACCCCCGCACCCGACTAATCGGGAAAAACCCGCATCCGCCCCCGTTTCATAGCGGGTGTAGAATTTAGGCCCCATCTCCAACGGGGTTCGGGTTTCCCTATCAATTATAATTAATATAATAAAATAATTCTTATTAGACAATTATAAAATAAAAAAAAATATTTTCTATAGAAATAAAAATTATAATTTTTAATATTTAATATTACTTGCGGCACAGGTTCGGGGGCGGGTGCAGGGTGTATATCACCGTCCAAACCCGTCCCCGTCTCCGAATTTTAATTTTGGGGAAAATCCGCACCCGCACACAATCAAAGCGGGTTTTCTCCGCCCAAATCAAGCGGGTTTGGGTGGGTACCCGCGGGTGCGAGTTATATTGTCATCCCTAGTCATAAACCATAGAAATATTCACTTCAATCAGTTCTGAACACTTGTGAATACACATCCGATCCCCTTCCCAAGCAAAACTACCAACAAGTTGTTCATTTAGTGTCTCACCATTGTTCAGTTTTTCTTGCATTATATCCTAAATGAAATTTAAGATTACAATTGAATATTCAAAATCAGTCAAATAAAAATATTTTTTAATGATTTAAAACCAAATAATAAATCTACAACTGTTTAGAAACTGTTAATTACCACTATTTTTGAATAACTCATCCAATTCTCTACCATCTACTGTTTAAATAATAAGTATACAAATGTCAATCGCGATATGTGTGCCAAGACAATTTTTTTTAATGATAAACCACTTGTTAAAATTAATCTTCTTCCTTATGAAAACTCTAATATTTTGACATTTACTCTCATCATACACCGTAAGTCATTTATTCATTGAGTTCTCTACTTTTTGAGATTGAGTTTTAACAGACTTATCCCTAGAATCCAAATGTTAAAAATTTACGCAGCAAGATTATTGAGTATGAAGTATAAACAGATTGAGTAAAAAAGAATAAAAGCATTATGTTGAATTGAATATCGCAAAAATGTAAACTATTTTGGTCAAGACACATGTATATTCATTTTTAATTTACGAAGAATACACACTAATAGCTACAGGCATATCAGATCTGATAACTCTTTGTATTCAGCTCGAGTTCTTGATAAAAATAGTCTTAGGGCAATCAAATTAATGCCCAAACACAAAAGAACTGGTTAAAAACTATACAAACCTGATTACATTCACAATTTGAAGGAAAGAAATTTTGATCAATTAAATACCGTACTCAAAACTTTATACATCATTTCAAGCTGGTATCAAATATTAATAGAGAAGATTGCAACTATATAAACCTGATATATGATAAAAAAAAGACATTTTGAAGAAAACATTTGTTTAACAGGTCAAATCTTAAAAACAAATGACATTAACATTATAAACATTTAGTAACCGATAACATTGTTGTTCTCCTAACTAAATTAAGGTTTTAAAAATAGTTATTCTTTCTAATTTCTACTGCAAACATAACACCGTTAAAATATAATTATTTTTTAACTAAACTTAAATATAATTAAATTATAATTTTATAAATTTTATTAAAGTTCAACCATGTCACTATGGCGAATTCTTTTGTCACCCCTTAAGAATAGGACTTTCTTCTTAGTCTCTACGAAAAAACTCTTATTTACAACCAATTCTAGAACCCACTATTGTTCAAAAGTAGGATTTTTTATATGTATATCCCATTTTTGAATTTTTATTTCCAAAATCCCACACTCTCAAAAATATATACCAGAATGTCCTCTTTTTTTTTTAAAGAAGAAAGTCGCTTCCCCAGAGAACGACCAGCTGAAGGAAATTTTTTCAACATGTAATAGGAATGTCCTCTTTTTTTCAACTGACGTGTTTTTTTTTTTTTTTTAACATTTGTTATTATTAATTTAATTATTTAAAAAATAAAAATATTAATAATAAATAAAAATAAAATACCTTAATAAATTATAAATAAATTATATATTTTTATTATTATTATAATAAATAATAATTATAATTAAAAATTATTATAATTAAAATAATTAAATTATATTATAATTTAAAAAAAATACATTAAAATAAAAAAAATTACATAAAAATTGTTGCAAAAAAATAATAATAACAATTAAATAAAAAGAAATTTATATTAATAACCATGAGATCACGGAGATATTGCTCTACAGATATAAATAATTTGGTGTGTTGTCTAAACCAAATCATATATTCTGTCCTATGACATAAAAGACCTTGTACGATGTTACCTTGCAACACGTAATTTTGTCACAAGATCATACGAAGCTTGATTCTAACATGATATGTACAAGCATAATGCAAGTTGTGAGAGTGGATCCTTCAATTAAAGTGAAGGTCATTATTGCTCAGATTCGGGCTTTATACAACTACACAGTTAGTTATAGAAAGGCATGGATGGGAAAAAATAAAGCGATCGAACAAATTTATGGTAATTGGGAAGAATCTTACAATCAACTCCCACAATGGTTGTTGGTTACGTTTGCTCCAGGAACCAAAATTGAAATGGAAACCATCCCAGCTTATCATGAGAATAATTTGATACGTGGGATAAGGATTTTTCATAGACTATTTTGGGCTTTTGTTCTGTGCATATCTGCGTTTAAATTCTGCAAACCAATAGTACAAGTTGATGGGACTTGGTTGTACGGCAAGTACAAGGGAACTCTATTGGTAGCAGTTGCACAGGATGGGAACGACAACATAATTCCTATTGCTTATGCTATTGTGGAAGGTGAAACAAAAGAGAGTTGAAGTTTCTTTTTGAGAAATTTGAGAAAATACGTCACTCCACAAGCCAACATTTGTTTGATTTCAGATAGACACGAATCCATTAAGAGTGCTTATAATAATCCGGATAATGGGTGGCAAGATCCTCCGTCAAAGCATATGTTCTGCGTCCGACATATTTCACAAAATTTTGCAAGGGAATTTAAGGACAATGCTTTGAAGAAAAAATTTATTTCTATGGGTAATAGTTTCATTCTTAATTTTTATAATTAGTGTAATATTTAGTAATTTCATTCTTAATTTATGTAGTTGTCTACTGTTTCAATACAGGTTATACTAGCGCAGAGAAATCGGCATAGTAAACCCGGAGGCTTTGAAATAGTTAGACAACATACCTCGACAAGACTGGATTCAAGCATTCGATGGAGGTAGCCGTTGGGGTCAGATGACAACTAATCTTGTGGAGTCGATCAACGCATTATTAAAAGGCCCGCGCAACCTCCCCATCACTGCTTTGGTCCAACCAACTTATTTTAAAACAGGGACACTGTTTCCAACCATGGGAAAACGACACACATCAATTTTAGCTTCTGGTGAGGTATACACAGAAACTTGCAAAAAATTTATGAAATTGGAAATAAGTAAATCCAATAGTCATAGGGTGGATAGTTTTGATCGGAGCAACCATACTTTCATGGTCCACGAGACAGTAGTTCCAAGAGAAGGGCGGCCAATTGGTCATTTCAGTGTAAACCTTTCTAATAAGTGGTGCGATTGTGGGAAATATCAAGCTAAACATATGCGTTGTTCTCATGTGATAGCAGCATGTTCTAGAATAAAATATAATTATTGGAGCCTTATACCTGATGTGTACAAGGTGGAAACAGTACTAAAAGTCTACGATGAAGCGTTCCAACCCATACCAAACGAAGGATATTGGCCACAATATGAACGTGTTAAGGTGTGTCACAATCCACTAATGCGGAGAGTCAAGAAAGGTTGTCCAAAGAGCAAACGCATTAGAACAGAAATAGACACTACATAAAGAGTACCAAGAAAATGCGGATTATGTCGGGTCTCTGGTCATAGTAGAAAACATTGTCCAAATGCTGCTGGCACATCTACTCAAATTTGATGTATTTTTAATTTAATGTATTTTATTTAAAAGGTTTAAATATGTTTTTTGGCCTTGTAAATATGACCTTTTTTGATTTTGGTCCTCGTAATATTTTTTTTTTGGTTTACATCCCTGTAATATCAAAATAGATTTATTTTTGGTCCTTACCGTTAAGTAGACGTTACAAAAATGTTAACTCACAAACGGAAACAGTTTTTGGTCCCTGTAAATATAACACTTTTCAGTTTTAGTCCCTGAAAAATATTTTTTTGAACTTCATCCATGCAATATTAAAAAATCTTTTTAAATATAAAATAACATACAAATTGATCTTTATTAATAATAAACTTATGCCAAGTAATGTTTAAAATATTTTAACTTCAATAATTTAAAATTTATTAATCTTTTGTTTTATTTATTTATTATTATTAAATTAATTTTCATTTCTTATTTCAAAAAAATCACTAAAATCTTATGTTTTATTTAATTATTATTATTAAATTAATTATATTAATATAAAATAATTATTAAAATAACTTTAGATTTAAGTTTTATAATTTTAATTAAAATCTCCTTTTACGCTTTAGATTTTTTTCATTGTAACTTAAAATAAATAAAATATATATTAGGTGATAGATTTATTTTAATCATTATTTTATACTAATATAATTGTAGTTAATATAATATTAATTTTATTTTAATTATAATATAATATTATATGTTTATTTTAATTATATTATATTATATGTTTATTTTAATTATTATTATTAATTATTATATTGCATGGATGAAGTTCAAAAAAATATTTTTCAGGGACTAAAACTGAAAAGTGTTATATTTACAGGGACCAAAAACTGTTTCCGTTTGTGAGTTAACATTTTTGTAACGTCTACTTAACGGTAAGGACCAAAAATAAATCTATTTTGATATTACAGGGATGTAAACCAAAAAAAAAAATATTACGAGGACCAAAATCGAAAAAGGTCATATTTACAGGGACCAAAAACATATTTAAACCTATTTAAAATTTATATTTTCATGTTATTAATATAATTTTTTTTTTATTTTAATGTATTCTTTTTTTAATTTATAATATAATTTAATCATTTTAATTTACTTATTTTAATTATAATAATTTTTAATTATAATTATAATTATAATTATAATTATAATTATAATTATTATTTATTATAATAATAATAATAATAATTAAAATATATAATTTATTTATAATTTATTAAGGTATTCTATTTTTATTTATTATTAATATTTTTATTTTTTAAATTATTAAATTAATAACAACAAATGTTAAAAAAAAATAAAAAAAACGTCAGTTGGAGGTCGTTCTCTGGGGAAACGACTTCCTATTACATGTTGAAAAATTTTCCTTCAGCTGGTCGTTCCCTGGGGAAGCGACCTCCTTCTTTAAAAATAAAAAAAAGAGGGCATTCTGGTATATATTTTTCAGAGTGTGGTATTTTGGAAATAAAAATTAAAAAAATGGGATATACATATAAAAAAATCCCCAAAAGTATCACAAAATAGATTATGGTAATGATGAATTTGAATATGGTGATGAATCACAAATCGATGAAGATGTTGGTGATGGTGATGAGAATTATAATGAGGAAGATTACTGAAACAATGAAGAAGAGGGTGAAACTAGATTACTGAAACTATATTTGCTTGATGTTAACCAAACAAACAAAATTTCTATGACCAAAATAAAAAAAAAATGTTATAATTGTAAGGATTAAAAATATATTTAAACCATAAATAAATCATGTACAAAATTAGACTACATAGTAAACAATAAGGTATTTACTCGTGTTATATTTTTGACATGCCCCGTGTCTATAATAATAATAATAATATTACAACAACAACAACAACAACAACAATAATAATAATAATAATAATAATAATAATAATAATAATAATAATAATAATAATAATAATAATAATAATAAATAAATAAATAAATAAATAAATAAATAAATAAATTATTAAATCTTTAACGACGTTAGGTGCACCTAGTACCTCGTTTTGATTAGGAGAGTTATCCGCTAGATGGAGCTGCCCTTATGAGAAATGTCATCCGTAGGAGGAGGGGGCTATCAACGAGACGTAAGCTCCCTAATTGATGTGTGCTGATGCGTTGTGGGATTGAGAGGAGAGAGCTATCCGTTAGATGGAGCCACCCCTAAGTGAAAGGCCACCCTTAGGAGGAAAGGGCTATCAATGAGATGAAGCCGCCTCTTGGTTCTCAATAATTAGTATTTTTACTTGTTTGATTTTCTATGATGATTTTAATGTTATTCATTTTGATTTTGCTTCACTATTAATTGGATTTTTAATATTTTTATCCGAACGGTTAAATCATAAATTTAGATGATTTTATTATGTGTATAACATAATCGTCTCAAGGTTGTAAAACAGTTATTCGTATCTTTTTGTGTTTTTCCTTCTAGTTGATGGTGATAGTTGTCTCTTCACTAAGTCTTTGTGACTTACCTTTTCATGTTGTTTATTTATTTATTTTTTTTTCAGATTCAGAGGTAGCTGAGTAGCAAACTGTTGGTAGATTCAAGTCTCTATCATAATTTTTTTGGGTAGGCCTATTTGATCGATGACCTTTTTTTGTAAAGTCTGTTGAGTCGTAATATACTTTGCAACTATTTTGAGTCTAGAAAGTCTTTTGGGCGATGTATTGAATGTTTAGATTATATTATTTGAATTTGACTGAATTTGAAGTTAAATAGGGATTTTGTAAATTTGAGAATGTTGAAGTTACAAAGGATACTCTGTTGAAATGATTATTCAGAATGTTGAAATGATTATTTGATAAATTGTTTAGTTAGTTAATAGGCTTGCTAGGCTAGGAGTATAGCTTGTGTGCCGGTCACGACGTTTAGTTTTTGAGCCGTGACAACTTTGGAGTTTAAATGCGATTATGCTTATAGGTCAAAATCAAATTATATAGGTTTATAGGATAATTGTGATTTGATATATATAAATCGGTTGTGATGAATTCCGACTAGACCTAACATGACAAAAATGTTGATAGATATGCTCAATGATATAGATATTATGGTGTATATGATATAATTTTGGGTTCTATAATCGGTGTGTTTTATGAATAGACTTGTTTTTATGAGTATAACTATGGTTGTTGTGTTATCATTGCCGAAATGTATATTTGAGTTAAATATATAAAGGTGACATGCTATGTGTACGTATTTTCTTATTACATGAATTAACCTAACCAAATGACATGCATCATGTAGATTGGTATGTGTAGAGTGCACCATGTAGATTGTGTTGGATCTTGTGTTGGGGTTATTCTGCAAATCTTAAACAAGAAGAAGATGAAATTAACGATGTTGAAGATTGCACAAATAAGTTCTAAAGCGTGTCACAAAACTTTAGGTTCAATTTTCCCCCACCAATCTATGTATATTAGATGTAAATAAGTTAACCGACGAATCTTCTTCGGGATACTTTGGAATCCTTGAAGTGAATTGCACATTCATATCAAGTCTATCGATCAATGTTATTTTACAAAATAAAGTTCTTTCATTTACTCTTGTGCACTAGAGAAAAGAAGAAATGAATATTTTTGACAGATATTTGACTCATGCAACATGAAAGTTGTTTTCTAATTTTTGCCTCTAAAATGTCTCTATTTATAGAAAAACTCATACCAATTGGTGAAAGAAAACAACTCTTGAAAAAGTTTATAACCGTTGGTAACTTAAAAGATACACTGGTTTGATGGCTAACAGATGCATTATGTAAGACCCTTAATTTGTTAAATTCTAATTTATGCAATTGGGGTATTTTGTGTTGAATTTCTAATGTTTTTAGCCAATTTTGTGGTATTTTGTGAGTTAAATGCCAAAAATATATTTTTGAAGACCCGATTAAAATTATTCGTCGATGAATAATTTAGTTTAATTATGGTGAATCTTTTGTCAAAGAATTTTTTTTCTGAGATGCAGCATTTTTCAGAAAAATTCATCTGCCGATTTAATTGCAGCGAGAGTAGATTTTTTTTTTTGTAAAAGTAGTTTAAGAGGTGATGTGATGTGACAGGGGTAATGAGGAATTTTTTTAAAATATCTATTTTTAGATATTTGTTATATACATATATATATATATGAAAGAAAGAAAAGGAAAAAGTAAACATTTCCCTGTAGCTGTCGCCCTCCAATTCTTCTTCTTCTCCTTCTCTGTTTCCAAACAAAAACCAAAGTGTTGGTTTTGAAAATAAACACAAACCACCATTTTTCTTCGACATCTAAGGTTCCTTTCGAGAAGTGTCAGAAGGGAAAGTTGCTCATTGTCATGCTGCGGTGCTAGTGAGCTAGTTTTCGAAGCGACGACGCGAGCGAAGTTTTTACCGTAATTAATCGCGGTGCCATAATCGGTTGTTAAAGTTGTCGTTAAGGTAAGGGCTCCTTTCAAATTTTTAGCTTGCATATAGGACTCTATATGTGTATTTGTGGATTTTGAATTTGATGAAGGTTATGTGTGAATTTGGGGAAAAGGAATTTAATGTGATTTTTGTGTGTTTTGGAGATTTAATATAGGTTGTTTATGTTTGGAAATGTGGAGTTTTGAATTTGGTGATTTATGGTTGAAAATTTTGGAGATTTAATATAGGTGATTTATATTTGGAAATGTGGAGTTTTGAATTTGGTGATTTATGGTTGAGATTTTTTGAGATTTAATATAAGTGATTTATGTTTGAATTTGGAGAGAATTAAATTTAAATTTGATGTGTTTGAGTTACGTTATGAGTTATTTTCAAATAAATGAGTTTTAACAGAAGTTAAAGCTGTGAAAAAGTTCAAATTTTAACTAAGTTAAAAAGTTTGAGTAAAAAGTTTGTTTGCAATTAATATGATTAGAGTTTAAAATGTTAATCTTTTAATTACTCTTGAACTGAGTTTAAAAAGAAAAAGTTTAGAGTATTTTATTAACTCAGAATTTCAGTGCTTTAATAGTCGAGTGTGTGTATGTGTGATTTGAACAATATTTGTTTTATTTAGTTTTAACTAAATAATGTAGATTATTTGGTTTTAAAAGTTTGGTGTGTGAAAAATATATAATTTGGGAAATTTTGTTGTGGTTGGATAAATTTTAGTTGCAAATAAATTGTTATAAATCTTTATGTTTATGTAGTTAGCTCCTTGAGTCTCGAAAAGGAATCGAGACCGTTGGCACCGAGTTAGCGGTGGGGAGAACTCTGATATATTAATGTTGTTGTGGTAATTCATGTTTGGTGTGATTGATGTGTTCATAATTAATATAATGAATTTTTGAGATGTGTTTTATGTGTGGATTTTGTGGAAAAATGAATTGATATGATTTGGTGTGAATTGTGGGATTATGAGTTAAATATGTTTGAGTATGCTCTGTGTTGAATTTGAAAAATCATTAGTGTTAAATGAGTATTAAAAATGGGGAATCATTTAATAGCTGCATTTACTTAATGATTGATGTGAAAAGAGTCAGAGTATGCTCTTGCATTTCATAGTACATGGTGACCGGATGGGTCATAGTGATAGTGGTGACCGAATGGGCCACGGGATGATGCCATGTGAATTGTTGGTTCATCTTATCCTTACGAGGATTATCGCGTCGTGCTGATCTGCGAGAGATTGCACTCTAGAAAACATTGTAAGGCCTATGAGAGGCGACACTTTAGTAAATCGTGCTAGCCTGTGAGAGACTGCACCTTGGTAATTAGTACTTAGGCATGTGATAGGCGGTACAATTATGATTTACGCCCCTTCGAGGAGGGTTTTGGTTTGGAATTCCGTAATCATGTGCATTGGCATATACACATTGTATTATGGTGCTTGGCACGCGAGTCATGTTTGATATACTATGACGGTTGTGTATACATACTCGATTGTTGTTTGTGATTGTGTCGTATTTGATGTTTGTGATTGATCGACTTGGTGTTGAAAGTGTTAGAATGATTTTGAAATGTTTTCAAAACTGAAAATCTGCAATTTTCACAGCTGTATTCGAATACAACAGGGTTGTAGTCGAATACAGTTATGCTATATTTGCTGCTGATTTGTGAATTCGCACTTGTATTCGGCTACGGAGATGTTGTAGTCGAATACAAATATCAAATTTTTGCCACTGACTTCGCAATTGTATTTGAATACAAGGAGGTTGTGGTCGAATACAAATGTGCAGGATTTTTCACTGTTTTCGCATCTGTATTCGAATACAAGGAGGCTGTATTCGAATACAGTTGTGCTATTTTTGCTGCTGACTTGTGAAATAACTCTGTATTCGAATACAAGGATGCTATATTCGAATACGACAGTGCAGTTTTGTTAAAAACTTCATTTTTCAACTTTGATTATGCATGTTTGGCATATGAAAACCCTTTCTAGATGTATGCTAAGTTGAAAGGTTATTTTGTGCATTTAAAATTTAAATGTTATGTGTTATTTGTTAATTTCGGTTGGTGACCGTTTATTATTGTGGATCGGGCTTACGCCCCAGGTAGTAAAGGTTGTGAGTAGTGCTGTAATTGCAACAACGTCGAAGACGTGGCATAGCAATGAGTTTGGATTTGTGATCAAAAGCATTGGGGCTTGATGCCGCTTGTGGATTCTCAGTACCCATTCACCCTTAGTTAGATTAATGATCAACTTAGGGTTTTATTTAAGAATTTTATTTATTTTCCCTTTCTTATTTCAAGGTTGTTGTCGCAAAGGAAACTTATGTATTTGAAACAAATTATTTTAGCCGATGTATTTTATATTTGGATATTTTGGATTTCGTTCCAAAAACTATTTCCGCTGTTTGTAATTATTGTTGACTTTGTCGTTGGGTTACGACTTAAATATTTTCTCCAAAAGTATTTCTTTATTTATGGATTTGATTTTAGTTACTTAAAAAAAAATACACTCAGCGTTAAAAATCGAGGTGTTGCACATTAAACTTTAGCATCGCAGCCACTTGGCCAAGTGATACATTAAGTTATTTAATTTTGCTAATTCCCTTCACAATCTCCCACCATTTTCAAAATATATCTAAATTCATTATTCTAAAAATCTCATGGTTTCAGATATCTTACAATTTGAACCATAACTTAGTAAGTTATGTTTTCCTCATCCCCAAATAGATCATTATACAAGCTTTGAACCAACTATTCATTAGAACAAGTGTGCATAACTTACAAATGAGATTTCAGTACCATTGATCGAAATATAAATATGACACATTTGATCAGACCGTGTGTCTCATATCCTTTTCATGAGAATTTAAGAGTCAAGCCCTTGAACTCTATGAAGCGATCCACTTCATTCTCATATAGGTGGACTATATCTGAAATGTACCCATAATTATACATTCCAGAAATATATATTATACATCCATTAAGAGGAGACTTCATCCTACCACTTTTATTTTATGGTCTTAGTACTTTTACCCTTTAGAATATATCTATTGTGAAGTACTTTAATCACTCTAATAGTGTACTTTCATCATTGAACTCATGACTTGATGTTACTCAAGTGTGAGTTGATCTTTTCACTATTGGTGATTATTTAGATATGAGCTTGTATCACATCCATAATGATGTTTTCAATGACTTCAACATCATATCCAAAAACATCATATCCTTGTCAACTCTTTCGTCAAAGAATTGCAAGATTCCTTTCAACTTTAATAAACTTTGGATATGCATTCATCCACATAGCTACACCTTTTATATATTCTTGATAGTGTTGATCAACTATCACCAATTCATGACACTGTTGCATTTAATCTCTTCACATTGTGTCACATACAATTAATAATCATCTCAATTATCACATACACAAAATTTTATGTCATTCTACCTTTTACTATATTTAATAAGCATCTCACTTTAAAATTTTACTTCTCTTTTCAATATATCCAAGTCTAAGATATAATACATTGAATGCATTAAATATATATACATGCTCATAAAAATTTATCATAATCGAATATCATAAGGTATGTCCAAAACATGTAAGTCATCTACTCCTTAACAAATAAAAATTCATTTCATTTATATTAAACAAACTATTTATTCATAGTTATATTATAACTAATACATGCATCATGAATTCTATTTGTTAATTCAAGTTTCATATTTGAATATGGTCTATGGTAAATCCAAATAAGTATCACAATAGAAAATAAAAATGAATAAAATCATTAAGATTTTCTATTACTTTATTGCATGAACATTTGTCAACTTGCAATAATTTTTAAACATATATCCAAATCATTTTTAACATCAAAATAAGCAAGAATTTGACAGATACTTTCATACTATTATAAACATATAATATAAGTTAATCAATTCTAAATTTAAGGCTTCTTGCATGAAACAACAATATCATTAAAACATGAACTTGATATTTATAACAATTCATAGACACACTCTTTTTAAAATAATTTTAAAACAATGCAACATACGAGCGGGAATCATAAACCAAACATATTAATACTTAGCAAGTTTCATATCTAAATTATTATAGATCGATATATAGTGAACTCATGAAAATGCATGAACAACTGTTTCTAATCAACTTTTGAAAACCCTAATATGAGTCTTGAGAATGACAACAAATTCAAAGAATTATATTCTTTGTTACCCACTTCAAAATAACATAGAAGCATATGATACTATCATGTATAAATAATATGAGAACATCAACTAAAACAGGGATATGCATCATCAGTAATATAAAATTTATGCATATACTATATTTATTTCTACCTTCTGTTTTCAAAACAGGGATATGTAATAAGAAGTAGATATGCGTTGAAAATAATCATTTTAAATTTCAATTTCATCCAAATAAATTAATGCATAATATAACACCGTAAGCAATCATACATTCAATGTACACGTACAACATGAAAATATTATAAAAAACATACAAATTATTATTTCATGTCATGATAATTTGTCTCTGGATCTTAGCATGAATTTAAGAAACCACAAATAAATAAATAAAATTGTGTACCCACCAAGATCATAAATAATAATGCAGAGTGTTGATCTTTTTCTCAAATTTGCAACCTAAAGCGTGTCACTTGTGTTAGGTTAAGGTGCAACTTAAATCATAAATATAATTGAACCTAAAGATTGTTGAATCTTGTGTTAGGTTATGTTGTAAATCTTAAACAAGAAGAAGATGAAATTGACGAAAATTCAAACGGGTTAACCGAAGAATTCTCTTTGGGATACTTAGCCTATCGATCAATGTTAGTTTACATAATAAAGTTTTTTCATTTACTCTCGTGCACTAGAGAAATGAAGAAATTGAAATTTTTGATAGAAATTTGACTTATATAACATGAAAATTGTGTTCTTATTTGTGCATCTAAATTGTCTCTATTTATAGAGAATCTCATACCAATTGGTGAAAGAAAACAACTCTTGAAAAAATTTGTAATCGTAGGTAAGCAACCACTTGATTAAATGATACATTAAGTTATTTAATTTTGCTACATTAATATAGCCATTAAAAAATTCCAAATATATTTTTGAAATTACTGTCACATATTGATATGTGTATATAGACTAAAATTTATTTTATCAAGTTTCCATTACTATACACTGATCGAATATTTTAACATAAATATTTGAACACAAATTAAAAATGGATTTAGAGATTACCTATGGGAGATATATATTTGATTTATATGACTAATCTATAATAGAGTAACATAATTCACACTAAAGCTTTATAATTAATCCAAAAACCAAATGCAAGACTTTCAAAACTGAAAGCTCACAATCGGAATCCATCAAAGACAAAATATCATATACATGGTGTGTGATCAGATCAAGCAAGAAAAATCAAAGAAACACAAAAACTGAAAAACCAAAGTCCATTTTGAAATTAACATTAAAAAGTTGAAACATCTAGAAAAATTGACAAAAATTGACTTGTTACCGTGAAAGCGTGATTTGTTATTATTGAAAAAATGGACTTTGCTTAGTTTGCGTATTTTTTTTGTTTGTTTTAGTCTGGTAACACCAAACCGTAACATAAGTTTTCGGCGGGTCTTTTAATTAATGAAACTTAATTACTTCATCTGACTCAGCAAACCGCTGTTTATAGGATAGGAGTGGATATTAATCATAATTTAAGTTTATTTTGAATTTGATTTCCTTTTTTATTTGTAATTTTGATAATGATTCGTTTCTTTTTTTTACTCAAGATAATGATTTGTTTGACACACAAGTATGCATCCTAAATTCTACGTAAATAATATCAAAAAACTAAATCGTAACTAAATCAAAATTGATCATACAAACTTTTTAGGATAACAATAATATCAAAAACTATGGTACAAAAGAAAAAAAAATTTATCTCGTATCATTTTATTTATCTGAAAATACTTCTTTTACGTAATTTATCTAAAAAATTATTAGTCACTTTAATCTTATATTTTTTTTATAAGATTAATCTTATATTTTAAATATGAATATAATCTACAAAGTCAATATACTTTCTTAAAAAACATTGCATTGCAATTATAATCTAAACTCAAAAGAGGAATATATATATTCTCTAAAAGAAAAAAGAACATTCCTCAAATAAATTAATAAGTAATCATATTTGTTATAAAACAATTATATTTTTTACAAAATAAGATCCTTAATTGATTTTTTTAATATTTGTTATTCATGATTAATAGAAAGACATTAAAATTCAGATATGTTTGTTTTTTACGATAAAATTCAGATATGCTTTTTTTTTTAACTCAATAAAATTCAGATATGATTTATTTGACAACAAAATTTTGATATTATTGAAAATATGCTAATGTGATAAATATATGTCCGAAAACCGTCAAAAACAAAAAACATGCAAGTTATAAATAGAAATTCAAAAGCAAAATCGTTTATCATGTAACATCACACTTGCTAGCACAGTAGGACTTTTTTTTTTTACTAATCTTTAGAGGCTTTAGTTAGAAAAGGAGTCTACCAAGAAATATCATGGTGGATAATTCGAAAACAGCTGAGAATAATAGTGAAGCGTGTGTGATGCTGTTTGGTGTTAACCTTCTGTCAAAAAATCCTACCCAAACTATTGAGTACGTGAACAATAGTTTGAGTCTTATAGAATTTAATTATAACCACAATAATGATGATAATTTAGAAAGTTCTGAAATTTCTAAATCAAAATATTTGTCTGATATTATTATTCAAAGTGATAACAATGATAATAGTTACATAGATAATTATGAAGTTCGACATTTGTGTGATGTCATTAGCAAAGAAAATAGTTCTAGAAACAATCTTAAAATGGGAGATTTTTCTGATATTATTATTGAAAGTGATGGTATTGAGAATAGTCGTAGAGAAAATTATGAAGTTCGAGATTATTTGTCTAAAATCAATATTCAAAGCGAAAAAAATAAGACTAATGATGACAATGACAATGATATGAACAAAAATTTTGAAGCCGGAAGTGATGACAATGACAATGACAATGATACAATAAAAAATTCCGAAGTCGGAGAAGATACGTGTCAGACGACTATTCAAGACGATGAATCAAGAAAAGGTATGTTTGCGACACTACTTAATCTTCTAAATTTTTTACTTACCAAATCATTGTAGTTTATTTGGTATATTTTAATAATTTTATTTTAAAAACATTAAAAAGTTATAATGTTTTTATTTTAGTGTTTTTTTAAACAAAATCAAAATTCAGAACTCAAAAATCAAATAGCTCCATCAAAATTAAAAACTGACTGATTTAGTTTTTTAGCTCGTAGTATATATAAGTTGTTAAAAGTATTAATTTTTTTCAAAATAATTGTGTTTATATGTGATATTTATGTTGCTTGATTTTGATTTTTTTTTAGTTTAGGGTATTTCAATTATAAAATATTGTGGATTATATAAATATAGTTACTTGTTTCTGGAATAATTATTGTGGATTTGAGCGGAACGGCTTCTATAGGAAATTTTGTTTTTTGATTTTAAGTTTTGAATAAAAGATGATGTAACAAATATAGTTATGAATTTCTTCAAAATAAAATAAAATTAATAAGAAATCCAAAAGAATTATTAATATTGCTAATCGTCACTTCAAAACAAATATTAACTTGAATATATTCTAGAAAATACATAATTAATTTAAGAAGATAAAAAATTGAAAAAAAATATTAACTTGAGTATATTTTAGAAAATACATAATGAATTTAGAAAGATAAACTAAAATTTAAATCATGATCTATTTTTATCGTGATATAATTAATTGAGAATTTTTTAATTATTTTTTATAGAATAATAATAATAACAATAATAGATATGTACTGTATTACAGTAAAATCATGGACAGAGGAAGAGCACAAGTCTTTCTTGTTAGGTTTGAAAGAATATGGAAAAGGTCGTTGGAAGGAAATATCAAAGGATTATGTGAATACCAAGACTCCTACCCAAGTTGCTAGTCATGCACAAAAGTATTTTCTCAGAATTGAAGGATATGGCAAAAACAAGCGCAGAAGTGTTTTTGATATCTCTCTGGTATATTTTTGAATTTTTTTTAGTGTGTTTAAGGTTTTTGTTATTCATACTTACTATATGTATTTACTATATGAAAAAATTAATCCCGACAGGAAGAATGTGAAAAATTCATAACTAATAAGAAGAATGTGAAACTTGAAAACCTTTAAAACTCTCTCTACCATTCTCCACCGACTTTCAATAAAGGTAAGTCTGATCATTGCATAAATTACTTTTATGATGACATGCAATTTCGTGAGATATTGTATATGATTTCTCACTCATACAACTTTTTCGTGTGCAGATGTTAGTTTTTGAGTTTGCAGCGGAGGATGGAAAATCGTTAACTAATGATGACATGCAAAGTCGTTAACTATATATATATGAAAAATCATTCTTTTGCAAATAAAGATTCAGTTAGTTTATTCATGAAGATCTAATTGGAAAAGAGTAGTTGAACCATGGACCATATATGTGTCCCTGAAATAGTTTATATTAATCTAACTTAATTATTGATTTGATTGTATTCTTGAACGTGAGGAAGATCTTCATACTTAGTCGATTTTTAAATTTAGTCAATTTTGATTTTTGTTTGTTTTTCTATTGTAACTAGTATAATAACCGTGCTATCGCACGGGTGGTGCGTCTTTTATATATTTTTATTTAATTAAGTATTTTCTATAATAAATAGAACAAAATAAATGAAGTTAATTACCAAACTAATATATTAGTTGTACTTAAAGTTATTAACATCACAGCAAAATAATTTATGATGTGGTTGTAGTTGTGAGAGTTAAAATTTCATGAAGATTTATTAGTGATAGTATTGTGGTTGCTATGGAGTATCCCAAAGAATATTGATTTGTAAAAAATAATTTTTCAAGACAATTTACAATGAAACTATCGTAATAATAGAATTTGAATGCTATTGATTAAGACATATAATAATAAATCATAGTTTACTAAAATATGTTTTACATGTAAAGAAATCTACCGTAGAAATGTCATCCATACATTATCAATCTTTGTAGGTTGGATATTGATGTTAAATTAGTAATGTATCATCAATAAATTTTGTAATGTCGAAAGACAACTTCATTTCTTGTATTTTTTGCATCAAGGGTCATAATTTGCACCAAAGCCCTGTAACATAATTTGCATCAAGGGTCATAATCTGCACCAAAACCCTGTAACATAATCTGCATGTTAATTAATATGATCTTATGATGTAATTTCAATTGTATTTTGATTGTTTGATAAGATAACAGAATATGAGAAATATAGTTAACAACATACTTTAACTTTTAATGGTTGGACTACATTCTCTATAGTATATTCTTTCTATAACATGTTCAATGTTAGTTGACGATCAATCTCAGCAAAATAATAATGATTGAAAATTGTCTTTCTATTGTAAAAATCTACCAAAAAAAAATCCAAATTGCTAATTGTATTTTTTACTATAAAACTAAGCACATTTGTTAAATTAGATTTATGTATACTATAGTAAAGCATTAATGTGGCATATCGATGATGGAATACTCAATAGATTAGTCTAAAGTACAATATTGAATTACAAAATAATTGAGCAAGACCTTAACTAATTGAAAAGTTGATTAAGTGAGTGATGATCTAAATTTATAAGTTATGTTGATCATTAGATGCTTTCAAGGTCTATAGTTGTATTTTTTTTAAGTCTGCATATGGAATAATTAAAAAAATAATATACTTACAAATCAAAGAGATTGGAAAACCTCTTTGTATACAACATTATTTGTTGTATATGATGTTTGCTTATATTTGTCATGTATTAAGATCTTCAACCCATTTTTGCTTTTAACTCTTTAAATAGCTACATATAACTGACCATGACTAAAGACTAACTTTGGCATGTATATCCTAAAGTAGTCCAATGATTGTCCTTGTGATTTGTTGATTTTCATACCATAGGAAACAACTATGGGAAATTGTCTCATAATTAGCTTGAAAGACCAAAGTGATTGAGAATGTGACATAGACATTCGTGCGATATATATCAAGTTCTCAATATTTTTTCCTGAAATTATCTTTGCCTCGAGCACATGATTTGCAAGCATTGTAACAATAAGTCTTGTTCCATTACACAAACCTTCAGATTGTGTAATGTGTTCAAAAATTCAGGGTACTACGTTATTACTAAAATTTTCTCTCAAGTAATAATTTAAAAATATATTCTTTATGCTATAGATAAAAGGATTTAATTTATTTGAATTAAATATAGTCAAATAAAACTGAAAATGATAATGAGTTGTAGTACTTTATTTTTGTGTATTTTTAAGGAAAATATATTTGATCAATAGTACATTAAATATGGCAATTAATATGTTGTATATATCTTGAATATTAATATGTGACAAATATTTGTTATGTGTTTTTTAATCTTTATTAATGTCAAATATTTGTCTCATGTTTTTTATATGCATCATTATAAATATTATCATGCATTTTATTATATTTATCAATGATAAATATTCGTCTTGTATTTTTTATTTATATGATTTTTATATTTATCGCAACTAATATTTGTCTAATATTATTTTTATGTATGAATTATAAATATTTATCCCGTAATTTTTTTTTAATATTCATCAATAACAAATTTTTGTCTTGTGATTTTTTATATTTAGAACTGTCAATTGAGTTTGATATTTGTCCTACGTTTTTTTTAATACTTTTATTATATTCATATTTTTCAATATTGAACATTTATCTCACGTATTAAATTAATTTATCTCTCTCTAAATTTATAATTAGAGCACCTTAAAATTTATCTCACTGTCTTATGTTTTTTTATTAGTATTAAAACCCTTCTAAACTATCACCTTAAAATTGGAGCACTTGATCTGTTTTCTTGCAAAGCTAAGTAAAAAAATATAAGAAAGTGGGTTGAAGTTAGATTAAAATTGTGGAAGGTAATTGGTTCTTTAGTTTTTTTATTGGAAGTTGATGACTTAAACTCTTTGTAATGTAATTGATTTTGTCTTTGTAGCCTAAAACATAATCGTAATAATTGAAGTTGAATTTATAACTTAATCTCTTTTGCAATCTTTACACTAATATATAACATATATCAATTTAATTAAAACCTATAATATATTATGATTTATGTTCATGATATCATTTTAACTAAAACCTTATGTGAAAATTCAATGACAATTGAGCACACATTAGATGGATATGTCCCAAGATCCAGTAAAATTTCATGATTTGTAGTATAAAATACATCAAAAAAACAATAGCAGAAACCACTGTGATTAGAGAACACAAAGGTGATTAGAGAGAGAAAGATGACATAAAATGTTGGAGTAGTCTCCAACAACATAGCAACCGTGGAGTTTGATTCACAATCTTCAATCTCTCTCGTGTTGGAGTAACCATATAACAATTGCTTCCTCTTCAATTATTTTGTTTGTTTTGCATAATAAATTTAAAACAAAAATACATTATCATGCATTTTATTATATTTATCAATGATAAATACTCGTCTAGTTTTTTATAGATATATATATATATATATATATATATATATATGTTTTTTTTTATTTATCGCAACTAATATTTGTCTAATATTATTTTTATGTATGAATTATAAATATTTATCCCGTATTATTTTTTAATATTCATCAATAACAAATTTTTGTCTTGTGATTTTTTTGTATTTACCACTGTCAATTGAGTTTGATATTTGTCCTACGTTTTTTTAATACTTTTATTATATTCATATTTTTCAATATTGAACATTTATCTCACGTATTAAATTAATTTATCTCTCTCTAAATTTATAATTAATGTTCAATATTTGTCTTATATTTTTTTATTAGTATTAAAACCCTTCTAAACTATCGCCTCAAAATTGGAGCACTTGATCTGTTTTCTTGCAAAGCTAAGTAAAAAAATATAAGAAAGTGGATTGAAGTTAGATTAAAATTGTGGAAGGTAATTGATTCTTTAGTTTTTTTTATTGGAAGTTGATGACTTAAACTCTCTGTAATGTAATTGATTTTGTCTTTGTAGCCTAAAACATAATTGTAATAATTGAAGTTGGATTTATAACTTAAACTTGTTTGCAATCTTTTCAATCGTGTGACAGATGTAAACAGTAATATATAACATATATCAATTTAATTAAAACCTATAATATATTATGATTTATGTTCATGATATCATTTTAACTAAAACCTTATGTGAAAATTCAATGACAATTGAGCACACATTAGATGGATATGTCCCAAGATCCAGTAAAATTTCATGATTTGTAGTATAAAATACATCAAAAAAACAATAGCAGAAACCACTGTGATTAGAGAACACAAAGGTGATTAGAGAGAGAAAGATGGCATAAAACGTTGGAGTAGTTTCCAACAACAGAGCAACCGTGGAGTTTGATTCACAATCTTCAATCTCTCTCGTGTTGGAGTAACCACATAGCAATTGCTTCCTCTTCAATTATTTTGTTTGTTTTGCATAATAAATTTAAAACAAAAATACATTAGCAATGAACTTGATAAATATTTTATAATCCAAAACTTGAGAAAGGAAAGCGATACTACCAAAACAATAAAGATAAAAAAAAGGAAATATGACAATGTGTTAGACAAAAGTAAAAAAACACAAATTTTAAATTATAGTTTTTCATTGTGAATCAATAGTTATGATGGAGAAGAGAGCACAAACGTTAAAAAAATGGTATAATTAAACATCAAGTTATGGATTAAAGTTCACATAAACATTAAATCAAATATGTGGTGGATGGAAAAGTAAAAAGAAAAAAGTTTGCACCCAAAGAGTAGATATGTAAATAGTTCCTAAAACACGGGAAGAAAAATAACAAATTTATATCCAAGATGCAACAAATAAAAGATGAGTAGTGAGTGTCACCGTCACTTGCAAAAAAATCATATATAGAATGAGAACAAAAATATTGAGAAGAATGATAGATAACCAAAACCACCAAATCAAAATGATTGAATAAATCACCGTCATTAGTAATTGTAAATAGTACAAATACAATAACAACATTTAAGAGCAAAAATTATGTAACAATAAGTAAGAACCCAAAATATAATCAACAAACATAAATGTGATATTAAATAACCAATTCTTATTCATTTTTGTGATTTTTTTTTTGTCTAGACAAATCTTTTCTCTCAATTTTGGAGAAAAATTTTCTTTTGAATAATACGACTCTATAAAATTGTTACAGTTAATAGATAAAATTCAGTTTTAAGTGGTTAATATAATTATTCAACGTCTTTATTGACACAGAAATCAATAGCCTTCTTCAATCCATTGTTAGCCACCTGCATCGGATTAAGAAAATTATCAAACATGAAAATTAAATAATATAATAGTAATAAAATTGCACCGCACGATCGAAGTGTTGAGAATGTAATTAACAAACAGAGTAAGAAATAGAAATCGTGAAAACAATGAAATTTGAGAATGAAGAGTAATTGGTTGATTGAAGAAAAGAAAAAAGAGAAGGAGAAGAAGTTACGGTATTGTGTATGGAATGGAAATGGATAAGTGAAAGTGGGTTGGTTTGGTGGTTCCAATTCATAAATATTTCAAAATGACAAAAATTTGAAGAAGTTGGATTATGTGCATAAAGTTAGAATAATTTACAATTGTGACCTTAAAATTTTTGCAAAGGTTAAATTTATGAATGATAAAATTGTATTTTTGGTATAGTTGAGAATTCTTATAGTGTATTGTAGACTACTATCTCTTTTTTTTATTAGTAAATTTCACCATAATTAATTTATGGGAATTTTAGTTAACATGAGACAAGACACCCAATCTAGTAATATCGACATCAGTTTCTATTATTTCATAACATGGTATACGTTCAAAAAAAAAAAACAAATTTTTCTTACCTTTTTTATTTCCCTTCTTCTCCTTTCTCTGCAATTTTTTTCCTCTTTCAATGGCAGAATTTCATGATCCACAAAAAAATCCTCATCCTCCTCTTGTACCTTTTCTTCCCCCAAATTGCAACCTTACCAATCACTTCTATATTCATCCAAATGAAAATCCTTCTCTTGTTTTGGTTTCACCAGTCTTGGATGGTTTGAACTATCATGCATGGGCCCGCACTATGTACATTTCTTTGGAGATGGACCATAAATTTGGCTTCATTGATGGAACAATCAAGAAACCAAATTCTCAAGACTCAAATTTTTTTGTTTTGGAAGAGTTGCAATACTCTCGTTATATCTTGGCTTTATCATTCGATTTCTCATGAGATTGTGAGCAGCATTTTATGGATTGACAAAGTTTTTTGTTTTTGGCAAGAACTCAAAAATTGGTTTTCTCAAGGTGACTTTGTTAGAATCTCTCAAATCACTTCAGATTTCTCCTCCATCAAGGAAGGCGATTCTTCGGTTACAACCTATTTCACAAATCTGAAGAAAATCGTTAACGAGTTCTTCAATCTTCACCCTATTTTGTCGTGTTCCTCTTCATTATCTAGTTGTTGCAAACACCTTGACTACATGGGGACCTATTGCTAATCCTTCTATTTATGGTCATAAATTTTTTTAAACAATTGGTGATGATAAATCTAGTTTTACCTGGATAAAATAACGTCTGCCAAGCATGAAACTAGGAATCACATTATTTCTTTTGTTCATTATGTTGAAACTCAATTTAACAAAAATGTTTAAATAATTTGATCTGATAATGGTTCTGAGTTTTCTATTGTTACTTTTTTTAATGAAAAATGTATTATTCATGATACTTGTGTTGAAACCCCTCAACAAAATGGGGTGGTTGAAATAAAGCATCAATATATCTTAAATATTGCTAGGGGTCTTATGTTTCAATCTCATATATCGCTTTCTTTTTGGAGCTATTCTGTTTCACATGTTGTTCATATTTTGAATTTTTTACTTTCTATGAAATTAGAAAAAATTTCTCCTAACTTTTTGTTATACAATAAAGATCATGTCCATGTTGTCCTTGCTCATAGCTCATCAATCTAGAGATCAATTTGGTCACCAATCTCGAGGTCATTTTCCTCATTTCGGCATTCAACTCGAGTTATAGGCTTGACCACTAATTTGAACAGTCTTGATACTCTTTAACTTGTGGTTTGGATTGTTAAAAATGATTTGTCTTGACTTTGTCTTTAATAGGGAACAACCAAAATGTTCTTCTGATCAATATGTCATCAATCTAGAGATCAATCTAGGTATCATTCTACATGTTTGTTTTTGCAAGTAGACCTTCAAATCATGACTTTTAATTTCTCATTAAATGTTGGAAAATCCATGTGCAAAATGCCAACTGATTTACAACATGTTTCCCTTTCAAGAAGATCCTTATTGTCAATTGTTCTTTAATAGAACAACTAGAACATTTTACTGAATGTTCTTCCATCATTCTTTAAACAAATGACTTAATAAATGACTCAATCTTGAAATGATTTCTTCTTCAAAGTTGATTCTCTTGGTGTATATTTATGAGTGCAATGAACTTGTTTATCATGAGAAGATTATTTAATAACAATTGAGAATGTTGTCCTTTATATGAGAGGAGAAATCTTTTGTTAAATCAATACTTCCTACAGTTTCTCTTGGTGTTTCACATGTTGTGTCTTGTCCAGAAGTATTACTGAGACACTTTAGTATTGGTATGAATTTATTGGACACTTTCTTCATGACGATGCTATCTTGAAGATGCAATAATCATTCTCTTTAATAATTGATATATGATATATTCTTTTTGATATTCTTTCATTATTGAGTATATACTTATGCACTTGATGATATGAATGACTTCTTACTTGTCCACTTATGCAATTCATGTTCCTTAAATTAAACTCAAGTTCCTCAATAGTAGATCACAATTGATAAATATTAATCACTTATTTCAAAAAGTTTGTTGACATTAAAACATATATCAACAAAAAATTTACCTCAACAATCTCTCCCTTTTTAAATGATGATAAAACTTTTGAATAAATCTTAAGTTTTATGGATGGATATAATAAAAAATTCAAGAATGTTCATAGATGTGTAATTAAACTCCCCTTAAATACATGCAAGAGTTTAATGTTTAACATTCTAATTAAATTGCCCCTAAACATATGCAAGAGTTTAATTCATAACATTTTTCATTTATTACTTCCATCATATATCAATCTTATATTTCTCTCCCCCTTTTGGCATCTATCATAAAAGTTGAGGAATAAAAAAAAAAGTACAACTATAGGGAGCAATAGTATGATTATATTACACATATAAATTATGTGGTTGATAAATGCATTCATATATCAAACTTGTCAAGTTTGCATTTATCATTAAAGAACATAGCTTGTATGATGATCAATAACCATTCTAGTCAACATCGCAATCAATATATGGGCAATGATAACAAAAGCAATATGACATAATTATATGTAAGCATTTTAACACACTCGAAAATCAGTCAATGAATTTTGTTGCAAGAAAAAAATATTTTCTAATAACTCCCCTAATATTATGAAATGAATATCCATTAATATTTTAATGTTTCATAACACAAGTAAGATGCCTTTTTGCTCTTTGTCCTCTTTCACCAGAGACAACCTTTTAATTTGAACATGATCACGCTTACTGTTAGAAATAAATCCATTTTTCATTTTTAGAAATAGATAAAATGAGAGCATATAGGAAAACAAAAAAAAAAGAGGAAAGTGACATCATGTCAAATATAATTTCTCTATTTACAAAACATTCTTATGCTAATAGTATGTGTATTTTTCAAAAACTAATTTTTTTTCAAGCACACAAATTAACAATAAGGCACATGTTCAAGCTTACTTTCATTAGTAAGTGTGTATGAGGCTTTTCGATTGTTGCTATTCCTATCTATCATTGATGACTCATCGTCATATGTATATTTTTCATTGTTTTTAGTCTTATCTATCTTTAATCATTAGTTAATTTAAGGAGTTATTTGATATATTTTGTTGATTTTAGTTATTGGAATTAATGAAATGTTTATGTTCTTATTTCCTTGATTAAGTAGAGATTTTTCGTAGTTTTGTGTTGTTTCTTTGTTTTAGTGTAGTGCTGGTGAGAAATCAACATGACCTATGTGTAGTATTTCAGCCATGTCTGGAGTTGTAGATGTCCAATTGGAGTCAAACCAAGTGCAAATGAAAACTAAAATCCATAGCTACAACTTTCATGAAGACATCGGTGCCAAATTCATACTCAAAAGAAGAGAAAAATGCAGTATATGTTAGACATAAGAGGTTTTGCGCCTGAAGCGCAAAAACCTGCGCCTGGGGCGCATTTCCGCCCCACTGACTTTGTCCAAGCGCGCCCGGAGCGCAAATTCCGTACTTGGGGCGCGTGGCACGCGACTGAATGTATAAAAACGTGTTTTTATCACTTTTTAGGTATCTTTTTGGATATTGGGAAGTTGGGAGATCTTCCAATAATTTGATCCTAATGAGATGTTTTTGAGGAAAGGTAAGCAGTGAGGTAGGTGTAGGAGCAAATGGTTCAATCTCATTTAGGAGTTGTTGATGTTCTTCAACCATATCATTGTGATAGGAGACATTAGTTTTGATCGAATGAAGAATATTTATTGTCAAGCACGTTCTGCTCTTATGGAGAACATTCTGATGCTGCTTCCAGAATGAAGGCATGAACCTTTTTGCTTAATTTGATTCTTCTCTCAGATTTTTTTGTTTTGCCACTGCATGATCAGACTTTGGAGTTTTGAGGATGATGTTTGAACATTATCAACTTTGTGATTTATTCAAATTTAACATTGTAATTATTTTTCTTCACCATTCTATCTTTCATCATGAAATCAACATAGTCATCAAACATAACATGCATAATTTCATCTACGATTTGGGCCTTGAGATTTTATATTCTATAATATTTATAGAATGTAGACTATTTAGAAAATATGCTTTTATGGCATTTTAAAATAAATTTGCTCATACTTTCTTTATCATGCAAAACATAGTAATGACATTAAAAAATGTGAAAGTATGATATGTTTTGCTTTCTATTTTTCAAAAATTCATATGAAGGTATGATCAAGATATTTTCTAATAGGGCCAAGATTAAAAACATAGCAAACAATTTTATGGCTTCTCCAAAAAATTATTTTTCAACACTTGATTCATTTAAAACTGTTTTAGCCATTTCTTGTAATTAATTTTTTAAAAAAAACAGCTCCATATTGTTGGAAAATTCTTTGACAAGAAAATCATGTGAAATATCAGTTTTATCAAAGAATGATTTTACAAATTTTCGTTGATCACTTCTTATAGAAATGACAATTCCATTTTAAAACACTTTTACAAGGAATTTTGAATAGTTTTTAAGACATCATCTTTATGCTTTTTAAAAATAAAATCCTTTTTATCTTTTTCAAAAGATTTACAACATGATTTGGTTGGAAATTCGTCTAAGTATAAAACCTTTTTTCTATAAAATGTAACATGAGGATGCTTGTTTTACCTCAACCATGTGGAGTTTAAAAAATAACTTTAAAACCAATTTTACAAAGTTATCTTTTGCATATAAAACATCCTTAATCTATGTAAAATCATTTCAACTAATGATACATGTAACTTTGATTTGTTAATGTTTCCAAAGGTTTTAGACCCTTCAAATTTTTGTAATGAGAGGAGGCACCATACTTTTCCATTCATGTGTATTGAGCAGACATTGTTATTGTATGAATGTCTTTTCTTGATTGTTGGATGATGATCCTGCATTACAACTTAGTAATGATTTTGGTACCCATATTTGTTTGGGTCCTTGATGGTTAGTGTATCTTCTTCCAAAAGATTGTTTTCTTATGATAACATTTTAACTCCATATGACTAATCTTGCTACAATAAGAACATTCCTTCTCAAATTTTTTGCAACCAAAATGTTCTGGTTTGTGATGAGAACGTTCTCCTGCAGACTGATTAGAATGCTCTGGTCTATTACGAGAATGTTTTTCTGCTGAATATTTTGAAATCCCATTTGGTTTTGATTGGCTTCTTTTCTAGGTGTTCGGGGACTAGATTTGATACATCATTCCTTTTGAATAGGTTTAGCTCTTCTTGCATAGCTAGTATCCATCCATCATCTAATAGGGCTTCGTATAAGGATATAGGATTAATTTCATAGAGCAAGCGAAACAGATATGTCTTCTTTAGAGCATATCTGGTTTTCAAGGAATCATTTGTGTTACCTATGATAAGAGTTTCTGGATGAGAGAACTTGTATTTCCATTCAATTTTAGATTCTTGATGCTATTGATTTAAGTTGTCAGGTGGATCTTCTAATACACTTTGAGCTAAGTTTGATGCTTCTTCAGTTTTATCTACTTCCTTTGCAATCTATTAATATGCAAAGTCTACATCTATCTTTGAATTTTTATGGTCAAATTTTTTGTCATCAAACTTGACATGGATTGATTGCTCAACGATCAGTGTTTCTTTGTTGTATACCCTATAGGCTATATATCTATGAGAGTATCCCAAAAAGATGCACTTTTGAGATCCTGAGTGTAACACCCCGGCCATTACCGTTACCGGCGATGCTACCTCACGACCTTCTCGCTCCCCCCTTTCCCACCGTGAAATCTAGCGAGTTTTTGCCTTCCGTGGGATTCAAGCCCGGTACCTAGGGGATAAGTACCGCCTCCACACAGTCCCACTACCAATTGAGCTGCTGGCCAATTGGTAGTGGGACTGTGTGGAGGCGGTACTTATCCCCTAGGTACCAGGCTCGAATCCCACGGAAGGCAAAAACTCGCTAGATTTCACGGTGGGAAAGGGGGGAGCGAGAAGATCGTGAGGTAGCATCGCCGGTAACAATAATGGCCGGGGTGTTACAGTGAGTCAAACTTGCCAAGATTGTCTTTGGTGTTCAAGATATAGCAAATACATCCAAACTGATGAAAATATGAAATGTTAGGCTTTATTACCTTCCACAATTCATAAGGAGTCTTATTGAGAATTGTTCTTATAAATGTAACATGCAGTGTTCACTGCTTCTGCCCAGAAGTGCATGGCAATGTTGATTTTGTAAATTATGGTGCATGCCATTTCTTGAGAGATCTATTTTTCCTTTCTACAACACTATTTTGTTGGGGTGTTCAAGGAGAAGAAAAATTATGTAAGATTTCATTCTCTTCACAAAAGTTTGTTAAGACAAACTCTCTCAAATTAAGTTTTGATGAAAATAAACAAAGATTAATTAAGAATATTAATTATGATTCTAAATGTTATGTTAATTTAATCTGTGCTCTTGAGTGTTTTTATTAAGGATAGGAACCAAGCAAAGCAAAGAAATAAGTCATGATCATAAACTATACAAAACAGAGAAAGATCAGCAGAATCAAGAAAGATTGTTACAGCCACTTCACCAATCTTTCTCCAACACTTCTACATTGATTATGCCTTAAATCTTTATACCAATTTCATCAGTACATGGCAAGGAACAGATAGGAATCATTTTTACTCAAAACGGTTCTCGGATCATTAAGAAAATTCATCATGAATCTAAGCATATCAAAAAACGGACTGCAACTTTCTCCAGTCTGGAACTGTCAAGAAAGTTGAACAAAACTGAACTTCAAGATTGAGTATAAGTCCTCAGATTAAAAACTGCAAAAGCAAATTGCAGTTATCACAACTGTTCATCTCTTCTGAAACAGTTTTCATTCCCTCAAACTATCATCTTCCTCCAAAGTCATTTTCAATCTCTTTTTCTCAGCATCAAAAATGGCTCGAACCAAGCAATCTGCTCGCAAAAATGCAAGCACTGAAACTCCATCACCATCATCATCCTTCTCACCAGTTTACAATCGTTCACCTTCACCTCCACCCAGGCCAACTCCTCCAAAACACTCATCAGACTCCTCTTTTTCTGATTATCTGTCTTCGTCCCCTGAGTCCAACCCTAACACCTCCATTCCTGAACTTGTATCCTCTGTTCTTCCTCCTCTCCATTCCTGTCAAACCCCAAATTTTACTCAAGTTCCTCCTCATTTAAGAACATCTTTTTCCAAACCCACACCACCACCACAAAAATTTGTCAATCCTCCAGCACCTAAAAGGCGCTCAATGAGAATTCTGGCAGGAATTGGGACCTCAAGGACACCAATCACTAAACCTGCCTACTTCATCATCTCAGACACTGAATCATATGAATCATCGATACTCCTGCTCCTTCAACAAAACCTATCACTTCAACAAAAACCTCTTTTTCATCTCAGACTCCTACATCATAAACCTCAATACCAACCCCCTCTAAATCATCATTTTCTGAAGCCTCTCAATCTACTCCTTCAAACCAGAAACAAAGACCAATGACTGATTTTTTCTCCTCCCCCAAATCTACTCAACCTAAAACCCGTGCCCTAAAAACAAAAACCACCATTTCAACCTCAAAATTTCTGGCAAGAACAAACTTACCCATTCGCTAGAGATTCAAAACAACTATACCTAAAAACAAATTCCTTCTTTCCCCTTCCTCATCTCAAGAACGTTCCCCAACCCCAACACCTTCTCCCACCCCAATGCAAGAACGTTCTCCTACTCCTTCCGCTACAACTATTCACGAAAATCTTACCCCTACTCCCGAACGTTTTCCAGTTCAAGAACGTTCTCCTATCCCTCCCCATTTTTCTTCTCCTCCTGAAGAACGTTCTCCTAACTCGGAACGTTCTCCCACTACTTCTCCTTCCCATGCTCCAAACACATCCTTCCCTACTCAAACACGCTCTCCCATTCGAGAATGTTCTCATGAATATCAACAATCTCCCTCTCTAACTCAAGCACGTTCACCTCCCGAAGAACGTTCTCCGTCTTACGATCCTTCAAAAACCACCAAACGACCACTTTCACCTCAATCTCCTTCCTCCCCTCTCTCTGAACCTTCCTCTGACCCTGACTCTCCTATGCCACCATCTCCACCCTCCAAAAAGACCAAGCCAAATACCACTCCTCTGATTCCTCCCACTGCCACCAAACTTTTTAAAGACAAATGGGCTCAAAGGCTCATTGGTGTTGGCAGAGTTTTCATCTTCGACAAACTCATAGTCGATGGCAACACTGTCAAACATTTTACTGATGCCCTAGGCTGGACTGCATTTCTGCAAATTTCTGAACCACACTATCCAGATGTTGTTCGCGCCTTCTACTGTCAGGCCAAAACATTCCCTGACAAATCTCTATTCATTTCCACTATCAAGGGAATTGAGATCAGATTGACTCCTGACATTTTGGCCTCAATCTTAGATCTCCCTACTGAAGGTCCTGCTGTTTTTGGAAAATCCTGGTATGCAGCTCTCAATCTTAAAGAGACTGCAGTTCTCTCCGAACTCTTTCAAGAGAATTTCACTAGGTATCTGTCAACATTCCTTCGCCTTCTTCCTAAAATTTTCAACAACATGAGTCAACATACTCTTCTTCCTCACTGTGGAAGCAATGAGTATGTCTCTGAAAACGACGCACTGATCATCTATCACCTGCTCAACTGCAAGCGTCTCAACCTTCCTCATCTGATACTTCATCACATGATCGCTGCTGCCAACAAAGACTACAAGAAGAATATTGTTCCTTATGGTATGATTCTTACAAAAGTCTTTAATCATTTTCATATCCCTCTGACAAATGAAACATCTCTTATCAAAATCTCCAAATTTTCCACCAAAAACATGTCCCATATGAAAATCAACCTCACCCGACACCCTTCTCCCCCACCTGAATCACAGCCACGATATCCACAAACCAACCGACCCAGAACCCGACAGTCTGCGCCACTCATTCATTCATTTCCTTCCACCCTAAAAAGAAAACGTTCTACCAGACAGGAAGCTCCTGTTACAGTCCCCACATCACCATCTCCTTCACCAGCTAGGGCTACTGATAAAACTCCAAAACGTTCTCCTTATATCCCAAAACGTTCATCAGAAAATCCAGAACTTTCTCCACATAACCCAGAACGATCACCACAAAACCCAGAATGTTCTAATCCTGCTCAAGAAAGTTCCCCTCCAAACAGAGAACGTTCTCTTACCCCTCCTCCTAACAATACAACATTCTCTATTTTTCCCCAACAATCCACCATTTCTTCCACAGATTTCATCTCTGTATCTCAGCTTCTTCGTTCTCCCCTTGACCCCATGACAACATTGCTTTCTCACCAAAATGTCTCTGCCATGTCACCAGCATACATTTCTCCTCAAACCACCACGTCATCTATTTTTGGCATTAGTCAATTCTTGGCTTCTTCCGAACCTTCCAACAACGCTACTTCATCCTATCAATCCAATCCTCAGCCACTACCTGCCTCTCTCCTAGCTGTCTCTGCTCCATCAACCAGCACTACTCCCATTCCCCCACCAATCATGAATCCTCCAAAGGAACCCACCAACTTTGAAATAATGGCCACTCTGCAACTCCTCTTGGCTCAACAGACTCAGCTGCAATCCTGGCTCATGGATACACTTGCACCCAAGCTCGGTGTGCCTCCTTCTCCTCCTTTTCACGCTGCTCCTGCTCCTGAGCCTGTCCCTGTACCGTCCAAGTCTCAATCATCAGAAGGATCTTCTCATTCTTTAGCAAAATAGGGATCTTTTCATTCTTTGCATTAGTTATATCACTAAAAACATCTACTGCATCAATTGAGGGGGAGTTTTTACCCTCTTCAAAATTAAAATTAGAATCAGAATTAAAATCTAAATTAACATGTTTGTCATCATCAAAAAGGGGGAGATTGTTAAGAAAAACTCTCAAATTAAGTTTTGATGAAAATAAACAAAGATTAATTAAGAATATTAATTATGATTCTAAATGTTATGTTAATTTAATCTGTGCTCTTGAGTGTTTTTATTAAAGATAGGAACCAAGCAAAGCAAAGAAATAAGTCATGATCATAAACTATACAAAACAGAGAAAGATCAGTAGAATCAAGAAAGATTGTTACAGCCACTTCACCAATCTTTCTCCAACACTTCTACATTGATTATGCCTTAAATCTTTATACCAATTTCATCAGTACATGGCAAGGAACAGATAGGAATCATTTTTACTCAAAACGGTTCTCGGATCATTAAGAAAATTCATCATGAATCTAAGCATATCAAAAAACGGACTGCAATTTTCTCCAGTCTGGAATTGTCAAGAAAGTTGAACAAAACTGAACTTCAAGATTGAGTATAAGTCCTCAGATTATTCAGAAGTCTATCAGACCAGATTGATTATCTTTCTCCACCTATAATCAACGTTCTCCGTTTTTTAGAAGAACAATCTCTGTTTCTGCAGAAGAAGACTTCTCATTTCTGCAGAAAAAATATTCACTCCTTTCTAAACAATTTTGGATCAAATTAAACATCCAAATCGAAGCCCAATTATTATCAAATATTATCAAAGCTTAATGGATCATTATAGCACGCAACAAGTCTGTTTGAAATCAAGCAAAACGGCCCAAAACAGAAAGCCCAAAACTGTCACATGAATGGTGCTCTTTTTGTCAATAGATTCATTGCTTCTGTCAGAAGGAAAACAGAGCACTCCCAACAGCTCTTTCTGACCAGAATTAATTGCTCAAAACATCTATAAAAGGAAGGCAAATTCGCAAGCATCATTGAGATCTTCAAGTGCCAAGTATTCTCATTAAATCATATTCACTTGCATTCTTGAAGCTCTCTCATTCACAAAAGAAATCAGGCTGAACCAAATACATACTTCCAGTTTTATTCTACTGAGTTCTTTCTCGGTTCCGAATCTTTTCTCAAACAAGAGTTGAGCAAAATTAGATTCAAACAAACCTTTCAAATTATTATTGTATAAACTCATAACTATAAGGATTGTTTATAGTTTGAGTGTGATTAAAAGAGTTAACTTTAAAATCCTAACAGATTAGTTAGGTGACCTGATTAATCCTTTTTGGGTGGAAAGGTAGTGTAGTTACAGATCAAGGTTGATCTTTAACAGTGATTGTTCTCCCTTTCTCTTTGAACACTAAGTGAAAATCTCACAGTTGTGAGGACTGGACGTAGCCCACGTTGGGTGAACCATGATATATTCTTGTGTGGTATTTCTTCCTTATCTCTATTTACATTCAGTTATTGTTATTATCAAAAGTAAATAGAGAAACTAAAACTGTGATTTTAACTAATCAAGAACGTTCTGCATTTTCTGTTTTAAAACCAAGAACGTTCTTCGTTTCTGTTTTTATAACCAAGATCATTCTTGAGTTGTTTTCTTAAGTTTTTAACAGGAAATTTTAAATAGGCAAGATTACAATTCAAACCCCCTTCCTTGTAACTTGACATTGCTACTTCAAAGTTTTCAAAAAAATTGTTTTCAAATTCACCTCCATGATCACTACGAATTGTTGTTATACACAACTCTTTTTCATTTTGCACTTGTTTGCAAAAGATAGTGAATACTTTATGTGACTCATCTTTGTGCTTTAGGAATTTTACTCATGTCCATATGGAATAGTCATCAACAATAACGAGTCCATACTTTTTACCACTGACAAAGGTAGTCTTTATAGGACAATGTTTTTGGAAGAAAAAGAATATTTTGTTTGTTTCCCTTTCAAACATGCCTCTCAAAGAAAAATTGAGTTGTACTTAAGATTAGGCAAGCCTCTAGCAAATTCAAGTCTTTTCTCAAGTTGGCATGTCCTAATCTTTTGTGCCATATCAGTTGTTCGTCGCTTATAAACTTAAGACACATTACTTCTTGTTTGTTTAAATAAGATAAATTTATTTTGTAAATGTTGTTTTTCCTTTGGCCAATAAATACTATGAATCCATTAGTCATTTTACAAATAAAACATTCTTAATATAGGGAATAAAACCATTACCTACGATGTTGTGTCCAGGTACCATGACTGGTGTTTCAACATTTTTTGTAAGGATATTTGGAAGATAGATTATTCTATTTGTAGGTACCTTAATTTGGTTGGGTCTCAGTATGTTAGTTTTAAAAGGTATCTTGTCTTTCCATGTTTTCAGCATAACACAAGTTAGTTTGGTGTGATCTTTCTTATGGTAGTATGCACAAACAATATCAGGATGATTAAATCTAGGGTTTTCAGTCGTTTCTTCAAAGCCTATTGTTTTTACTAACACTATAGATCATAGAAGCTTGTTTTCTTCTATCTATGCCTTTAGCTAGAAACTCTTGAAAGGCTAATTCATACTTAACATAATTGCAGACTTTATCCTCTGAGGTTTTTGAAATCTTCTATTTTAGAGTTAGATTTTCCCTTTTTAGGTTTTTAAGATGTCATGAGCTTTTCTAAGAGACTTACGTTTTTAAGAAACCTTATGATTTTTGTTGAAAAACTCATTTAGCATATCTATGAGTTCACTACCAGATATGTCAGAAAATACGTCAATTTCTTCATCAACAGTCTCAAAGTTAGAGTCAGTGTTAATATCTGCCATCAGAGCCATGTTTGCATGCTCTTCATCTTCATCAAATGATTCATCAAAGTCAACTCAAATTGCCATAAGACCTTTCTTCTTGGTCTTGAAGTTTTTCCTGTGGGATTTTTCTTTCTCAAGTTTAGGACATTCTAATTTGAAAAGACCTGGTTCCATCAATTCATAACAGGTGAGCTTTCCTTTGTCTAGCTTTTCACTTCCTTCTCTGCTATTTTGGGATCGTCTGAAATCCCTTTTAGGAAATGACTTCTTTTTGTTATTCCACATGACCTGGTTTTTTATTGAGATAAAGAACAACTCTTCATCATCTGAATCTTCACTCTGATCTTCCATTTCTCTTTCCTCTAAGTCTTAAATTGCTTGCAGAGCCTTCGAACTTGTCTTCTTTCCATGGGATTTGAGAGCCAGGGATTTAGACTTTTTCTTGGGATCATCTTCAACTAGTTCAATCTCATGGGATTTGAGTGAACTTATTAGCTCTTTCATAGGTAGTTTGTTTAGATCCTTGGCTTTTATAATAGTTGTTACCTTAGGTCTACATTTACTTGGAAGTCTTATGAGGATGTTTTTGACGTGGTCGGCAATAGTGTAGATAGAAACCATAGTTTGGAATCTGGCAAACATTTTTTCAATGTCTTAATCTTCTACCATATGAAAAAGTTCATACTTTCTGACGAGTAGATTAGTTTTGGCTTCCTGTACTTGCTTTTCCTTCGTAGTTAAGAACCAGAGCATCAAAGATACTCTGAACTATATCTTTGAAGTTTATGGCTTTATGATGCATTTTGTATTGTTTCTTTTGGTCATCGTCGAAGTTCATTCTCGATATTTCAGTAACAATACCATCTTTTTGAGCTTCATAGCCATCTTCGACTATGTCTCATAGTTTAGGATCGGGAGAGATGTAGAAACATCTGAGTCTTTCTTTCTAGTACTTGAATCTTTCTCAATTAAATAGAGGAGGCCTGTTAACGTTTCCTCTTGTAACTTCGTCAGCACAATTAGCCACAAGGGATAAAAATCACAAGAATGGGAGGTTTGAATTGTGTTTTTAAAAAAAAATTGTGAGGCTATACTAAAGTAAAGAAAATTAAGTATGTTAACGAAAAAAATGAGTATAGAGACACAACGATATTTCCTGGTTAACCACCAACACAATTCCTATGCCCATTCTTTTCAACCTGAAAGATTGAATCCACTAGTTTATCACTAAACAAGACTTACATTTGAACACCTACCAGTCACACTGATTGTGTTCAATCTTCTCAACCTTCTAGCTTAGTACAATCAAGTTGTTGAGGAAAGCAGCCGCCACTAGAAAAACTTTCCAAAAACTGATCTTGTAATGATTCGGCGTATTTTTTTAAATAGTTGGGACACAAAAGATACGTTGATCACAGAATGTCTTAAGACTTTCAAACAAGTAACTCATTCAGGATGTGTAACAGAGGATCCACAATTGCTTTTTCTTCAGATCGTTGACCTTTTCAAAGCATTGACTATTTCAAAGGATACATAAAAGTTATGAGTCAGGCGATCAGATGCTTGGTGTGTTTATTAGAGGCATATACAATAACTTTCTTGTCACACTTATCAGAGGCAGAGGCAGAGCATTTCATGTCACGCTTATTCGAGGAAGAACATTTCTAGTTGCGCTTATCAGAGCAGAGGCAAAAAATTTCTTGTCATGCTTATTAGAGGATGATGAGAAGAATCCAGGTTGAGTTCATTAGAGGAAATAAACTACGACATTGCTTTACATTTATCAAAGGCACTGGGACGCAATGTATTTCCTTATATGAAACTTAGCAAAACGAAAAAAGGAGAAGTCGTGTTGTATCTTTGTCTTCTATTTATCAAAGGATACACTGATTTCAGATTTGTGCACTTAATCACAATGTTAATGCATTAAATTGTTCCTTTAAACGATTTTGTTATCATCAAAACAAGTGAGGGGGTATATTTCTTCAAATCTACATGGTTCCAACAATTTCTTTTGAATGGATTCAAATCTTCTTGCATAACCATTATCCATCCAACATCTAATAGAGCTTCATCTATAGTTGTAGGTTCAATTTTAGATAGTAGTTCAAACATAGATGTTTCTTTAAAAGCGGATTTAGTTTTTAGAGGATAATCTTCACTTTCTATGATCAAAGAGTCTGTATGAGAAGATATGCATTTCCATCCTGGTTTGGATTCCTGGCGATCTTGATTAGTGGGAGGTTTGTTATTGTTTTTTCTTGGGTTATCAGGCATGTCTTTTGATTCATTGGTGGCTGATATATTTGGTTCCTCTCATATTTTTAGATCTACAAAGTCTACATCTAGCTTTGACTTTTTATGGTCAAGCTTGACATGAATTTATTCCTCAACGACAAATGTTTCTTTGTTTTATACTCTATAGTCTTTAGACCTTTAAGACAAAGGAGAACTTTTGAGACCGTGAATCAAATTTGCCAAGATTTTATTTGGTATTCAAAATATAGCATATGCAACCAAATTGATGAAAGTATGAAATTTTGGGATTTATTCCTTTCCACAGTTCATAAGAAGTCTTATTAAGAAAAGTTCTAATATAGATTATATTCTAAATATAACATGCGGTGTTCAGTGCTTCTGCCCAAAAGTGCTTGGCAACATTCATTTCGTGAACCATGGTGCGTTCCATTTCATGATGAGATATTTTTTTTCTTTCTACAAAACCATCTACATATTGAACATCTTAAATAGTTGTAGAGTTAGAATAACCTATAATACCTTTTCCTTTGATTTGAGCTTGATCATTGTTTCCAAAGGTAACCGATCCTCCATACTTTTTGTCAAATGAGGTGAAACATCTTTTATCTCTTGTCATGTGTCTTAAACAACCACCATCCAAGAACCATGAATTTTTCTTGACACTTTGAGAAGATTTCTCACTAGTTTTAGAGTTTGCCATGAGACAATTATTTTCTTCTTTTTCTTCTTCTAAGTTAGACTCATCAAAATCATCCCAATTTGCTATCATGGATTTCTTTTTGAAGAGAAATTTCTTCTTTCCCTTTTTGTTGAGAGGACATTTAGTTTTGTAGCATCCTAGCTTGTTGCATCCATATCATGTGACTTGACTTATATCAACTCTCGTTTTTGGATTTTTCTTTATGTTTGCAAAATTTATTATGAGTTGGTTTCTTTTTCTCATTAACCTTTGAATGTTTCTTTAAATGAGAGCTAGTTCATCTTCCTTTATTTCAGTTTCATCTGTTTCTTTTTTTTTTTTTTTTATGATGAACTTTCTTAGTTATTTTGAGACGTTTTTAACGTAATCATCTTTCCTTTTCTTGAGGGTATGTCACCTTTAAGGATGACTTCTTAGTGATCCAATAATATCTATTAAGCTTTAAGTGCTTATGTTGTTTGATTGAGTTATGGATGTGAACATTGGCCTCCAGTTACTAGATAGACTTCTAAGGATTTTTTGTATCCTCTCTTGAGACGTGTATGTTTTTCCTAGTGATCTTAGTTCATTTACAATGCTTGTGAACCTTGAGTACATTTCATCAATGGTTTCACTTTCATTCATTTCAAACATTTTGAACTTTCTAGCTCCAATGTCAGTTTTGGTTTCTTTGATATGACTTCTTACTTCATGGTGACGCTTTAGAGTGCCCCAAACTTCCTTTGTAGATTTGCATCATCTACTCTTTCACTTTTTTCCCTACTTAAAGCACGTGCTAAGAATAATTGAGCTTTGAGTTTAGGAGTACTTTACCATGTTCTACAGCTTTCCATGATTCTTATGGCTTAATCGTCGTTCCTAGATGTGATGAGTCATTTATTATAATTTAGTCTTCATATGTGTTTACTTTCCATATTCTTGTGTCTTTAAATTTGAGAAACAATTCCATCTTTTCTTTCTAGAAGTAATATCTAGTTCCATCAAAGTATAGAGGTCTATTTGATGATCCTCCTTCATTTATGTATTTGACTTTTGATATTTCTTCTTCCCTGCAAAATTTCCTTGAGCACTTGTTAGAATGCTCAAACCCTTAGAAGCAGATCTCTAATGCCAATTAAAGTGAAATTTAAATTTATAAGGAATGAGTTTGAATTGTGACCCTTTTTAAAACATATTTGTACTTGAAAATTCGTTCTCAATCTTTAAAACGTGAAATATTTAGAACTTGATAATGTTAACCATAATTAGTGTTAAAAGAACAAGTAGGGTGAATATTTAGAATTTGATAATGTTAACCATAATTAGTGATAAAAGAACAAGTAAGGTGATTGAGTGCGTGAGCACTGTAAAACCAAATAAGAGGTGAAGAGAAAAGATATCACAACAATTTTATACTACTTCGCCCAAACATCTGAGTTACATTCGTAGTTATAAAAATTTATTTAAAAATAATAGAGTCGTGGGTTAAACATGTGAGGTTGGAGTCATGAGTTATGGAGCTTCTATCTTTCTTTATTTTTTGAAGAAATTGACTATAGAGTAAATCAATTTTACACTGACATCTAGTAACACCCTTGATTTTATCCTTAAAAATTATCAAATAATTATTAAATCAACGGTTTTTATTTGTTTTCTGTGAAAATAGTTTACGGTGTCCATTAAACAATTATTATTCTATTTTAATTAATTAGTTTTTAATAAAATTTTAATTAGTTATTAGTTTAATGTTGCAATGTAATGACTTAGCACATTATATTATATGTCAGCATCTACAAAATTGGTGTAATTCTTCTGTGCTCAATTTTAGGGGGTCTCTTCTTCAAAGTAGTAAAGGTAAAGTTTCACTCAAACGTGGTTTAAAAAAACCATTATCAAATTTAATTCATACATAATAGTATTATTAGCATCATATTATTAATTGATTTATAATCAATCTTACCCATAATTTCCTATAATTAATTTTTGTATGAAATAAAATAACAGTAATATTATTAAAATATTACATGAGACACAAATAAAAAACTTTAAGTCTCGTTTTTTATTTATTAAATGTGTTCCGTACAAGACATTCTTGTATCAAATTTTATTTTCTAATAATATTACTCATTAAATAATAATAGGTATTTCATGCATAAAATCATGGACAATAGAAGGGCACAAGACATTCTTGATGGGTTTAATGGAACGCGGTTGGAAGCAAATATTAAAAGGATCATGTGAAATCCAAGACTCCTACCAAGTTGCTAGACATGCACAAATATATTTTCTTAGAATTTTCACTTTTTTTTGTTCTTCACTGTGTGTTTGAGATTTTTTATATCCATCCTCCCGCAACTCTCAATTGAGGTAAGTCTGATCATAATACATAAATTACTTAATAACAAATTGTCTATGAGTACACGTCTATCATTTTATTGGTGCTTAAATTTGTAAGTTTCAATTTAATATATTGCTTGTATGAATAAGAACTTTGAAACTTGTAAATGCAAAATTGATTTAATTAAAATACTGTGATGTTTTGATGATAACAATGATGATAGAATAATTATTCCTTAACTCTTTGTTAAATGTGTATATTAAGTTAGAAGATAAAATAATATATTAATGACTATCTATTTTAAGTTAGCATAAATTATGAATAATATAAAAATAATAACCGAAATGTTATTAACATAAAGAATATTATTATCTAATAGATGAATCTTCATTTGATCGCAACATATGAATCACTTAAATAATATTAACAAGGGCTTTGTAATGAACATCCTATGACTTATACTCCGAGTCAAAATAAAAAGACAACATAAATCAGTCAATATGTATTTTTTGATCACAAAGCCAAAGAGTGCTATAATTATCATATCTCTAAAAACGTCAAGTATAAGTCAAGACTTTTGTTGATTATTTGTTCAACACTCTAAGAAGAAAAATATGTGACATTAAGTAACATAATCTTCTAACAAAAGAAGCCTCTTGAAAAGTCAATGCTTTGATAAAGTCAAATCCTCTAAAGAAATAAATGACTCCGGAATGTTCTTATAAAGAAATGGATCTTCTGGTAAAGCTATCATCTTAAAAAGTCAATGCCTCTGAGTCAATAAGTCAACGTTAAAGTCAACAAAACTCCTTTGAGAACGAAATTTGTTCCTTTGATGAATAATACATTTGACATGACACCAGAACATGAAACATCATGATAAGAATGTTGCGCGACGGAACCAAAACCACCTTCACTGATTAAGAGGTGATTGGTTCGACATTGAAAAGAGAAACTTGTGAGCGTGTTGGAGAAGTCTCTTGGATCTGAGTCCATTAGGCTTAAGGAACGAGCCATTAAGCCCTTGAAGTTTTGGGGAAAATGTTATGGATTTTAATGGTAGAGAAAAGTGGATATTCATATTCTATCTTTCATTAATTTAATTTATTCTGAGATTTTTTTTTTATTTTTCTCTAATTTTATAGATTGGACAAAGCAATGTGAATTTCCGGATTTTTTTGGTCAAAGAAGAAGATAGGAGTTTGTGGTTGGTGAATTCTTTCATTTATAAAATTATTTTTCTGAGAGTTTGTGGAATGAGTTTGATTTGAGGATGAATTTGGTTTTTTGTTATTGATATAATTGGATGAATTTGATTTAATTTTGTTCATCGACTATTTTATTTTCTTTATTTTTATTTATAAATTATAAATAAATCATTGTTGATATTTGCACATTAGTATAAATAGCCATGTCACACAATGACACGTCAACAATAATTAATCTAATCAATAATTTTTAATTAAAAAATAAAAAAATTCAAAATTATAGAGATATAAATATATATAATTATATGGATGAAAAATATATTTAAATATATTTGTAATATAAAAAACAACTTAATAAAGAGGTATCCTTTTACTTCTTTGTCATTAAATTATTTTATATTAAACTTAAATATATTTTTGTTCTTTATT
>JBBPBP010000001.1:43813778-43837249 GCA_037974735.1 Cicer chorassanicum
AAAAAAAAAAAGGCTTACAAAAAAAAAGGTAGTTGTATTGTTGAAAGTAGTGCACACTACCTGTTTGACAAAATTCCTAAGAGTAATTTTGTTTTTTTTTTTCAATCACATTACTACTACTTTGTGTTATTTTAAGTTCTTCGTACCAATTTGATTCAAAAATATTGAGGTTCTTGTTGATTCAATTAAGAACTTGAAGAGAGCAATTGAGTGGAAAAAGGCAAGAGGGATTCATTATAAAAAAAGCCTAAATTGAGTGAAACACGAGTGACGAATTCAAGAGTGTAAACACGTGAGCTGTGTGGTGAGGTCCTTTTCTTTCACTTTTGTTTGTTTTCTTTTTTTTGTTTAAAATATGGCAGGAATAGGTGGTGATGATAGCCCTCCCCAAGGGGGACACAACAGATTGTTAGCAACAGATTGTTAGTGGAGGCTATAGCTGCTCAAATGCAAAGAATGTTGAGGGAACATACTGAAGATTTACATGCTAGAATTGAACAGTTAGAAAATCAAGAAAATCATGGTGATGACGGAGGTAGAAGAAGGAGAAGAGAAACTGAAGAAGGTGGTAGAAGAGATAGAATAGATGGAGTGAAGCTTAAAATACCATCGTTTCAAGGAAAAAGTGATCCGGAGGCTTACCTTGAGTGGGAGATGAAAATTGAACAATTATTTTCATGCAATAATTACACGGAAGAGAAGAAGATAAAGGTGATAGCCATGGAATTTACTGATTATGCACTCATTTGGTGGGACCAATTACAAAAAGAAAGAGTGAGGCATGAAGAACCAATGGTGGATAGTTGGGTGGAGATGAAGAGGTTAATGCGAAAGAGATTTGTTCCTTCTTACTATCATAGAGACCTTTACAATAAGCTTCAAAGGCTCACACAAGGTAGCAAAAGTGTGGATGGTTATTATAAGGAGATGGAGGTGTGCTTAATTAGAGCCAATGTTAGTGAAGATAGAGAAGCTACTATGGCACGTTTCTTACAAGGGCTGAATAGTGATATAAGTGATGTTGTAGAATTACAAAATTATGTGGAGTTGGAAGACTTAGTGCATCAAGCTACTAAGGTAGAACAACAACTGAAGAGAAAATGTGTAAGAAAGAGTTCTTCTAACTTTAATTCCTCTAGTTGGAAGGATAAAAATAAGAAGGAGGGAAGTACTTCATCAAACACATCCACAGTTGCACCTCAGAGAATTCAAAATAAAGTCAATGATGCTCATAAGAAAACAAAAAGTAGTGAAATTAAATGTTTCAGATGCTTAGGAAGAGGTCACATAGCTTCTGAATGTCCAACTAAGAAGAGCATGCTGCTTAAGGAGAATGGAGATATTACTAGTGGATCATCTTCTGAATCTGCTACATCTAGTGATGAAGAGAATGAGGAAGAAGTTGCCGAGGGAGGAGACTTGTTCATGGTTAGAAGAATGTTGAGCAGCCAATCAAGAGATTTGGATGAAACACAAAGGAATAATATTTTTCATACTCGATGTCTCATCCTAGGTAAGTTGTGTTCTTTAATTATAGATGGAGGAAGTTGCACTAATGTTGCAAGTGCAAGAATGGTGTCAAAAATGAACCTGGTTACTAAATCCCACCCAGAACCATACAAACTTCAATGGCTTAATGAGGAAGGCGAGCAGATTGTGAGTGAGCAAGTGGAGGTGAAATTTTCTATTGGGAAGTATGAGGATACCGTTATATGTGATGTAGTGCCAATGGAGGCTTGTCATTTGCTTCTCGGAAGGCCATGGCAGTATGATAAGAAAAGCAATCATGATGGGTTTACAAATAAGTTCTCTTTTGTACACAAAGAGCGCAAAATTACTCTTGCTCCTTTGTCTCCAAGAGAAGTTGGTGAGGATGAATCAAAAATGAGAGAGAAAAGAAAAAAAGAGTCAAAAGAAAGAGGGAAAAGAAAAAGAGAGTGAAAAGAAAGAGAGAAAAACACAAAATTTGTTCATAAAAGAAAAAGAGGTGAAAAAGGCTATGCAATTAAAAAAGCCAATGATATTGCTGTTGAGCAAGGAAAGTGACTTAAAGGTTGCAGATTTTACTAATTCTTTTCCTAGTGAAGTTGTTTCTTTGTTGCAGGATTTTAGTGATGTAATTCCCAAAGAGGTTCCTCAAGGGCTACCACCTATAAGAGGTATAGAACATCAAATTGATCTCATTCCAGGTGCTTCATTGCCCAACAGGCCGGCATATAGGGCTAACCCCCAAGAGACCAAAGAAATCCAAAGGCAAGTTGAAGACCTGATGCAAAAGGGATGGGTGCAAGAAAGCCTAAGCCCATGTGCAGTCCCCGTTATTCTTGTGCCTAAGAAAGATGGGACTTGGAGGATGTGCACTGATTGTAGAGCCATCAATAATATCACGGTAAAGTATAGACATCCCATTCCTAGATTAGATGATTTGTTGGATGAATTGCATGGTTCTTGTGTGTTTTCAAAAATTGATCTTAAAAGTGGATATCATCAAATTAGGATTAAAGAAGGAGATGAATGGAAAACAGTCTTTAAAACAAAATATGGCTTGTATGAATGGTTAGTCATGCCCTTTCGATTAACAAATGCACCAAGCACTTTCATGAGGTTGATGAACCATGTGTTAAGGGAGTTTCTAGGGAAATTTGTTGTGGTCTACTTTGATGACATTTTGATTTATAGCAAATCTTATGATGATCATCTTTTGCATTTGAGAAATGTGTTGGAAGCTCTTAGGCGTGAGAAATTATATGCAAACATGGAAAAATGTGTTTTATATACAAATCATGTAGTTTTCCTTGGTTTTGTTATTAGCTCACAGGGAGTGCAGGTTGATCAAGAGAAAGTGAAAGCTATCCAAGAATGGCCAACTCCTAAGAATGTTAACGAGGTAAGAAGCTTCCATGGCTTAGCTAGTTTCTATCGGAGGTTTGTTAAAGATTTTAGTACATTAGCTGCACCTTTAAATGAAGTGATTAAAAAGAATGTGGGATTTAAATGGGGTGAAAAACAAGAACAAGCATTTTCTATCCTTAAAGAAAAATTGACTCATGCACCTATTCTTTCATTGCCTAATTTCTCTAAATCTTTTGAAATTGAATGTGATGCATCAAATGTGGGGATAGGGGCTGTTTTGATGCAAGAGGGGCATCCCATTGCTTATTTTAGTGAGAAACTTAATGGTGCTTTCCTTAATTATCCTACCTATGATAAAGAGTTGTATGCATTAGTGAGACCATTACAAACATGGCAGCACTACCTTTTACCAAAGGAATTTGTAATCCATAGTGATCACGAATCATTGAAGTATTTAAAGAGCCAAGGTAAGCTCAACAAGAGACATGCCAAGTGGGTATTTCTTGAGCAATTTCAGTATGTGATCAAGCATAAAAAAGGTAAGTCAAATGTTGTTGCTGATGCACTTTCAAGAAGGTATGTTTTATTCTTTACTCTTGAAACTAAGTTTATTGGTTTTGAGGTAATTAAGGAATTGTATGAACATGACCCTGAATTTTCTCAAATATATAAATCATGTGTGCATGCTGCCCAAAATGGGTATTTTAAACATCATGACTATTTGTTCAAAGAAAAGAGGTTATGTGTGCCTAAAAGTTCCATTAGGGATTTACTTGTGAAGGAAACACATGAGGGGGGATTAATGGGACATTTTGGAGTACAAAAGACTTTAGACATGCTGCATGAACATTTTTATTGGCCACACATGAAACGTGATGTACGCAAATTGTGTGAAAGATGCATTGTTTGTAAGAAATATAAGTCCAAAGTTATGCCTCATGGTTTGTATACTCCTTTACCAATACCTAACTCCCCTTGGATTGATATTTCTATGGATTTTGTTTTAGGTCTTCCTCGGTCTAAAAGCGCAAAAGATTCAATTTTTGTAGTGGTGGACAGATTCTCCAAGATGGCTCACTTCATAGCTTGCAGAAAAGTGGATGATGCTTGTCATGTGGCAGATTTGTTCTTTAAAGAAGTAGTTAGACTTCATGGTGTACCTAGAAGCATTGTGAGTGATCGAGACACTAAATTCATTAGTCACTTTTGGAGGACACTTTGGGGTAAGCTTGGAACTAAACTTCTCTTTTCCACTACTTGCCACCCACAAACTGATGGCCAAACTGAGGTAGTGAATCGAACTCTCTCTTCTCTTCTAAGGGCTGTAATAAAAAAGAATATTAAGTCTTGGGAAGAATGTTTACCCCACGTTGAGTTTGCATATAATAGGGTTGTTCATAGCACTACTCACTATTCTCCCTTTGAAATTGTTTATGGTTTTAACCCTCTCACTCCTCTTGATTTAATGTCTTTGCCAAGTAGTTCTATTCTAATTCATAAGGATGGGAACGCTAAGGCTGAATATGTTCGAAAATTACATGATAAGGTAAAGGCACAAATTGAAAAGAAAGTGGATAGCTATGCTCGACAAGCTAATAAAGGAAGAAAAAAGGTTGTATTTGAGCCAGGTGATTGGGTTTGGGTTCATTTAAGGAAGGAAAGATTTCCTTCTCAAAGAAAATCTAAGCTTCAACCATGGGGTGATGGACCTTTTCAAGTGCTATCCAAAATTAATGATAATGCCTACAAAATAGATCTTCCAGGTGAGTATGGTGTTAGTCCTATTTTTAATGTGGTTGATTTGTCTCTGTATGATGCAGATGAAGAAGATTGCAATTTGAGGGCAAATTCAGTTCAAGAAGGAGGGAATGATGAGGAACTAGAATGCATAACAAAGGAAGGAAGTATAGAAGATATTCAAGGTCTTGGAACTCCAATGACAAGAGCAAGGTCAAAGAAGGCAAAGGAGGTTCTAAATAACTTGATAACCACTTTATTTGAAACAAGTACAACTAATGAAGACTTGAAGCCCAAGATAGTCAATTGCTTAATCCAAGCCCAGTTGTTCAGTTGGTGAATTAATGGATTTAGTCCTTCTGATTGAGGGGCTGGACGTAGCTACCAAATTGGTGGTAAACCTGGATAAATTGGCTTGTGTTATTCTATGTTTATTATTTTATCTACTCTGTTTTTATCGCTCATTTTCATCTTGCTAAAAATACTTTAAAATAAAACACAATTCAACCCCCATTTCTTGTGTTTCTTGTTCTACAATTGGCATTAGAACTTAGTCTTAAAGCTGAGCACTTAACCGTGTTTGAGTAAAGATTTGTTTTATGATGACTAACTCTGGAGATGAAGTTACAAGTGTAAACGTTAACATGTCTTCTCTCTTTGATGGAGAAAGATTTGATTACTTAAAGGACAGACTTATAACATTCTACACTTCACATGATCTTGAACTTTGGGACATAGTCAAAGTCCTTGGCTCTAAAATCAAAGGAAAGAAAGAAAAATCCAAGGCCTTACAAGCAATGAAAGATTTAGAGGAAAACGAATTAGATGATCAGAGTGAAGACTCAAATGATGAAGAGTTATCCTTTATCTTAAAGAGTTATCCTTGTTTCAAACGAACACAAAACAACAGAAAGAAAAAAAAGGTGAAAAATTAAAAAAGAAAAAAATCATCTGCTATAAATGCAAAGAATAAGAACATTTCAAATCATGTGTCTGAAACTTCAGAAAGGAAATTCCGAAAGAAAAGACTTTAGTGCAAAGAAGAAAGGTCAAATGGCTACTTGGGATGACTCTTATTAATCCTCTGATGAAGATGAAGAGCATGTGAATATGGCTTTGATGCTAGATACTCACTCTAACTTTGATTATGAAAATGAGTTTGTTGATAATGAAATTGAGGTATTATCTGACCTATCTCGAAATGAACTTAAAGCTATGTTGATTGAGTTTCTAAAAAAGAATCACAATGTTTGTTCAAAACGGAAAAATCTTAGAAAAACTCATGTCATCTTAACAAATAAATACAATTCTCTTGAAAAAGATTTTGACAATCTAAAAGAAAAAGTTAACTATGAAAGAAAATGTTTCAAAAACCTTAGAGGCTAGAGTCTATAATTCTTTTAAGTATGAAAAAGCCATTCAGGAATTTCTCGCAAACGGCATAAACAAAAGCAAACAAGCCTTTATGATCTATGGTGTTAGCAGAAAAATTAAACGATGTATTAGTTTTGAAGAACCATAGGAACTCCTTCAATTTAACTTACATGATACTGTTTGCTTTTATTGCTTAAAGAAAGGTCATAATAAAAGAACGTATCATATGCAACAAACATGAAAAGACAAGACATCTTTAAGAACTAACAGACCAGGACGCAACCGAATTTGGGTACCTAAGAATAAAATAATATATCTTGCAGATATCCTTAACAACAAAGTTGAAACCCCATTCATGGTACCTGGACAATGAGTGCTGACGACACATGACGGGAGAAAACTCTATGATCCAAAACCTGACCCTCAAGAAAGGAGAATTCGTAAGATTTGGAGGAAATTAGAAGGATAAGATCATAGGGCATGGCACATTTGGTAATGGTTATCTTCCCTCTATTAAAAATATTTCACACCTAAAAGGAATAATGCCTAACTTACTTAGCATAAGTCAATTAAGCTATAATGGTTATGAAATTGTCTTTAATCAAAAGTCATGTTAGGCAATAAGTCAAACAAATGGATTCATACTATTTACTAGCCAAACGTAAAACAATATATACAAAATAAACTTATTTGATTTGGAAAAACAAGAAATAAAGTGTCTCATGAATGAAGAACAACTGATTTGGCACAAAAGATAAGGACATATCAACTTGAGATTAATCTAAAATTTGAAAAGACTTAATCTTTTTAGAGGCTTGCCAAATCTAAAATACGAATCATATGTTCTTTGTGAGGCATGTCAGAAACGGGAACATACAAAATCATATTTTTCTTCAAAAAATATGTTTCCACTTCTAAACCACTTGAACTTTTACATCTTAATTTATTTGGTCCAGTTAGAACAACCTCTATCAGTAGTAAAAAAGTATGAACTCGTTATTGTTGATGACTTTTATAGATTGACATGGATAAAGTCCCTTAAACACAAGGATGAGTCATATACAATTTTCACTACCTTCTCCAAAAAAGTGAAAAACGACAAACATTTTTTTAATGCAACAATTTATAGTGACCATGGGGTTAATTTGAAAATACATCATCTTTATATCGAAATAATAAAATAAATATAACATCAACCATTTATATTAACTCACTACAAAAAAAAAAAAAAATCTACCGTGACACTCAGATTTTGTGATATTTTTTATCTGTCACTAAAGCTACTTTTAGTTATAGTTAGGGTGTCACTGTTTCTGAAAATATTATACTCTTTTGTAAAAAAATTAAATGCAAAATGGTTTTCCCTTTCTTCCCATTTCTCTCATGTTTCATTAAACCTATTTCCCTTACTTCCCTCTTAGAAATTTTTCCACAATTCCAGTTAGGGTGAAATTGTTTTTCAATTTTCCCTCTCCGAAATCGATTTTTGCTTCTCGATTCCACAATTTTAGTTAGGGTGAAATCTCTTTGCTTCTCGATTACAATAGCTAGGTTTAACAATTCGATTTCCTTCGACTTTCCTCTTTGATTTATATTCTTCTTCAATTTTTTGTTCAATCGGATTTCTCTCATGACTAATAACAATTAAGCAGATTCAGTTTTTGCCTTCTTCTCTCTCGTAGCAATTCAATTTTCTGCAATTCAATTTAGCTCTGCTTCTCTTAAATCGTAAAATCGCTCATCTTCTCTCAAATCGTTCTTCTTCTCCTTTCGATTCGATTTTGTTCATCCAATTTTGTTCAATTTCGTTCATTGTCTCACAAAATCGTAAAAATTAAGTTTCAAATCGTTCTTCCATCTCAAGTATATGAATATCGTTCTTCCATCACAATTTCCTCGAAATCCATTTCCTTCAAGACCTCTTCACCGGATTATCAGGCTCCGGAATATTGTCACGCTAACTTCACGAAGTATTTCACGGCGGCGTTTTGGTCAGAGACGCGGTTTACAGCAGCGTTTGAGAATTGGAAGAAGGTTTGTTTATTTTAACACAGGAGTTATGGTTATGGATCTGTTTCTTTTGGTTTTTGCAGGACACGTGACACCTATTGAACAGCGGCAGAATCAACATGGTTTAGGTGGTGATAATTTTAAGGGTAGTTGTAGAGATTTGCATGCTAGTCCAGTTAGTTTGCTACATTGGTCCGGTAGTGGTAAACCATGGTTGAGACTTGATTCTAAACGACCATGTCCTCTTGATGCTCTTTGGGCAACGTTTGATTTGTATGGACACACTCATTCTTCATAGATAGAGACACTACTATGGTAATTGTTTGATGTTTCTTTGCAGTTCTGTTCATTCAGTCTAAATTTCATTGAATTGAATTCTCAATATTTTGGTTAATTTTTTTTGTTCCTCTTTGTGTTGATGAGATGAGATTATTAACCAGATAGTTTATGTTTAGTCATTTTTCAGTACTTGTTCATATAAAACCCTTTTGTCAGGAAGTTGATAATTGTCTGTCGTTTGTATTTTACTTTGATTTTATTTAATTCTTGCCCTGAAAATAAATTGGATGCAAAAAGAAGAAGATGGTTCTTCTGGGATGTGTTTCTTGTACACAACTGGAATGTAATAATGTAATTGAATTTGGTGGAGATTATGTTTGATTCTTCAAACCATGAATGAATTCGGTTAAGCTTATCCATCCATAACCTGAAGAAATATAAGTGCTTTAAATTGGCCCAGTAAATTAAATTACTGCAAATGTGGTGTGTCAGATAAATAACTTCAATTTTAGTTAATGTGATTTCTTAGTGTTCTGGCTCGTGTAATGTGATTTTAGTTATTAGCAAAACAAAGAGCAGAAGAGTGCTCTTCAACTTCTGATTGCCTTTAAAGTCAGGCTAGTACTAACGGTAATGGCTAGTCATTTATTTTTCACTTTCTGAAAGTCAAACCATCATATTTTCCTGTTCATAATTGTTAATTTGGTTCTTTCTAGCATATTACATCTTGGTAGGATTTTTTCATGTTTGTGTTTACTCTTTATATTCCAACTCTTAACTCGAATTCTTGGAATGTGTAGGTTGTGATGTAAATGAGAATCGTGAAAAGCACAAAGAAAACATCGTAGAGGACAACACTAATGATGAATCAAACAATAGCTCTAGGAAAACCAATGATAAAATCACATTACAACAAAATGACAAGGTTTTCTTTTTAAATTTTTCTTCTTGTATTGTGATTTGTTGGTGTTTTAATTGCCTTTGAGTTGGTTAGGTGATCCAAAATCAATATGTTGTTCGCAATCACAAAAACTGTTCTAATACTATGCTGTCCTTTGACATTCTAGTTTGTTGTTCTTGCTTCTCGTTCTATCGGGAAGATTCCTCGAAACAAGGTATGCTCGTTTGGTTCAAAAAAGAAATACAAAGCTTGTTGTGCAATCTGCTAAGCCTGTAATATATGCATCTTAGGTTAAGCCATGTGAAGAGTTTTCATTGATAGGATCTCAAAGGTCAGATTGATAATGAGGTTCGGAGCCGAAGCATGTGGTATTTGTGTTATTGGAGTTGGAGTGCCAGTTTTCAATTCATCTCAACATTTAAATAAACACATACACTCTTGCTTTCATGGGTTTAGACACCTCCACGTGTTGGCTTTTTGGGACTCAAAATCATGGGATCCTCTATGGCACAAAATCTCATCAAAGCTGGGTATATATCTTTATATTGTCATACTATTCTATTAATTAACCTACTAATAGTTTCTCTAATGCATTTTTTATTTTTTATAATAGTACTAGTAGCAGTAGATTCTAATTCAAATTTCATTGTGCGTGTCAACTCAGTAGTAAGAGTTTGATTTTGTAAATTTCAAGAGACATACTTCAAATTCTGTTGGTGATCATTGTAAAAGAGTAATTAGTTTACTAGTTCTTCACATTCTAATCTGTTATGCAGATATAAATCATCTCCCGAGGAAGTAGCAGCATCTTGCGATGTCACATTTTCCATGCTTCATGATCCTCAAAGTGCGGTGTGTGTATATTTCTGTATGGTTTTTCTTTTTATTTTTTTTTATTTTAACTCATCTAAAAGTTATGAGCTAGTTGTATTTGTTCTATTCCATATCAGGTGGATGTTGCTTGTGGGAAGCATGGAGCTGCAAATGGAATGGGTCCGGGAAAATGGTGTTATATTTAAATTCAAATTTATAAAGTATTTTCATTTGATTGCTACAATTTGACATTTGATAGCATTTGAAATGCATATTGATATATGCCTGATCATCTTACTATTGAAACTTTTCCCTCTAGTTTGATTTATTTATGTCTATCCATAGTATAATATATTCGTTGCATATATTTTCATATCATTATAATGTCTGCAAGCTATGTATCTACTCGATTGTTTACTTTTTGAAGTAATGAAATGGTAGGAAGATATTGTATGCCAGCTTATGGTGTATATATGTTGTGATGTGTTTCCTTAGTCTGATAGCAAACTTGATATCTTTTATATTTTCAGATACGTGGATGTATCGACTGTTGAAGGGGACACTTCTAAATTGATTCATGGACACATAAAATCCAACGGAGCATTATTTTTGGAGGTTTGGTTGTTTATACTTTCCCTACCTATTCTGTATGGAACATACAGGGGGGCTCTTCAATTTGCTTGCATTATTCTTTACCACCGGGTCTAGATGATCAATTTGACAAAACTTACTCAATGAACCAAGCAAGATCCATCAGGTCTCATTATGCTACAATTCTATAACATTATATTTCACTGTGTTTCGATATAGTTGAAAAAAATTCAAGACTCATTTTGCAATTCTGTGGTTAATTGTGTAGATGGAATGTATCGGCAAGTGGATCTCGTCCAAACCCACAAGGATCTTTCAGATATGGTTCAATCAATGTGACAGAGATTTATGTATTAAAAAATAAGGCACCAGTGAAAATTGATGGCAAGCAGCGAGCAACACTTAGTGGAATCTCTTATAACAATCCTGCCACTCCAATCAGGCTTGCTGACCAATTAAAATTAAAGGGAGTGTACAAGCTCGATTTTCCGTCGAATCCTCTAACCGGACCTCCTCGGGCAGAAGCGTCGGTAATCAATGGAAGTTATAGAGGATTTATGGAAATCATACTGTAGAACAATGACACCAAGATGCATACCTATCACTTGAATGGATATGCATTTTTTGTAGTAGGGTAGTGACAAGTTCCTTCTCTTTTTAAATTTAATTCCTTACATGATGTAACACTTTTACTTGGTTCAACAGCCACCAATGCTTACAAATTCATTCTTTGTCTACAGGATGGACTTTGGTGATTGGTCTGAGAATAGTAGAGGTACATATAACAAGTGGGACGGAATAGCTCGTACTACAGCACAAGTATATTTTCTGTCTTAAAATATATGTAGCTCCTCGCAAACACTGACGTGTTTTTGTAGTTAAACTTTTACGTTTTCGTGAATTGTCAAATGCCTCATTAGAACCTGTTATGTTCATATCACTTGATTAATTTTATGATCATAACAAACCCCATTTTAAACCCCATTTCATGATACACACTTTACTGTACTGGGGCTTTCATTCAATATTGAACAAGCGCTAAGCTTTACTCAATTTTTAAGATATTCAAACTACACTCTTTTTTAACAAGCCACACTTGAGCCAGACTCATGCTTCAAGTGCTTGGCTCGACCTGACTCGTTTACCCTCCTCATTTTAATCATTGATTTTTGTTTGGTTCTTAAAGATTGAGGTATTGATAATGAGATCTAGTTCATTTGGTCAAAAAATAATTTATGGTACTACATCAATAAACCACTTTATCTAACAACTTACTATTGAGTTTTACATGTCTTTTTCATATGACCTTAGTATAACTAACTACTACTATATCATTATTCTTACAAGTTTTAAGCACACAACTGATTTTTTTTCCCATGTAGGTTTATCCTGGAGCATGGACGACGATTTTGGTCTCCCTCGACAATGTTGGAGTTTGGAATCTAAGAACAGAAAACCTCGACTCATGGTATCTTGGTCAAGAAACATACATCAGGGTTGTCAACCCAGAGCCTAGTAACAAGACCGAGTTTCCGATTCCCGACAACGCCCTTTTCTGCGGCGCCCTTCAACACTTCTCTATCAATTACCCTAAGTTAAAAAAAAAGTATGTTCCATAATCCTTCCTTCTCTATCAATTACCCTAAGTTAAAAAAAAAGCGCGAATATTGTTAAATATTGATGTTGATTTTCTTGTTTCATGCCTCAAACAATTTCTTCAGCTGCTTCAATCAATGGATATGAGCTGAAGTGATTATTCACTTGGGTGATGTTTGTATGCACCATATTCCACATTTTTCAGTAGAAGCACGTTCTGGTTCATCATCATCTCTTAATTAGTTGCTTGTAAAAAGTTTTTGGTTTGTTGGTGAGGTGTTTGTGGTTGAATTCTTATTTCTTAATTTTGTTTATATCTTTCAGTCATTTTGACACGTATTCTTCCTATTTTAGCTTAATGTTCCAAGTTTAACATGAATATCTTGCCTTTAATAGAATTAGTAAAATTAAATTATATTTTATTGTATGTTTCAATGACATTAGTTAATAAAAATAAATTAGAAATTTAAATTTAATTTACTGGTATTAATAATTTAGAATTAAAATTAGTAGGGAGATAAAATAAATTTAATTTAATTTAATAAATAATAATAAGTTTTAGTGACAGACAATACCATAGGAATAGATTAATTCAAAATTTATATTTTTTAGGTTTTAGTGACAGACAATACCGTAGGCATATATTAATTCTTTATTTATATTTTTAGGTTTTAGTGACAGTCATTGTTATAGGTAGAAATCAAAAACATGTAGTGACAATCTTCAGAACATGGAGTGACGGTCCTCAAAGTGTAGCAAGACGCCCCCTTAAAATTGACACTAAATTTAGGTGTCACTCAAAGTATTATTGACTTTTACCTACAGTTTTTAACATTTAGTGACAAACTTTGGGTGTCACGATAAGTCAATTTTTTTGTAGTGACTACTAAATCAAAATAAGTATGTATAAAATCGACATACCATAGCAACTATATCAAAAATAAGTAAAATCAATATCAATATTACTAATATCTCAAGATAATTATTTGTAAAATAAATTAAAATAAGATATATTTATAAATAATTAAGAATAATTATGTGCACACTTAACATTGATCAAACATACAAGAAAATATCACATTAACTACAAACGCGCATATGTACGTAGAATCGCCTAATTATTATTTTTAAATATGTAGACTAAAATACTATTATTTATAGAAAAATATATAAAATAATAAAATACAATATTTTATATATATATATATATATATATATATCACTTATTTAATCTAATATGTATAAAACTAGCACATCATAGAAAACACCCATATAACGAAAATTAGGCGCAAAATTTATCAACATATATTCTAAAATAATTTTAATATCAAATTAATTATTTAAAATCCTATTTAAATAATAAAATAGTTTTATTATAAAATTTGAGTTGTTGCAACACAAATAGATTTATCTTGGTTCACTATAAACTTGGTAGATATATCTAATTCCTTTACTTAGAAAGATTTAACCACTAATTCAAATCCTTGAATTACACAACATCTGACAATTAGATTTCTCAAAATAACCTGACACCTACAGACTTGTTAAGGCAAACAAACACATTGACCATACATGTCAAGTTTTCTCAACACAGCTTGAAAACCACATATTTCTTGAGGAACACTACAACCACTATTGGGTTGGGTTACCCAACTTCAGAACAAATTGTGTTTTGCTTCTACTATGTAGATTGTTACAATTGAGTTCTCACATTAAAACACTTAGGAAATATTTCTTTGAGCAAGTGCTTCTCTAGAACTTAAATCTTTGAACTTTGAGTACTTAGAAAATTTGAGCTCTCAAAAGTTTTTCTAAATTGTATGGATTATGAAGTGTATGAGTTCATCTTCATCCTTGAGTATCTACTTATAGAATAGATTAGGGTTTCACTTTTGTCCTTATAAAATCTAAATCATATCTTTCTTGTGAACACATTATGAGTGTATCTTCTTGTGAACTTCGCCATATCTTCTTGTGAACAATATTTATACCATATTTTCTTGTGAAAATATTTTTGCCATATCTTCTTGTCAATAATATTTTAACCATATATTCTTATGAACAATATTTTGCCCATATCTTCTTGTGAATAATATTTTCGCCATATTTTCTTGTGAACAATATTTTGACAATATCTTCATTTGAACAATATTTTAACCATATCTTCTCATGAAAAATATTTTGACCATATATTCTTGTGAATAATATTTTGACCATATCTTCTTGGGAACAATATTTTGGCCATATCTCCTTGTGAACAATATTTTGACCAAATCTTCTTTTCACCTAAGTCAAAGATTTCCTTCAATTATAATTTTGAATCATATGTAATTTCATATTGTGTTCAAAAACATATTCATGCTCTTGATTGATTGGAGCTGGAACGGATTCGGGCTTGTTTTTGGATGTTCAAAAATGTTGATTCAACTAAGTCTTTTCTTCAGAGTTAATTGTTTCAATTAGAGACATCGACTTTCCATCAGAGACATTGACTTTCTTATTCGAGTTAGACACTATATTTCTTTGATAATAATAGTCAAAGGCAGACTTTTATTACTTAGAATTAGTGGCTTTAGGAAAATTACATTGTTGAATCATTAGAGGTAGTTTAACATTAAAGGCTGCACATTAAAGACAATATTTGGAGTGTGTTGCAACTTTTGATTAGCGGATCATGATCTTTGAATGCATGGTGTAACACCCCTATTTTTAACAGCACGAGTGAATTTTAAAAAAAAAAAACAAATTAATAAAATTCCATGTCGTAACACAAACGACAAAAATCTTGAACAATTACATCATATATACAAACCAGCTAAAATAGTTTTTGAAACGATAATCCACAGTATACAAATAGAAAAATACATCAGGGCTATGAGGCCTATCAGACATCGCTCATATCCCTGGGGTATTCTCGGCAGACACCTGCACAAAAGAATTGCTCCAAGAATGTTATCCCCCCATGGTCATGTCAAAAAAATGGAACATGGACCCACCAAAACAAAAGTCAAATGACAATATATGTTATAGATACAGTCTTCCAAACACAAAATAAGTACAACCAAAAACTAATCTAATCATCCACTAACAACTACAATAATAAGGGTGACCTCCACACACTGCACAAGTCTCATTTGACGTAATATCTCTCTTCGAAGTGACCTCCTCCTCATCAACATTCATAGAAGGATCGGTCTCCTCAGAATTCAAATCCACCCACGAGATATGTGGCTTCGGCGGCACTGGGATCTCAAAGAAGAAACACAATTGCAATGTCACCAGTAGAGGCTGAATACATTTCAGTGGCTGGTTACAGTTCTCAACTACTTTGGATGAAACATCAACTTGAAGACTATAAAGTCATATAATCCAACATTCCCATCTATTGTGATAACACATATGCAATTTTCCTAACCAAAAACCCTATTTCATTAGAGACTTTGTTCAAAAAGGGGTACTAAACATTAAGTTTGTAGACATTGAACACAAATGGGCTAACGTATTCACTGAACGATTACCTGAAGATAGGTTTGACTTCATCAAGAAAAATATAAACCTTACCTTCATACCTGACTGATGTTGTGATAACTTTAAAGTAATTTAGTTTTACATTAGTTTTTATATTTTCTTGTACTATATTATATTCATGTTATTAAAAAAAATGAAATGAAAAAAAAACGAAAAAAAAAAGTCTCACTTTCAAATCCATTTGTTTGATGACAAAAGGGGGAGAAATATATTTGATAATGTGGGGAAAAAATGATACTAAGACATAGAGGGAGTCAAAGAAATATAAAGAAAAATTGTTATAAAAAATATAAGTTTTTTCATCATCAAAAATTGGAAGATTGTTTGAACCAAGTTGGTTTTACATTTAGAGTTTTGATGTTAACAAAAGTATTTTATGACAACAATATATTTGACTTCAAAGAGTATGAAAAAAGATTCATGTTCTTGAAGAAAATTTAAAATAAGATTTGATTCAAATTTATAATTGAATAAAATCTAAAATAAGATTTTATTCAAATTTATAATTGATGAAAATCTAAAATAAGATTTGATTCATATTTATAATCTTTGTCCAAGTTGAAAGAAGATATAGTCAAAATTTGAAGAATATTTGAAAAAAGATTTGATCAGCATTTGATAAAGATTTAGAGAAGATTTAATCAAGATTTATCTTCAACAAAATATGAACATAATCAATTTGAAGAATTTACAAATGCAATTTGAACAAAATAAAAGAGAATCAAACTGAAGAGTTTACAAACTCAATCTAAACAAAATAGAAATGGAATCAGTTTGAAGAATTTTCAAACTCAATCTAAACAAGATACAATTCAGAATTAAACAAGGATTAAATTGAAGCCCAAATTTTCACTATAAATAAACACTAAAGGCTGAAGGAGAAAATCATCGAAAAACATAAAAGAGTAGAAGAACTCAAGCTCAAAGTTCTCAATTCATCTTAGAGTTCAAAGAGAGAAATATTTGTTTAGGTTAGAAGTATTTTCTGAGTGTTCTTTTCTTAGAGTGTGAGAGTTATTATTATTATCAGTTTTGTTAGAAGTAACTACTCGAGTTCCAATCTTTTGTAACCAACTCGATAGTGGTTTAGTTCCTTCTTCAATCTGGGGTTATCAGGTTGTTAGGAGAATACTTGACTTGTAGGATCAAGGTGGTTAGTTCCTCAAAAGTATGGGGTTATCAAGCTGTTTGGGAAGACTGGCTTGGAGGGTTAGGTGCTTTGTAATTCAAGGTATTTGAATTAGTGGATTAATTCTTTTGAATGAGGGGACTGGATATAGCCAAGTTAGTGGTGAACCAAGACAAATCTACGTGTCATATTATTTATGCTTTCATTGTTTGCTACCTCTGAAACCAATTGCTTCTACTCCAAGTCACCAAAACCAAACTAGTTTTTGCACTTATTTATAAATTATCAAAAAGTTGTCAACTTTGGTAAACACAATTCAACCCTCTTCTCATGTTTGCACCTTCCAAGTACCATGAATGGAATTTCAATTTGGTTGTTGAGAACGCCTCAATTTCTTTATCTACAACTTAACTGTCGAATTCAAAATCTGAATCAGCATCAACGTTAGCCACAAGAGCGATATTGGCTTGTTCTTCGTCATCAGATGATTCATCATGATCATAGTGGCCATCAAAACCTTCTACTTTGGCTTTGAATCTTTCCTCTAAAACTTCCCTTTCTCCATATTTGGACATTCTGACTTGACATGTCCAGGTTGATTGCATCCATAGCACATGATGTTTTTCTCATTGTATTTTTCATTATTTCCTCTGCTAAACTACTTGGAACCTTTTTGAGAAAAAGATTTCTAGGTGTTGTTCCACATCCTCTTAGTTCTTCTAGATATGAAGACAATCAACTTTTCCTCTAAATCTTCATTGTGATTTTCTAAATCATTATCGTCTTATTCTACTTCTGCTTGCAAGGCTTTCTTCTGCTTGGATTTCAAAGTGAGAGTCTTGCTCTTCTACTTGGGCTCATCTTCTGTAAGCTCTATTTCATGTGACCTGAAGAGCTTATTAATTCTTTCAGCTTAAGAGTATTCAAATCCATTTTCAAGTTAAACAATGTTCTAAAATTGATTTTTGCAATTAAATTATTATAAAAGTACCACTAATCATTTAGCACCATTAAATATTTTTTTTCTTTAGAATTAAAAACTTTTTCGTAGATTAATTTTCAATAAAACACATGTCTAAATAAAAAAGATAAAAATAAATCACATCTAGATTTAAAATCAATCAAATTTCCAAAATTTCACTCATACTTTAACCATTAAAAATCTTCATGAATTTTTAAAAACTCTAAAAATCATTAATTTTCAACTTATATTTTGAAAGGAAAGTTAGAACTTATATATAAATAGAGATAAAACCTCCTAATAGATCAAAACTTCTAAAGTAGTTCCAATTTATTTTATTATCTTCTCAAAACTATTATTACAACAAATCTTCTAAATTTTCTTAAAAACAAAACATAATCAAACTTGGTTTAAATGTTTGACTACTCTAAATTTTATACAAAATCATCATAGATATTTTTTTATATAAATCAACAAATCTCCAACACAATTTAATTATTTAAAATAAGTCAACAACAATTCAAACATTAAATCATAATTTTCTTTTATAAAATAATTCAACTTTAACTCCTTCACAATCTGTTGCTTTCTAAAAACTCTAACTTTAAAGTTCAACCAACCTTGATTATTCAAGAATTATTAGTGCAAATAATATGAATTTCCTATTATTTCAAAATTACGAAGAACACTCTAAATTGATTTCAATAGCAAAATCAAAACGTTAAACATAAAACATATAGTTTAACAATCTTAAACTAACATAAACAAGAACTTACAATTTATGACACACAACTAATCAATAAAAATTGTTGCTTCTAATTTTTAACATAAAACAAGGAAACATAACCTTGTTTTTTCAATTAAGAAGTTAACTACAACATGATTCTTCAAGAATAAGACAATTCGACACATCCACAATCAAATAAAATTCAGAAAATTAATAAGACAATTTCAAGAAGTTATTGATTACTTAAGTAAGGACCTCAAATACACTAAACAAAATAGTGAAACAACAATGAATAGATAACAAGAAACTTCACCAATTAGGTAGAAACTAATTCACAAGACATGTACGTTCGTGGAAAAACATATGGCACATAACCTAGTAATATTAGGTAAAAATCAAATAATGAACACAACTCATAAGCAACTATTACTGACACGACTGACTCTTACTAACATTAAGGTGGCACTTGACCCACTCAACTTGATTCGACAGACCTACTTTGATGTCATAATGTGACACCCTAAACCCCAAAATAATATGCTTGATAACTTATATCATATTTTTACTAAAATTTGCAGCGGATAAATAAAAATTCTTTCAAAAGAAAAGAAACTTTTATGAGTTATTAGAATATCACATTTCTCAAAATACAAATGGAATACTTCATATTTTTTTCCTCCTATAGAACAGTGCAATCTCAATAAACTTGATTTAACTATAATTTATTAATTTAATTTCAAAAACAGAGTAGTACTTATAAGGTTTTCATACAAAACTTCATTTCTAATTAAATAAGTACAATACAACTTATAACTATCATTCCGAGTATTACCTAATAGAGCGAGACTTCTCCTAAACTTGAACTTCAAGACTCATTAACCAGTAATAACTGCAATTTTGAAAATGCGGGGCCAAGCCAGTCAAACCAAAACAACGAAAAAGAGGTGAATTTTAAAATCATATTGATAGTACATAAAAAGTAAGAAGAACACCCAAATGATCAACATAAAGTCGTATCAAACACATCACAATATATTAAAACATCCAAGGAAATAATCATATTATAAAGTCAAAATCACTCAAGGAAAATCAATATCTCATTATAACATCAAATCATCTAAGGAAAATTATTATCACATTAGATACACATTAACCACAACAAAACAATTACAAGATGGGGCAATGTTATGCATGCTCTTGATAACTATATGATCTAGATATAATACTTACCATTATGACAACTTTCACACAGAAAATCACTCATACCAATGGAAAAATAAACCTGCGACAAGACAATTTCCACGAAGATGCATATGCTTTGATATGAGGATGCATTATCAAAATGAAATATTCCCACATAGCACACTAAGATGCATATGTCATGACATGATGATGTATTATCAAAATCAAACATTCTCACACAACCCAGATAGATTTTGTCAAATACTCTTAAAAATAACGTATACGAAATCATCACCTTATTCAAATATCACTAAGATACATCACGGGTTATTATCATGAAAATTAAATATTCATAAACAACCATCTTATAAATCAAACCTTTCACCTCACATATCATGAAGATCATATATGTTGGAACAAAGTTGGTTTTATATTTAGAATTTTGATGTTAACAAAAGTATTTTATGAGAACAATATATTTGACTTCAAATATTATGAAAGAAGATTCATGTTTTTGAAGAAAATCTAAAATAAGATTTGATTCAAAATTATAATTGATGAAAATCTAAAATAAGATTTTATTGAAATTTACAATTGAATAAAATCTTTGACCAAGTTGAAAAGAAAACAAGATTTGAAGAAGATTTATTTAAAATTTGATCAAGATTTATCTACAACAAAATATGAACATAATCAATTTGAAGAATTCAGAAACGCAGTCTGAACAAAAATAAAACATAATCAATATGAAGAGTTTACAAACTCAATCTAAATAAAATAGAAATAGAAACAATTTGAAAAATTCATAAACTCAATCTGAACAAAATACAATTCAGAATTAAACAAAGACTAAATTGAAGCCCAAATTTTCACTACAAATAGACACTCAAAGTTGAAGGAAAAAAGTATCGAAAAGCAGAAAAGAATAGAAGATCAACTCACAAGCTCAAAATAGAACTCATAGTTTTAGATCATATATAACTCATAGTTTTAGATTAAACTCTATAATCTGAAATAATTGGAACATATCGTTCTTTCATGTCATAGCAATGAAGTTTCCATTGAGGAATAAAATATCTCTTATTTTTTTATCGTCAAGGAAAACAATTAAACAATATTGGTCCATGACTTTGGCTAGATTCTACTCCTCCCCCAAAAAGGAATCTTGAAAGTAATTATGTCTTATATCCTTAAACAAAGAAGCATTGCTACATCTAGAGAACCTCTTGTAAGGGATCTTAATCCTACTTGAACACTTCGAATGTGTAAGTAGTTATAGTTTTTGTTCATGTGTTCTATGATAATTTTCTCATAGAGCAGTGAATTTCTTCATCATCTGATTTTAGTTTTAGTTTTTGCTCTACATTTCTAATTATAAAATTAGAGTTGTGGAAGAAAGATCCACTTAGTGTGTATAAGTCTTTTGGAGATATTTTTGGTATATCCCTATTAGCTAATTCTTTGTTAATATCTTCAAAGTGAATTTCTTCTTTGAAGACTTTGTTTGAAAAAGTTTGCACTTGGTGTTCAGCGAGCGAAGAAGACGATAGTTGAAATGACTTAAATGAAAGACGAGAGAAAAAAAGAACGAAACATGTCAATATTATGAACTTTCCTCACCTCATTAATATCATCACCGTCTTTTGGTTATTTTGAAGTGTAACTATTAAATTTGTATTTGAATTTATTTTCTAATATATTCTTTAGTATTTACCCAAATTACTAATAATATAACTAAAGCATCTGACAATGTACTACTCATTACCCCCAATGAATGACGTGGTTCAGATCTTGTTACTCTATATAACACCGCCAAATTAGACTTATTTCCCATCTTTGGGACTTATTGCTACACTTCTATATAATAGATTTGTGAACATTCATCCCTTTCCGTTAAGAATAGTAATTTTGAAGATAAGCTAGAAAAAAAATTAGATCAACCATAGAGAATAACTTAGATTGATAAATAGTTATACAATTTTTATAACTCATTCTCACTTCGTCATTTGGCTCTAATACCAAGAGAGGTTTATATATATGCAATATGGTAACCAATGACCTTGCAAATACATATATATTTTTCGAGTTTTGACAATGTTCATCATCTAAATGTGGACAATAAGAGCTTATTTTTATGTGCCTAGATGTGAACATTCAAACAATGTAAGTAAATTTTTCTAGAATTTTAAAAGACATTAAATAAACGAAATAAAACCATAAATCTCAAACTTAACTTTTTTTTGTTGGTACAACAAGAAAAAACGAAAAACGAACTACTCTATCAAGAAAGCAGTTTCCAATGCGTCAACATCCAAGAGCGGGAATTTAAGAGGAGGATCAATTCAATGAATAAATTTGTCTTTACTGCTAGAGCTGATCTTCATAAGGAAATCAGCGCACAGATAACCTTCTCGCAATGTATGGACCAATTGAACATTCCAATCAAATTTCAACATATCTTGAATAGAGACAATTCAACGGCAAAATAATGGAGATGATTAGAGGGCCTAGAAATGAGATTCAATGTAGCCATGGAGTCAGAGTAGCAAACTACATGTGAGAAATTCATCATCCTAGCAAGCTTCAAATCATGCCACACCACCATCAGCTCAGCATGAGTATTGTTCGAGTTTCCCAAGTAGCCTCTAAAACCACTCAACAAAACCAAAGTCAGCCTTGTTAGAGGCTGCAGCCTGCAGGAAGCTTCCATCAACATTTTGCACAATGCCATCTAACATAAAATGGTGCTGCTGGACCCAATGCAAAGAAGAAATTGTGACACTATCAATATTGAAACAAATAGCTAATTAATAGGAAAGCCAACTTTCCTTTTTTGCAAAATAACCAGATATTTCGTAACAGGCACATTCCTTACACACAAACATCTCAGACATACCTTTTAATTACAAGCTATTATGGATGAAATGTGATAATTTGGTGTTCAAATGAAGAAAAAAATGAGATTTGGAGGGTTTTGAGAGAAAATGAATTAAAAATTCTGACTGACATAATTTGTGGAGAGGAATCTGACTGACAAGAATATAGTCCATATATATATATATATATATAGGGTCTATCTAGAGAAAGAAGATTTTTATGTGAGAGTGAGAGGGTATATTTTAAGCATGACAGACAATTAGGATTTAAATCACTTTTTATGTTACATTGTTACTTACGTGTCTCTCCCATCTATCAATTCAACTTTCAACAAAATATTCCAGACCCCAGCAAAAGCTATTCACTCTGTCTCTTCATCCACCGTCGTTGATGATGTTGTCCCTAATCACCACTGCCACATTTGACACAAATCTGGCACCAATGACATTCTTTCTCCGTGGCTAATTTATATTCTTTATTCCCTGTCTGTGTTCTGGTGCAGAACCGATGGCAAACAACTTTGTGCATATCCAGTCTTCCACCGTCTCAATAACCATCGACTTCTCGTCGCCATTGTCATGTGTATCCATGCGCTTAACCAATTTCATCGTCTTCTAATTTCATAAAGGATAAATGCATTAGGTGAGAGAATCTGAGAGAGAGAACAAGGAACTGGATGTACTCTTTATATTCATGATTTTGGTATACAAATATGATAAATGAAACTACAAAGGGAAAGGGTATTTATATCCCATGAGTTCCTAACTGAGTTTGTTAGAACTCTTAGCTATATTCTAATGTAATAGACTAAATACTTGATAGCAACCAAGAGTATATTATATACAATTTCTATTTTATACAAACTGAAATATACTTTTACTTTTTCTATTCTAATATTCCCCCCCCCCCCCCC
>JBBPBP010000001.1:43846278-43864091 GCA_037974735.1 Cicer chorassanicum
ATATATATATATATATATATATATATATATATATATATATATATATATATATATATATATATATATATATATATATTTTACCGTATAGTCCACACTCGTACTTCAACCTCTATATTTTATATAAATTATTCATTTCATCTTTGTTTTAAAAATAATAATAATAATAATTATTATTATTATTATTATTATTACTCCACTAAATTCAAGAAAACTTTAAAATAAATTTTTTGTATCATATCTTTTATAAAAAATTATAACTTTGTATTGAAATTTTTTTCCAATACACAAAGTTTAAATTTTCAAAAATACATGTTTATACGAGAAAACTTGAAAAAAAAAATTCCGGTACACAAAAAACATAATTGTGTGCCGGAACATTTGAAAAATGTTTCTCCTTATACAAAAACCCTATTAAAACACATTTGTACTAGAAAACTTATTTCAAGTTCACAAAGGTTAGAGTTTAAATCGTATTAAAACATAATTTAACAGAAAATTTGAAAAATATTTTTCTATACACAAAAAATAGATTTGTATACTGAAAGTTTTTTTAAATTTTTCTGATACTTTAAATTTTTTGAAACATATGAGTTTTGAAAAACATTTTTTTTAAGTTTTTCGAAATTTAAATTTGAAACGCCTCCATTTCATTTTATTTATTTATTTAATAATATAATATTAATATTAAAACAAACCCACCACCAATCAACCATTCTCACTCTTTCTATCTCACTCCCTCATTTTTCTCCTATTTCTTCTCTCCCTCTCGGCAAAACCCCATCCCCCATTTTTTTTTCTTCTTTCCTTCTCCTTGCTTCTTCTCACTCCACAATACTTAAACCATCAACCCTTAGAAGGAACTTAATATCCCCAAGAGTATAATTTCTCATACTCCTACAAATACTCTTGGTTAGGATTTTGGGTTAGGATTTGTGCTCTAAGGAAGGAAAAGGGTACCCATCTCTTGAAAGTTGTTTATTGAGACTATTTGAGGTAAATACACAACTCTTATGATAATAATAAATCTCTAGGAAATGTAGTTTTGGTTAAAAATCTTATTTTTGTGCTTAGAGTAGATTTAATGAATTTTTATGCTTTCCTAGAATTAGCTAAACTTTAGAATAATTTTTCTAAATTCTTGAGAATATTTTTGATACTCAGATTTGTCAGCTAAGGTCCTGCCAACTACTCTGGAAATTGTTGGAGAACAAACGTAGCTGATTCTCTATAGTAGTGAGTTGACGACACTCATCGTCATATTTTTTATTGCTATAATTATTATTTTACTCGTTTTCTATGTTAAAATATTTATTTAAAAATATGGGAAACACAACCTTTGAAATTTTATCTCGAATTCGTCATTTATTTATTTTAATGCTCTTTATTATATAATATGGTATTAATTTGATATATGTATGCGTTAAAAGTATTTAAATAGTGAATTGTTATGCGATTGAATATGTTTTTCATGAATTACGATAAAATGATAAATGATTTTAAATACGTGTTTTAGGAAATCATTTTTATAAATTATTAAATCTTTAACGGCGTTAAGTGCACCTGGTTACCACGTTTCGATTAGGGAGAGTTGTCCGTTAGATGGAGCCACCCCTATGAGAAATGTCATATGTAGGAGGAGAGTGTTGGGTATTGGGCTCCCTTCCTATGTGGAGAAAAACTCAAATATTGTAGTCCATGTGTCTCACTTATTTAAGTGGAGAGTGGTCTAATTAGGGTTGAAAAAGAGAGAGACTATTTTGAGAGAAAAGGCAGCCACCAAAAGAGAAAAGAGAAGAGTAAACCCTATTCCCGATTTTGTTATACCAGTCTCAGACAAACATCGATTGCACATTCATTAACCGTTGGATCGGGCTGAATTTTGAACAGTAGGTTCGCGACATTCAGGGCTTCGTTTTCAACGGTCGGATCAGCGAAACGACTTCTGGAGTGGGAGGAATCGAGCTCGCACAGTAGCAGGTTTTTTAGATGTTTTACTTATTCTTGCTTTTCATTTGTAAGCTTTAGTGCTTTGTTATTTTGGCTGGTTGTAGGCACACTTTGTGCATCTTTTTGAGACTTTCTTGTACCCTTATTTGATTATAGTGGAGCTATTTCTTTGGTCTGGACGTCCCGTGGTTTTTTACCCTTGCATTGAGGGGTTTTCCACGTTAAAATATCGGGGTTCTTCACGCTCTTTTATTTTGATTAATTTGCTGTCATAGATTTGTTGTTGCTCCTCACGGGTTCTTGCAAGTTGGGGGAATTTCATATCCGTTGCGTATTACTTGTTATTGTGTTTCTGTGTTTATTCCCCATCAGAGTGGCAACAAAGCTCTTGGTTAAAGGGTTATTTGACTTGCTTGAAGGATGGAGGCAAATATGAATATAAAGATGGTATGCTTGAATGGTACTAATTACCATTTGTGGAAGGGCAAGATGAAAGATTTGTTATTTGTGAAGAATATGCATCTTCCTATTTTTGGTTCTAAAAAGCCGGATACTAAATCTAAGGAAGACAGGGAATTTGAACATCAACAGGTATGTGGTTTTGTTAGGCAATATGTAGAAGATAATGTTTATAATCATATTGCTAATGAGACAAATGCAAAAACTATGTGGGATAAGATACAGACTTTGTTCGCCTCTAAATCAGGGAATAATAAATTATTCTTACTGAATAGTTTCATAAGTTTGAAGTATAAGGAGGGAACGTCTATTTTGGACCACTTGAGTGAATTTCAGGGGCTCCTTGATCAAATGTCTCGAATGAGTATCAAGTTTGATGATGAGCTGTTGAGACTATTTTTACTATTATTTTTACCAGAGTCTTGGGAGACATTTCAGGTTTCTATAACGAGTTCAGCTCCTAATGGTGTTGTTTCTTTGGAAACGGCTAAGGGTGGTGTTTTGAATGAGGAGATGAGAAGGAAGGCACAAATTTCTTTATCTCAATCTGAAGTTCTTGTCACTGAAAATAGGGGGAGAAGTCAGAAAAAAGAACCGAAGGGTGGTAGAGAAAACAGCAGAAGCAAGTCCAAGTCCAGATATAAAAATGTGGAGTGTCATTATTGTCATAAAACAGGGCACATACAGAAGAATAGTTTTCTGTGGAAAAAGGAGAACAAAGGCAAGAAAGGTAAGCAGAAACAAATGGGTCGTGATGATGATAGTGATGATGACCCTGTTACTACTGCTACTAGTGATGATCTTGTTATTCTCTATGACTATGAGTCAATTAATCTTGTATCTGATGAGAGCATGTGGATAATTGATAGTGGTGCTACACTACATGTTACACCGAGGAAGGAGTTCTTCACATTTTATACTTCAGGTGATTTTGGAGTTTTGAAGATGGGTAATGATGGTGTATCTAAGGTAATTGGTGTTAGTGATGTATGCTTGCAAACCAACATGAGAATGCAATTGTTGCTTAAAGGAGTCAAACATGATCCAGATGTTCGCTTCAATTTGATCTTTGTGCATATGCTTGATGAAAGTGGTTTTGATAATCATTTTGCTTCTGGAAAGTGGAAACTCAGTAAAGGTAACTTGGTTGTGGCTAGAGGGGAGAAAATTAGTAAACTGTATTGGACAAAAGCTTTAGTTGCAAAAGACAGTGTGAATGCCGTAGATACGGAATCATCTTTGTGGCACCGAAGGCTTAGCCATATCAGTGAAAAAGGGTTAAATTGCTTAGCTAGAAAGGATGTGCTTCCAGGATTGAAGAATGTAGATTTGGAGAAATGTTCTCACTGCATAATTGGTAAACAAACTAGAGTATCCTTCAAAATGCATCCTCCCTCTAGAAAGTCAGAGTTGCTTCAGTTGGTGCATTCTGACGTCTGTGGCCCTTTAAAGGTAAGATCTTTTAGTGGTGCACTTTATTTTGTTACTTTTATTGATGACTGTTCTAGGAAAATATGGGTTTATGTTCTGAAGACAAAAGACCAAGTGTTGGAGAAATTCAAACAATTTCATACTTTGGTTGAAAGGCAGATAGGCAAGAAGCTGAAACGTGTTCGTACTGACAACGGTGGTGAGTATTGCGGACCCTTTGATGTTTATTGCAAACAGCAGGGTATAGCACATGAAAAGACTCCTCCTAAAACTCCTCAGCTAAATGGTTTAGCAGAGAGGATGAATCGGACACTTGTTGAGAGAGTGAGGTGTATGCTCTCTGAAGCTAAGTTGCCTAAACATTATTGGGGTGAGGCATTGTACACGGCGGTGCATGTTATTAATCTTACTCCTACTGTCGCTTTGAATAGTGAGGTACCAAACAAGGTATGGTTTGGGAAGAATGTCAAGTATGATCACTTGAGAGTCTTTGGTTGCAAGGCTTTTGTGCATGTTCCGAAGGATGAATGATCCAAGTTAGATGCAAAGTCAAAGCAATGTATCTTCATTGGTTATGGTGAGGATGAATTTGGCTACAAGTTGTACGATCCTATAAACAAAAAGGTTATTAGAATTCGTGATGTAGTGTTCGTGGGAAACCAAACTATTGAAGACATTGATAAGGTGGAGAAGACTACACCTGAGAGAGATAACGTCTTATCTGATGGTGATCCAGTTCAGTCACCTGTTCCTGATTTGGATACTACTGATGGTAATGATCATAATGATGAGTCACATGATTGTGTTGATGATCATCGACTTAGAGATGAGGTAAATATTCCAACTAGTGAAGATCATGAGTTGTCACACGATGACAATCTTAATGATGCTTCTGAATCATCTCTAACCCAACTCAGGAGGTCTAAGAGGCAGAGACAACCATCTACAAGGTATGTTTCTGATGAGTATGTGAATTTGACTGATGATGGGGAACCTGAGTGTTTTCGAGAGGCCATGGAGAGTGAAGAAAGTCAAAAGTGGTTGGATGCAATGCATGATGAGATGAAATCCTTGCATGATAATCACACTTATGATTTGGTGAAGTTGCCAAAAGGCAAAAGGGCTTTGGAAAACAGGTGGATCTTTAGAGTGAAACTTGAGAGTAACTCAAAGTCTCCGAGGTATAAAGCCAGATTAGTGGTGAAAGGTTTCCGTCAAAGAAAGGGTGTTGATTTTATTGAGATTTTCTCACCTGTGGTAAAAATGTCATCAATTAGAACCGTGTTGAGTTTGACAGCTACTCTTGACTTAGAGGTAGAGCAAATGGATGTAAAAACGGCTTTCCTTCATGGTGATTTGGAGGAAGAGATTTACATGAAGCAACCTGATGGTTTTCTTGTTGAAGGCAAAGAAGACTATGTGTGTAGACTAAGAAAGAGTCTATACGGTTTGAAGCAAGCTCCAAGGCAGTGGTACAAAAAGCTTGAGTCTGTTATGTGTGACCAAGGATACATGAAGACTACTTCTGACCATTGTGTATTTGTTAGAAAATTTTCTAACGATGATTTCATTATCCTGTTATTATATGTTGATGACATAATTATTGTTGGGAAAAATATTTCCAAGATTGACAGGTTAAGAAAGCAGTTGGGCGAGTCATTTGCCATGAAAGACATGAGAGCAACTAAACGGATTCTTGGCATAAGAATCATGCGTAACAGAAAGGGGAAGAAACTTTGGATGTCACAAGAACACTATATTAAGAGAGTGTTGCAAAGGTTTCAAATGGAAAACTCTAAGGCTGTAAGTACTCCTCTTGCTGCTCATTTTAAGTTGAGTTCTGAACAAAGTCCTTCTAGTGAAGATGAGAAAAGAGACATGGAACGAGTTCCTTATGCTTCTACTGTGGGTAGTTTGATGTATGCAATGGTGTGTACAAGACCAGATATTGCGCATGTTGTTGGTACAGTCAGTAGACTTTGTCAAATCCAGGTAGAGATCATTGGAATGCTGTAAAATGGATTTTGAGGTATCTTCGTGGTACTACATGTATGAGGCTTTGTTTTGGAGGTGACAAACCTATTTTGGTAGGGTACTCCGACTCAGATATGGCTGGAGATATTGGCTCAAGAAAGTCAACTTCAGGCTACATGATTAAATTTGCAAATGGAGCTGTGGCTTGGCAGTCTAGATTACAGAAATGTGTAGCATTGTCTACAACTGAGGCAGAATTTATTGCCATTACCGAAGCATGCAAAAAGTTGATTAGGTTGAAGAAATTCTTGTAGGAGCTTGGGTTTATTCAGGACAAATATGTCTTATTTGTCAATAGTCAAAGTGCTATTCATCTTGGTAAGAATTCGACGTTTCATAGCAGGTCCAAACACATTGATGTGAGGTATCACTGGATACGTGATGTTTTGGAAGCTAAGTTGTTGGAGTTGGCTAAAGTTCATACTGATTATAATGGTTCTGATATGATGACTAAAGCATTACCAAGAGGGAAGTTTGAAACTTGTTGTGATATCGCCGGTTTGGCGATTATCTCCACATAGTTGTGAGGGGGAGATGTGTTGGGTATTGGGCTCCCTTCCTATGTGGAGAAAAGCCAAAATATTGTAGTCCATGTGTCTCACTTATTTAAGTAGAGAGTGGTCTAATTAGGGTTGAAAAAGAGAGAGACTATTTTGAGAGAAAAGGCAGCCACCAAAAGAGAAAAGAGAAGAGTAAACCCTATTCCTGATTTTGTTATATCAGTCTCAGAAAAACATCGGTTGCACATTCGTTAACCGTTGGATCGGGCTGAATTTTGAACAGTAGGTTTGCGACATTCAGGGCTTCGTTTTCAACAGTCGGATCCGTGAAACGACTTCTGGAGTGGGAGGAATCGAGCTCGCACAGTAGCAGGTTTTTTAGATGTTTTAATTATTCTTGCTTTTCATTTGTAAGCTTTAGTGCTTTGTTATTTTGGCTGGTTGTAGGCACACTTTGTGCATCTTTTTGAGACTCTCTTGTACCCTTATTTGATTATAGTAGAGTTATTTCTTTGGTCTGGACGACCCATGGTTTTTTACCCTTGCATTGAGGGGTTTTCCACGTTAAAATATCGGGGTTCTTCACGCTCTTTTATTTTGATTAATTTATTGCCATAGATTTGTTGTTGCTCTTCACGGGTTCTTGCAAGTTGGGGGAATTTTATATCCGCTGCGTATTACTTGTTATTGTGTTTCTGTGTTTATTCCCCATCAGAGAGGGCTATCAACGAGATGTAAGCTTGCTAATTGGTGCATGATGATGCGTTGTGGGATTGAGAGGAGAGGGTTATCCGTTAGATGGAGCCACCCCTAAGGGAAAGGCCACCCTTAGGAGGAAATGACTATCAATGAGATGAAGCCGCCTCTTGGTTCTCAACAATTAGTATTTTTATTTGTTTGATTTTCTATGATGATTTTAATGTTATTCATTTTGATTTCGCTTCACTAACAATTGAATTTTTAATATTTCTATCTGAACGGCTAAATTATAAATTTAGATGATTTTATTATGTGTATAACATAATCGTCTCAAGGTTGTAAAACAGTTATTCGAGTCTTTTGTGTTATCCCTTCTAGTTGATGGTGATTGTTGTCTCCTCACTAAGTCTTTGTGACTTACTCCTTCATGTTGTTTATTTTTTTTTTCAGATTCACAGGCAGCTGAGTAACAAGATGACAGTAGGATCAAGTCTCAATCGTGTTTTTTTTGGTAGACCTCTTTGATCGAGGATCTTTTTTTGTAAAGTCTATTGAGTCGTAATGTATTTTGCAGCTATTGGAGTTTAGATAGTGTTTTGGGAAATGTATTAAACAATTATATATCCTCTTTGAAATATGAATTGACTGAGTTAAGACTGTAAACAGAGATTTTATAATTTTGGGAATGTTGAAGTTACAGAGGTTACTCTGTCGAAATTTCGAGAAAAATTATATATATATATTTTTTGAAATGGTTATTGAGAACTATTTAGTTGTTTGATTTTTAAGTAGTGAGTAGGCTTGCCAGACTAGGAATATAAGCCGGTCACGACATTTAGTTTTCGTGTCGTGAAAAAATTGAATTCAATAATAATAATAATAATAATAATAATAATAATAATAATAATAATAATTTATATAAAATGTAGGAGCAAGATTATAAGTGTGGTGTGCGGGAAAGTTTTCAAATAGTTAACATAATTGGGGTGTTTTTTAAGAATAAAACCCATAAGCTGGATGGAACCCCATTTTCACGCAGTTGGAACTCTACTCTGCTTCGTCATTGTTGACGAATACTAACTAGTCAATGAAGCGCATCTACTCTTCTACGTTATTCTCTGCAATTCAAGGAAGGGAATTGTTGGCCCCATTGGCCTACTGGCAGACCCACGTGTAAGTGAGAGTGTGCACATCCTGAAATCTTAAAAATTACACATAACAACCTATATTTTGTGCATTTTGACCACACTAAAAATTTCATTTTGCACATGTGATCCAAGAGACCCAAACCACATCATCTCTCACACTTTTATCTCAACTCCTCCACTGCTTGCTGGCGGAAGTCTCTTAGTCCCAACTCCCAACCACCACACAGCGCGCAATCATCTACACCCCTTCTCCCATTTTCGCACAGTCATACAGACTACCACATCCCTTCTCTCTTCCGCGCGACGCGATTTTCTGCTGTTCTCTCAGTCCGCCTGAAAAGTTTATGTTTTGCTCAATCTCTCTGGTTTGACCTCCACCGCCACACAATCTAAGCTTCCAACCACTCATCGTTTGGCCTCCATCATTACCATAACAACAACAGGTGATTGAATCTCATAATATCCATTGTTAGGGTTTTTTATTTGTTGATTGGTTATGAAATTGGGACTATGACTAACATGTTTGTGTTGTGAATTCATGCTTAGAGTTTTAATATTTCCGAAATTGGGGATTTTGTGATTATGCAATTGTGGATTTTTTATATATCCAAGATTGGTACAGATTTAATTTTGTGTCTATTTGATTGTTGTTGATTATTACACGTTGTTGATATATTTTGGGGTCTTGCTTTTGCATGGCGACAGTGGCATTTTGAAATTGTTGCTGAATTAACTATGAGTTTGTTGTGGAATATGACTTACCAAGCCCATACCAGCCGAATTAGTGCTTCAATGTTACTGGGTTTGTTCAATTTTGCTGGTTTTTTATTAAAGAAAAAGGGGCATGAATAACTAAAAACTACAATTGTGTTTTGTGTTGTTTTATGCATTAAAAACTTCAGAAATATCTTAGCTTCTTGAAAAACATGGTTTTCCAAATGAAGAGCAATATGATAGAGTTTCTGAATAGAAATAATCTGGAGTGCTTGGAGTTAGTATTGTAGAAGGTAGTGTGCTCAAGTTAAGGGGATCAAGCTAATAAGTGTGTGGAGATGGGTTTGAAGGTTATTTTTTGACAAGAGGGTTTGAAGGTTGTTAAGAAATGAAGAATGGAGTTTACTTTATTGTGTATAATTGTTTCTCTTTTTCTGATTTGTGAATCAGGGCATGGAGATAAATTATTTTGGTTCATTTTTTTAATAAATATTTTGCTTCTTAAAACAAAATGTTGTCTGATGTGCCCAAAATTGGTTGTTGTTGTTGCTATTGATATGACCAAATGAGCAAAATGAGTTAATTATTCAACAATTTCAAAACACAGAGTTTGTATGTAATTTATTTGTATTGTATACTATGTATTAAAATTTTATAATTTTAATATTTATTTTTTTGTTTTATATTTATGATTATAATTATTGATTAAAATTAAATAGTTTGCACCCCCTGACTCAGGGGCTTCAATCCGCCACTGCCATTGGCAACACAGTTTTGATTCGAATCAACAGCCTCTCTGCTAGTGCCTTGGAATCATTGAGATTGTGTTGCAGTTCAAATTATTGAAGAGGTAAGTAAATTCCTCTCTCAATAAAACATAATTAAATTATACTTCAGATAGGATTGCAGTTCAAGTTGAAATTAGCTTTTGAAACTTTTTATTTTTCTTTCTGTAAGCTCTCTTGTCTTACTTCTGCATAATCTGTTATTAGTTTATAAATGAATTTTTACAAGGGGAGAATCATAGTTTTATTTTAACCCATAAGTTCTTAATTATATACTAGAAGTTAATTCAAAAACTGACTCAAGCATTTGGGAGAATTGGTGTATTGAAAGTTTTTTGGGTCATTATGACCAGCAAAGTTTCTCTCTCTCTTTTTTTTCTTCAGAGTCATTGCTCTTTAATTTTTGCCAAGGAATGGCTTCTTTTACATGTTCCTTCCCTGTGATTTGATTGCACACACTTTGGAATATTTGCAGCTACTTTGTATTCTGAGTTAAAATCTTTTTATGTTTATAAACTATGTTGTTTTATTTAATTCAATTCCTTGTAATAATTGATAAATTATGTTTTTTATTTAATTCCATTCTTCATAAGTGACTTTTTTCTTTGTTACTGCATGCTGCTTTTGTGTAAAGTATATTATCAAACACTCTCTCGTTTAGTTACTTTAAGAAGAACAAATTTTTGTTACGGTAGTTTATTCTTTTCTCATTAGTTCATTATTTATTATACTTCTATGTATAAAAATAAGGATTATTGCACTGTACACATTGGTTAGAAGTAGTGTTGTTATTGTTTTTTTTAAAAGTTATAATATGAATGCACTCTGTACACATAGATTATAAACAGTGTAGTTGTTGTTTTGTCATTATTTTTTCTCCTGCTGGTTTTGCAACTGATTCTGAACAACTGAAATTGTCTTTATCAACCAGTTCGCAAAAACTAAGTGGTTTGGCAAATACAATCCTGTGTTGAAAAAGTACTACATTTATATTTTTGGAACTTTGGTTCTGCTTTTAATATAAAAACACCAAACTATGCCAACCTTATTTCATCTGACTACTGCTTTTCGCTGGTTGGGGGACTGACTGGTGAGTTATCTAAATCTTGAGTTCTACACTCTTGATTTGAGTAACCAGCAAAATGCATAACTGTTTTGCTTGAGTTATTCACTCCAAATTATTATGAAAGTGTTGATATTTTAGGGAAAAGATATGTTAATGAAAACAATATAAAGTAGAAGGATTAAAGTTTATATTGTTTCATTTCAATTTTCAATGGCTAATTCCACTTTCGTTCTACTATTATGTTTCATGTTGGTTGTTTTTCCCTCAATTGTGGGAATGTTGAATACACATTTTGTTTCTCCAGCGAGAATAAAATTCACTTCCTAATCTTTCATTTATTTTTCAACTTGCTTTCTTAGTTTCTTGCCTGTAGTTACATGGTTTCTTATTGGGGACATGTTGGGTAATGCCACAATTTTTCTACAGTACAGGGTTAGAATAAATTGATAGAGGGTTGTGAATGTGATAGTGGGGTTATGTTGAATGTAATCTGGTTGTGGGAGCTTAGAGAGTATTCCCTGACTTGGGGTTTCAGATATTACTTGTATTTCCTTCTTTTGCATATAATAACAGTTTAATGAGTATACACTGTCGGTGTACATTAGTTTGACACTGGAATCCAATCAAAGCTCTATATCTTATCCCATCATACATTTATTTTAAAATGCAGTTGCAAAAGTTGAGTCGTGTGGCAAAATAGTGACTTTTATTGATGTGAGTGTAAAACTAGTTTTCACTAACAATACATATCCCTTCAATCCATATATTGAAGTACAAAACAAAAATACATACTGTTAGAATTTCCCATATTGTATACACCATTTGCTTTGAATAAAAGTATCATTGATTGTTTGCTCCCTTCAGTTCTCAGGGTAACTTCTTATCATTATCCATGAGGCTCTATGATGAATTCAAAGAGATACTAAAGATTCAGAAGTTTCGAAGATTGGTTTCTTATGCTGGGTTCTTTGGCTTCACTACGCTTATCAGCTATGCTTATTGTAACAATACGTGGGTTGCATACTGCTAAAAACCTTGTTCTTGATGCTATAAGTTAGAATTTTGATTGGGTTTATTGGTTCTTGGGTTAATCTCTAGTGTGTTGGTGTTGCAGAACTAGGGCTGGGTATTCTAGAGCTGACCAATACTATGCATCGTACCCGGCTGGTACTGAGCTATTAACCGACACCACCAAGGTCTTTTCCATGACATAATCTGGAAAGTGTCATTTATTTGATATTATTTTTAGTCTGAAGTATGATTCTAGTGTTTAAATTTGGTATCAGTTATACAAAGCTGCTCTTGGAAACTGCTTTGAAGCTGAAGAGTGGGGTCCATTTGAGTTTTGTGTCATGGCAAAACACTTTGATCGTCAAGGGAAGTCACCATATTCATATCATGCTGTGAGTTATATGTTTCCAGAGTCCCTCTACTTCTTTTTCTCCCACTTCAGTGTTAAATTCTTCATATCTTTTCATTATCTTGTGTTAAGTCAATAATAAGAACTGATTTTCAACACGATATTTTAATCCTGAAGATACTGATTTATGAATCCTATTTGTTCTCCAATCTCTTGACAATTAAATGTTTTCAGTTTTTTATATAATAACTCTTGTTTGTGTTTTAGTAGCATGCTTTAGGACATATGATAAATTCCTTTAACTGTTCTATAAATGCCCTCATCATTCACTTCTTTCTACATAGATTGCATAATCATCAGCATATTTTCTGTTACCCTCTCTCTCTTTATTTCCCCTTCTTACAATCTGATTAATTGGATCAATAACCGCCTATCTAAGAGCCTCAACAGATTCTTTAATGCCAGGTGGATTGCCACATATTCTCTTTTTGGTCCTAACAGTAACCAACTAAAAAATAATAGCTTTGGCAGATGCAATGCAAATACTTACCTTAATTTAAAATCGTAAACCATAATTTCAACCATGTTTCTGTTTGTTGAATTTCATTAAATTGTATTCCACTCTTTTGGGTCTTTATAAAGTGTTTATGGAAACCAGTTTTGAATGAATCAGTTTATCTTTTACGTGTCAAAGATATAGACTATTTGTCCAAGGTTTATTATCATAGTTTTTCAGAGAAAGTAATCAAAGTATGTGACACGAGGTCTCCAGAACCAAGTGTAAATTGCTTGATGCTGCTTAATTTATATTGGATGTTAACACTGTCATATTTTATTTTAACTGCAATGTTTTGGACTTGTTACAGCAATACATGGCACATCTCCTTTCTCATGGACAGCTTGATGGAAGTGGTTAACCAATAAACCATATGAAGTATGACAACGTGGAGGGTTTTTAATATATGAAGACTTGTAAAGCAAAATGAGAAAAATCAGTTTGAGTATTCTTCGAGTTTTGAACTGCCTTATATTCTATGCTGTTGTGTTCTTTTATGAATAATGAATAAAGTATATAGATCATTTTCTTTCTATTGTTGGGTAATATCAAACGTTTAGCGTATTTTATTTTCCATCCCTTCTTTGATAGAAAAATTCCCCGTCAGTGTTAAGTGTTTCAGATTTTGTTGTTAGATAAGCTACAGGCCTATTTACTTCGTGAAAATATTCAGTTTTCATTTATTTTTTGTTGTGTGTCATAACAGCGTTCTTCTCACGACCTTAATCTATTATATGCCTACTTTTCATTTACATCACGATAAAAAATGAAGAAAATGACTTTATCAATTTTCAAAAATACTGTTAAGTGAAATTCATAATGAGAACAATTGGACAGGCACAATTTTATTGTTATTATTAATTTTAGAAATGAAAATAGGACATGATGAAAGTAAATGGAGCCTAGGTAGATAATCCTGGTGTTTCCTGGCGCGATAGATCCAATTGTCTGGGTGCAGTACTGTGCCTGACTGCGACAATGTGGTTCGCGACAGTGTGAAACAAGATTTCGGCGAGATCTTGATATTCTAGCGTAGTTAATTTCAACGTTTTCCAGCAAGATCACGCTATTATTTCTTCGTTTTGTTGTTTCTACTTTCACTTAAGAAAAAGAGGAAGTAAAATATGTTAATGAAGATGATGTTTATCTTTAATTCCTATGCTAGAACTTCCATTTGAGTTTTAATATTTAATTATTTTATTACTCTGTGTTAAAGACTTCATTATGCATCATTATTATTTCTTTGACTTTTGTTGGTATTTCAATGTATGTTTTGACTATGAGTAATACTTGTGGACTTTTATTACTAGTTATGAATGTTTCAGAATTTGAGTCATATGTTAATATTACATTAAATATAAGTTTATTTAGTATTATTCATGTAATTTGTTCAAAAAATAGCAATTATCCCGCTTATCTCGGAATGCGCTATTCCGCTACCCCAATTTTAGAGTTGGCCGCAACGCACCGCTATCTGAGATGAACTACTTGGAGCAGAGCCTGTATTAGTCATTTTCTCAGTAATCCATGACCTGACATGCACACTGGCTAACTCTAACTCATCATATAATTAGTCTAGCAAGCCTAACTCACATTAACCCATACACATTACTACAAATAACTACAACAAATTCAACCCAGGCTCCTCTATTTTTCAACACTTAAAATTATCAAAATACTTTCATAAAACAAGTTAATAACAAGATGTTGATTTACATGTTAAAAAAACAGATAGTATTTGAACGGATAGAATTTCAAACTAACTAATCACATATATGCAACCAAAGAACAACAAAAATTTATACCCCTATAGCTGTATTGTGTTGAAGTCACAAAATGTTGGCCGCCCCTGAAGATAATGGGCCTACCAAAAGAAAAGAACTAAGGAGAGGGGTAGCAAGTGGAAGAAGCATTCAGCATCTTTTCTATTAGTAACCTTGTGGGTTGGGCAGAGTGAGAATTATCTCCTCTCTGAGAAGCTCTTCTTTGGGATCACAAAGGATCATTTATGTAATATTTTTTATTTTTTCAATTAATAATACAGTTTCTACATTTATTGTAATTCGAGTTTCTATCAATCGGTCTGACCTATTAGATTATTGACATAAAGTGAGTGTTGTGAGCATAAAACCAAAGGATAAAAAAACATGTAGTTATGATCAACCAACAACCTTTGTCAGAGCCGCCAGACACAAGTATGCTTGTGGCGGCTAAAATCGGTGAAGATGCAAAATGCATGTAAACTTACGATTGTCCCACCATAACTTGAACCATTAGACATTGAACATCCTTTTAAAGCCACAACGGTCACTAGTGACAAATTTTCCATGAACACATACGGCGTTAGAGTTGTTTTCTATTGAAGATGGAAGACAACAGGACAAAAACAGAAATGTGGAAGTGGGGTATCATTCTAGACCTAATGGGTGTGGCTCAATTTGATATTGACAATTTGTTTCAAGAGAACAAGGTGTTCACTAGCCTAAAACAAGGACTAATTTCATTGAGCATGCTTCTAATGTTCAACTTTTTTCCGTCAATCTCATGGTCTGTCATTAATCAAATGGGTTTGGAGAATTCATTTATTTCACATTGTTGCTCAAAAAAGTTTGACACGAGTCCATTGAATGTTATTGTTTGCATGCTCTTTCAATGTAGTTCTCTGGCTCATTTCAACAAGACTTCCGATTTTACATATCCCAATGTTTTGCCAAGGATCATTGATCCCAGTCCAAGAGGTACAAAAACAGAGATGTTGTTTGTGTTAGTACAGATACAAGTCTAGAAGGATCTCAAGAATACCATTATTTTTCAAAGGATTATTGTTTTGAATTGATGCACAAATTTTACTGGTTTTACCATCATTGATAGAACTTGCAAGCTATAAATGTAGAAAACAATATTTTATTGAATAATATGATTAGAAAGCTCTTTCAATAGGAAATGAAAAACAACTTGAGCTAGTAGCTGCTACCAAAGAGACTCTCCTAAAAATCAGCATGTCATTTACCACTTCCTCTCTTCCCTTTTAAGGTGACATCCTCTAATAAGATGATGTTATTTTGGATTTCGAAAAATTTGAAAAAACAATTTATGCCACCGATAAGATTACTGGGTTGAGTCGCGGACTAGGTCGCTCTCTTTAAGACGTTTCGAGGCACTGTCCAAAGGTGCAAGGCAGACTATCAACCACGAAGTCCCCAGGATAAAACAGCCCAGATCACTGTACGGAGTTCTACTGCACTGCAGAAAACCGTTCGAATTACACCCTCAATATGGCAGTCTAACGACTACCACTCGTAATATGGCACGAAGGCCACTCAAGAAAAAGAAGAAGTAGAAGTAAGAACGGGGGGAAGAAGACAGAAAAGTCTCAGAATCGGAGTGCTTTTGGTGCAAGTTCTATAGTGAGGAGAGTCCTCTATTTATAGAGGAGTTTCGTAACTGGATCAGAGAAATTGGTGGATCCATCAGAGCGCTCCAGTTGACCGATCCAATTCTTGACTTCAGGAAACGTGTGCTCCAAAACCGCTGCCCACTCAAAACGTGCGCCTTTGACTGCCTGAATATGCGCTAGGGTTTTGACTCTGAATAATGACCGGGCAACAGCTGTTACGTGGCACCTAGAGTCAGAGATTTGACCGGGCAAAAAGGAAGGACTGAAACAGATCATTAGGCAGATTCGGTGGAGGGCAGTTACGTAATTAATAGAGATAAAACGCAAGCATTCAATTTTTCAAAATTAATTAAATAATTTTTAATTTTCATTAAAAAATAATAATACACCACAAGGCCAAGGTCAAGGCCAAGGCCCAGGCCGGACGGACGGCGGCGCGTGTGTGATGATCAACTTTGCTTGCGTTCTCCCTCCTTCACAAAATTGGGGTACCCCTTGGGGTACACCCCAAGGTACATACCTCCACCTTATATACCATTCCAAAGTGTGGTATCCCTCCTATGTCATTTTTTCAATTCACAACCACACTAGTTCATTAATGTCACCATTAATACCAACAATTCCTTCAATAATTATTCATCATTTCCAAGAGATGACACCTATGTCACTTAGTAATTTTTTAATTCTATCTTATTTGTCCCATCTTGCGCCTTCTAGAATACTCTGGCCAAATAATGGGCTTTTTACGAATCAAGGTTGAATTAAGGAAACTGCGACCTGAACAACGTTTTGTCCTCACAAGTTATGTCCTCCACAGCTAAGCTTGAAACACAACGTTTCATTTAATAATAATAATAAACTAGAATATAACCCGCACGTTGCGCGGGTGTAATTTGTAAAATATTCTTTCAGTATAAATTTATTAAAAAGTTTAAAGGTAATGTTTATGGTATATAAATGTATCAATCTAATCACAAAAAATGTTTCAAATTTTGTAAATTTTTTAGTTTATAAGAATAGTGGTTGTATAACAAAAGAATAAATGGAATAGAAACAATTGAAAAGTTTATAATGAAATGAGTGATTTTCATTATAAATAATATGATTAAAAAAAGATGAGTTAGTGTTTGTATACACAATTAAAAAGATTTAAATAAAATGAGTGATTTTTACTATAAAAATATTATTAAAAAAAGATGAGTGATTGTTTATATTCATTTTGTTTTATTTTAAACATTCAATCATTATAGAATATTTTCTTCCGATAAAAAAATAGAATATATATTTTGTAATCATTGATTTGAGATATATTTGTAATAATTGGTTTTTATATGATTATTATTTATATTTATATTTTTATTTTACTTTTTATCTTGAGCACTATTATTTCTTTATTATTTTTTTGACTAATTGAACGAAATATTATTTCTTATATTTTATGTTTCATATCTCATTTTTACTTAAACTTTCGATAACTAATTCTTATATAGAGGTGTTATGTCACGTATTTCTTTCAAAAATATTTTGATTTAATTATCCTTTTTCGAGACTGTATATAATAAATAAACTCAAAGTATTATTTTTTACGACAAAAACACGAAATAATGTTGGGAACGATAAGAAATCACTACTTGATTTTGATTATTTTTACCGTTAATTGAAACCATGCTCTAATTTATACTTCATCCAATCTATAAGTTTAATATTTTGAAATGAA
>JBBPBP010000001.1:43868580-43912368 GCA_037974735.1 Cicer chorassanicum
TTTTTTTGCAAAGGTTTGCTAATTTAAATGCATATGTTTTAGTATTTTTTATTTATTTTAATTTAAACTTCATTGGATTGTTTGTGCATAAGTTTGATTATTGATTTTTCATGTTATTATTGTGATTTTATATATTTTTGGTAATTTATGGTTGTTACACTTTAATTCATAAAATGTAATTTATATATTGTGATGTATTTATATGCAATGAATGAAAAAAGTAATTAACAATTAAATCAAGTTTGTAATGGGAGTTATACTTTTATTGTTGTTTTTTTAGCTATAGAGATATAAACAAAGAATTAGTAGGATGTGGAATAAAAAATGAATGAATTCTAGAGGTGCTACATCATACTATTCAATGATCTGTCAAAATGAGTGTCACATGTCAACATATTATTTTGAGGGGTTTGTTTTAATATATTATATTGATATTGATTGATTGATATTTATTTTAATTTAAACTTCATTGGATTGTTTGTGCATAAGTTTGGTTATTGATTATTGATTTTTCATGTTATTATTGTGTTTTTATTTTGTGGTAATTTATGGTTTTTACATTTTAATTAATAAAATGTAATTTAAATATTGTGATGTATTTATATTCAATGAATGAAAAAAGTAATTAACAATTAAATCAAGTTTGTAATGAGAGTTTTATTTTTATTGTTGTTTTTTAGGTATAGAGATATAAACAAAGAATTAGTAGAATGTGAAATAAAAAATGAATGAATTCTAGAGGTGCCACATCATAATATTGAATGATGTGTCAAAATGAGTGTCACATGTCAACATATTATTTTGGGGGTTTGTTTTAATATATTATATTGATATAATAATAATAATAATAATAATAATAATAATAATAATAATAATAATAATAATAATGATAATAAATAAATAAATAAATAAATAAATATAACAACACAAATTTCACCCACCTTCTTTTTTCACTTAACCCTTTCTCTCCTTATCTCTTGACAGCAACACTACACCCCATCCCCACTTCTATTTTTTTTCATCTCTTTTTTCTCCTTGCATCTTCTCACCCCACAACATAAATTGCACCCATAAATCCTCAACCCATAAAATGAATTTAACATCTCTAAAATCATAATTTCTCATACTCCTACAAAATGTTCTTGGTTAGAATTTTGGGGTTAGGGTTAGTAAGTTAAGGAAGGAGAAGAGTACCAATTTTTTGAAAGGTATTTATTACGACTCTTTGAGGTAAATACACAATTCCAATACTAATAATGAGTCTCTAGAAAAATGTAGTTTTGTTTAAAAATCTTATTTTGGTGTTTAGAGTAGATTTTAGAGACTTTTTATGGTTTTCAATAGTTAGCAAAACTTTAGAATAATATTTCTAAAGTCTTGAGAACATTTTTCATACTTAGATCTATTAGCTGAGGTCCTGCCGACTTCTATGGGAGTTGTTGGAAAACAAACTTAGTCGATTTTTCATAGTTGTGAGTAGACGACGATCATTGTCACATATTTTTTATTATGCTATAATTATTATTTTACTCGTTTCTATGTTAAAGTAATTATATAAAAAAAATTGGGGAACACAACCTTTGAATTTTTCTCGGTTTCATCCTTTATTTATTTTCATAGTCTTTTGTATATAATATGTTTATAGTTTGATTTATTTATGAGTTATAAAGTATTTAAATATGAAATTGATGTACAATTGAATATGTTTTCCGTGAGTTACAATGAAATGAGAAATGACTTTTAAATATGTATTTTGGAAATTGTTGTTATAATTATAAAATCGTTAACAGAGGTAGGTGCATCTAGTTACATCATTTTGACTGGGGTGAGTTACCCGTTAGATGGAGCCGCCCCTATGAGATATGTCATCCTTAGATGGAGAGAACTATCAATGAGATGTAAGCTTTCTAATTGATGTGTTATGATGTGTTGCGAGATTGAGAGGAGAGGGCTATCCGTTAGATGGAGCCAACCCTAAGGAAAAGGCCACCCTTAGGAGGAGAGGACTGTCGGTGAGATGAAACCGTCTCTTGGTTCTAAAATAAAATATTTTTACTTGTTAGATTTTCTATGACCCTTTTAAGGTTGCTCATTTTAATTTCACTTCTTTGATGAATTGGATTTTAAATATTTATACTTGAACGACTAAATTATAAGTTGAATGATTTTATCATGTATATACTTTATTTATTAATTTTCTATATTTAAGGTTGTATTGTTTAGCATAATTGCAACAAGATTGTAAAACTATTATTCGTGCTTTTTTTGTGTTTCCCTTCTAATTCATGGTGGTTGTTGTGTCCTGACTAAGTCTTTGTGACTTACCCCTTCATTCATTTTTTTTCTTCATATTCACAAGTAGTTGAGTTACAAGCTGTTAGTAGATTCAAGTCTTAATCACATTTTTGTTGGTAGGCATCTTTGATCGATGACCCTTTTGTTAAGTATCTGTTGGGTTGTGATGTATTTTGCAGCTATTTTGAGTCTTGAAAGTCATTTGGAAATGTACTTAAATATTTAGATTCGCTCTTTTGAAATATTGACTGGGTTAAAAGTTTGAAACAAAATTTTATATTTGGAAACATTAAAATTACATAGGATACTCTATCGAAATATTATATATTATTTTGAAATGGTTATTTAGAACTATTCAATTGCTTAATTGTTAAGTTAGTTGGTAAGCTTGCCAGGCTAGGAGTATAGCTTGTATGCCAATCACCACGTTCGGGTTTTGGGTCGTGAAAAGCCCTTCCATTTAACCAACCTCTACTTGACCAATTGACCTCCATTAAGCATTTCTCTAAAAGCAAACAATTCCTTATGTTCATCGAAATCATTATTGTCTACTTTCATCCCTTTAGGGAAAGAAGTTTTTGTTGTGTACTTCTCATTGACTCTTTTTAGTTGAGAAATATAGAAAATTGGGTGCACTTTTGTAGTCTTAGGTAATTTCAGCTTATGACACTACACTAATTTTATCCACTATAAGAAATGGACTAAAATACCCTAGAGCAAATTGAAACGCTCCATTTCATTAAAGTTTTATTTCTTATTTTATTTATTTATTTTTTATTTATTTTTAATATTAATATTAATATTAATATTAATAAATAAATAAATAAATAAATAAATAAATAAAACCCCACTTTTTTTTTCCATCTCACTCTTTCTTCCTTCTTCTTCTTCTCCTCTTTCTTCTCTCCCTCTCGGTCAAGGCAACCCATCCCCCATTTTTTCTTCTTTCCTTCTCCTTGCTTCTTCTCACTCCACAATACTTAAACCCTTAACCCTTAGAAGTAATTTAATATCCCCAAGAGCATAATTTCTCATACTCCTACAGAAACTCTTGGTTAGGATTTTGGGAGTCATGGTTAGTGATTCAAGAAAAGAGAAGGGTACTCATTTCTTGAGAGTTGTTATTGAGTCTCTTTGAGGTAAATACGTAACTCTTATGCTAATAATAAATCTCTAGGAAATGTAGTTTTGTTTAAAAACCTTATTTTTGTGCTTAGAGTAGATTTAAGGATTTGTATGCTTTCCTAGAGTTAGCTAAACTTTAGAACAATTTTTCTAAAGTCTTGAGAATATTTTTGATTCTCAGATTTGTCAACTATTGGAGAACAAATGTAGCCGATTTGTCAGCTGAGTAGCAAGCTGATAGTAGGCTCAAGTCTCGATCGTATTTTTTTTGTAGGCCTTTTCGATCAAGGACCTTCTTTTTGTAAAGTATGTTGAGTCGTGATGTACTTTGCAGCTATTTTGAGTCTAAAAAGTCTTTTGGGTGATGTACTGAATAGTTAGATTATGCTATTTGAATTTGGCTGAATTTGAAGTTTAAACAGGGATTTATAAATTTGGAAACGTTGAAGTTATAGAGGGTACTCTGTCGAAATTTCAGAAAAGTTATATATATATATATATATATATATATATATATATATATATTTGAACTACTTAGTTGCTTGATCTTTTTAAGTTAGTGAGTAGGCTTGTCAGGCTAGAGGTATAGCTTGTGCGTCGGTCACGACATTTAGTTTTCGGGTCGTGACACCAACTTTTGGTTTGAGGTTACTTCAAAAAAATAAACTCATTCCCCAATTTTAAATCGTTTTTTAATTGTCGCAATGCCTTATCAATGTCTAATAAATAGTTTCAATAGCTTCTACTTTGGTCTTACCCGTTGAGAAGTGAATCAGTGTGAGGGTTTCCTACTATATACCACCTCAAACAGTGTAGTTCCTGCGGACACATGCAAATTTGTATTATATTACAATTCTTCTCAAGACAACCAATACGACCAATTTCGAAGCTATTTTGAGCAAAAAACCTCAAATAAGATTCCACCACCACAAAAATTGCTGACCTATTAACAATTTTGTCTTAACTATACATTTTTGGGGGTTAAGGGGAAAAAAAAAAGAATATACTTGGACAATCTACCCACCACCACAAAAATTGCCTCACACCACTTAGACGTTATAAGACCAACAACAAAATTCAAGGAAATGTAATAAGGCTAGACTAGAAATAATGGAATATATATATATATATATATATATATATATATATATATATATATATATATATATATATATATATATATATATATATATATGTGTGTGAATGATTACTTCTATATTAATCGGATAGTTTATTAAAAGGATTACAATGAATGGAGAGAAATCTCCTTGCAACAACGGAAAGTAAAAGCTAACATACATGATGACCCAATTTGGGAATATCCCCTACTGAGTTGAGAAATGTTTTCTCTTCTTAGTCCCAATTTCTACTCCAAAACCATCGTGCCTACTTTTCTCATGAATTCATCCAAATGCACATTACGCACTCTCCCTCCACCAATTCCTTCAATCCCCAATACCACTCCTAGACTAACACTGGTGCAATTAGTTATTTTTCCTCTTAATTTATCATTACCCTTATTATCTTCATCATTCCTTTTATTTTGTACTGCCACATATCCTCCTTGCACGTTCATTCTCTCTATTTCCTTACCCATCCTACGTTTCCTCTTATACACATGTGTTAAGAGGCTTATCAATACTCTACCCCACCAATTTAACCTTGTCCTTAAGGTGAAAATCAAGAAAAGTTTGATTGATAACATCAAATTTCTTCCATGTTTTCTCACAATCAAGCAACCTTTCCTAGAAAATGACATTTATTTGGTCATGTTAATCAATTTCCTTGTAATAGCCTAATTTTTTAAACTTGATATTAGATAATCTAAGTTTTTGTATCAACTTCTTCATATCTCTATAGATATTGTAATTCTAAACATTGTTTGTGTTTGAAGTTTTTCATTCGAGCCTTGGAAGGTCTTCAAAAAGAGGTAACTTTCTATGGAAGAAAAATTGTCTATATATAATCCTTACAACTTAGTCAGGAGAACCTGATTTAGCCTAGCGAAAAATTAGCTGAGCAAATTAGGCCTAAAAGGAAGAGCATCACCTACTTGGACCACATATCAAGCCTAGGCTAGCCACAACGCGTCGCCATTCTGATTGGCCACGATAGGAGGTGGAAAATTCAAGAAAAGCTATATTCACCCAAGAAAACTAAAATTGCCAACCAGATTTACCCAATTTTGCCTATAATTAGCAACCATCAGACCTCACTTCCTCAAGCAACTTTTCTCTCTCGTTTCTCTCTATAAATCATATTTTAGAGAGTCTATCTCTTGTTTTAGTGTGTAATATGTTGTTTTTAAGTTTCGGTTCTGGTTCGGGGGAGTTTTTAAGGCGCTGAGGTCCTATTTGAGCTTTCAAAGGCATTTATGGTTTCATTTTCAAACTTGCTAAGGTAATGCCCAATTTATTTTCTTTATTTCTTTAAGTTTATTAGGGCACCAGAGGTATGCCCAAATTAGATTATTATACTTTAAAGATTTTCATTCATTTTAAAATGTCGAATTAGGGTTTAGATTTAAATTTAGGGTTTTTATGCCGTTACTAGGGCCTTGCTAGGGGGTAAGTTTGGAAGGCATAGTTATACTCTAACAACCTTCATAGGGTGATGCCTTAGTGGTTATAATGCCTTAAGTTTATTCTAAAATTTATTTACAAATATATTCAAACTTATGGCAAATTATCGATAATTACAATATAAGCATAATTATCGCTAGATGTACCGTTAAGTTGGAACTTTGAAGGGAAGTAGTTTAGGACCCTTATATCAACTCTTTTGAAGACTCGCTAATCACCAACAAATGTGGGGCAAGTTATCGTACATGTTAGGACGATTAGTGTAAAATAGCTTAGCATATATGTGTAGGGTGACCCAAACTCTACTAGAGATAAATACATAAAAAGAGCTAATTATCATTGGTAACTCATAAGGTTATTAATGAGGTTAGGCTGGATTTATGTAGTTTATCATAGATTTTATCTATTGATGTTATTCAGGAGATATTTGATCAATTGTTTGTGTACTGCTTGCTTTGACTGTTTAAATGTGCAATGTGATACTTGTATACTTGGGATTGTAATATTAGGAGCGAGGGTTTGACCTTAACATAAGATAAAATAATGGATGGTTGCATTAGACAGGTTATGGTGAGATTGAAATAAAGAATGAATGATGGTAAATATGGAACTCAACATAGGTAATTGTCAAAAATAATAAGATATGGAATGCATAGGGTCATAATGGCCACAACTTGAGTGATCATATAGACTTGCATGAGGATTGTTAAGTGCAGTTTCATGTATATGTGTGTACGAGGTTGATTTGTTGGCTAAATCCTTACAGGGATTACTGTTACCACATGCGAGAAAAGATTGAAATATTGGCCTATTTTCTTTGAGGCAATTGACTTATAACATTTAGACTCCATGAGAAGTCAAGTGGTGTTTGGCCGTTATTTGGGGGTTGGACGTTGGTGGTATATGGTCACATGATATCTGACCGTTACTTAGGGGGTATCCTTGACATCATTAGTGGCATGAGTCAGCATATAGTTAAGAATTGCATTTCGAGTAATTAGGTTATGGTCATAAAAATATGAAATCAAAGGATGGATTGATCTATGTGCTATTTATTTGTTTGTCCCACTTTCTTGAGTACCTTAAAAGGGCTATAAAATTTTGGACTTAACTTCTCATTTGGAGAGATTGCAGATGATTTAAACCTGTAAGGTTGACCCTTTAAATACACCTTGTCTCGAACCTCAAAAACTATGTAACTCATCTTCTTATCAAAGTAAATTTTCATGTTATTCTGGGCTTTATGAAGTTTCCCTTTCAAATCATCCAAAACGGTGCCCTTTTCACATACCATTTGATCCACTTCCTAGACCATGGTTCCCTCTTTTGGATATTTAATAACCATAGATTCCTCTTTACCATACATAGATTTAAAGTAGTCATACTGATGGACTTATTGTGCGACGAGTTGAAACAGAATGTTACCCAAATTAGCCACTTGGTCTATGTCTTAGGATGCCCATTAACAAAGCTACTCAAATAAGTTTCCAGCATCCGATTAGTAACCTCAGATTGGTCATCAGTTTGTAGATGATAAGTTGAACTGAACATCAACTTGGTGCTAGCTAACTTGAACAACTCCTTCCAAAACAAAATAAAAACACCATACCACCTCATTAACAAACCTCTACCACTACGTTGGTTGTATAAGGATGACACATAAAAGTGAAATGAGCTGCTTTTGACAATTTGTCAACAACCACTAAGATGGTACATTTCCCTTCACTAAGCTAAATTTTCATTGTTGTCTATGTCTTTAGGATTAATTAACTTAAGAGGTTTAAGTTGTTTTAAAGTATAACAAATTTGGTGAACAGTCTAGTACCGAATTTTGTTGGGAATGGTGATATCATCCAATTATTTAATGCTAAGTTACTTTTAATATTTAACTTTAAATGAATTTTGTCTTTGAAGTATTAGTACCCAACAAAACTCAAAGATAACTATGAATTTACATAAAAATTTAATGAAAACTTTTTTAAATGAATAAACTCCAGTCTTTTTTTTAATATAAGACTATTGAAGAAGTTTCATATCCTCTTTTATGTAAGCCTTTTTTCAAATTTTTAACATATTAACTATTTATTTACTAAAATCCACTAATTATTTTATATCGTTTTTCTAATTAGTAATATATATGATCTTTTAAAAAAATTAATATATTATTTTTCTCAAAAAGGTAAATTTAAAAAGCCGTTTTATTTAACATCAATTGTTTAATTTATTAGTAAAAAAAACAAATATTGGATCTGAAAAATTGTAGGTTTGATCTCCACTTGAGTCATAAGATCATCTGTATCTTGGACTAGGGCTTCATCCCTTCACTCAAATTTTGGTCACCAAAAAATAAAGTGATATCATTTGTTACTCGATTTAATACTAATATCAATTTTTAATTATAAAAATGACGAATAATATTTTTTTTTAATTCTAGTAATTTAATCAATAACTTATATATTTGTGTTAATAATTTGTCTTATATATATAGGATAGCGACATTTCTAATGAGATGAGTTTTAAAATGAGAAGAGCTTTAAAATGATAAGGTGGGAGAAATAAATATTGACCATACAATCATATATGATTGTGATTAAAAGTTATTTAAGTGTACATGATTATTTAAAAAAAATCAGATAACTTTTTATTCTAATCTTGACTATTCATAATTTGATTAATGAATAAGATTTATTTCTCTTGCTTTTTCATTATAAGTATCTTTTCATTTGATTTGATATGTTTCCAACATATGACATATCTAATGAGAAATATGTGATGTGAGGGTGAGAGGAGTATTTTAGTCATTGGATTCAAATTTATGGTTGAGATTAAAAACTCTAACCACGTGACTTACACATTCTAGATTTTCCACTGTAAGTCTGAAACCTCTCGCATCTTTTTCAATTTTCCTTCTTAAATTAAGTAACAGTTTTTCCATCAAAATTTATGAATATGTTAATCTTCCTCTCTTTTGAATTCCTAAAAAGGTCTCCTCCATCCTCACCCCATTCTTCTCCAATAGACTCCAACCCACCCTCAGTCGTACCTCTCTCTTCCATCATCAGCCACTCTGCCCAAAACTTGCTCTTGTTCCCTATTCGATGCCTACAATGAGAAACGCTATCGATCTAAAGTCCAACGTCTCAGATCCCTCCCAATGCCATGATCTCATTCTTCCACTTCTTAGGTTCATTTCAATTCCTTGGATTCCATGGATTTAAGATAATGACCTTCTTTTAGGGCCATAAGACGATTGTTGAAACAAAGGACTTTCTATTTGGAGTACAAGACCGTGTTTCAAGTGCGTTTGAGAAGGATTTGGCAAATTGTGTTTTACAAATTGATTATGCTTTGGCTTGTGCATGTGAGAAGATAAATGTTGGCAATGTGTGGATTGTGGAAGATGGACAATTGCCAACAACTGTTTAGGAATTATTAATCATTAAACGAAAATAAAAAGAGGTTCAACAAAAAATTAAAATTAAATAAAAAGAGGGAGTAGTGCACATGACTTACTTTAGTGGGTTTTAATCTTAGCCATTTAATTAAATCTAAGAGTTGATATTAAATTCTCTCACTTTCTTATAAGATATCCATTCTCACTAAATATGTTCTTTTATATATATATATATATATATAGAGATCAAAATCAATATTACATCGTTCATGATTTTTATCAATTTTTTTTTATCAGAGAAGAAAATTCTTGAATAACATTGGTGCCTTTTAGATCAAGGTTGGGGATATGATCAACAAAAGAAGAGTTAACAACAAGATGAGTACTATTATTGTTTTGTACGTTCAATTCAATCTGGTCCAAAGCAGTGTTTTTAGGGGACATACTTTTTTACAACTACAATATCTTCAACATATTGAACTACTTCATGACCATTAGAACGACAATTGTCTATGAAATGACCAACAACCTTACAGGATTCACAAAATAATGACAATATTCATAATCAATGTAAATAAATAAAAAATGCATACCCTTCACGTTCAGCAAGAATGCATTGTCTCAACTCTATTAGCATGTCCAAATCGACCAAAACTCGAGCAAAATGTCCCAACATTTTTTAGTTGGTTGCTTCATCAAGAGATAATGGAATGTGAAACACTTGAAGCAATTGTGAAAATGATCTTTGACCTCCCATATTCGTTATGCAGATTGTTGATACGAATTCAGCATTAATCCTTTGTGTTTCTACCAAATCGGAATTGAAATCATTTGTCCAAGAAAATTCACGAAGAAAACTATGTTTCCAATTATAGGTTCCAACTATACAAACATTTGCAAATCGTCGAGAGAAGCAAATGCCATAAAATCCTTTCTCGAAAGGAAACAACTTGCGATGAACCAATCGGTTTTCATATTGTTAAAATATTTTCACGTAAAATCGACAATGTAATCGACGTATCACCCTTAGACATGGTGATTTTACCATGAAGGTTATTCTTTCAACTCGCAAAACCTAATTGATATTCATATTCTAGAATTTTGATAGCGAGTGTCGACCCTTTGATACAGGGTTTTGACAACAGAAACACCCCGTTTCACTTTTATAAATAAATAATTATTTAATAATAATAATAATATTATTATTAAATAATTAAAACCAACCCCAATTTTTCTTCTTCTTCTTCTTCTCACTTAAAAATCAAGTTAGTCTCCTTAAATCGTAAACCCTTAGGAAGGGTATACAAGTTCTTGGGTAAGATTTTTGGATTTGGGTTTGTGCTCTAAGGAAGGAGAAAGGTACCCATTATTGAGAGTGGTTATTGAGACTCTTTGAGGTAAATACACAACTCTGATGTTAATAATGAATCTCTAGAAAAAATGTAGTTTTGGTTAAAAATATTATTTTTTGTGCTTAGAGCAGATTTAATAAATTTTTATGCTTTGCTAGAGTTGGCTAAACTTTAAAATAATTTTTCTAAAGTCTTGAGAATATTTTTGATACTCAGATTTGTCAGCTGAGGTCCTGCCGGCTACTCTGGGAGTTGTTGGAGAACAAACGTAGCCGATTCTCCATAGTTGTGAGTTGACGACGGCCATCATCATTTATTTTTATAATACTATAATTATTATTTTACTCGTTCCTATGTTAAAGTATTTATTTAAAAATTCGGGGAACACAACCTTTGAAATTTATATCGATTTTGTCATTTATTTATTTTAATGAGCTTTGTTATATAACACGTTATTAGTTTGATTTACATATGAGTTAAAAGTATTTAAATATTAAATTGTTATGCGATTGAATATGTTTTCCATAAATTACGATGAAATGAGAGAAGAATTTAAATACGTGTTTTGAGAAATCGTTGTTATAATTATTAAATCTCTAATGTCGTTAGGTGCACCTAGTTACCTCGTTTTGATTAGGGAGAGTTGTATTTTGCAGCTATTTTGAGTCTAGAAGGTCTTTTGGGTAATGAACTGAATGTTTAGATTATGTTGTTTGAATTTGGCCGAATTTGAAGTTTAAATAGGGATTTTGTAAATTTGGAAACGTTGTCATTACAGAGGATACTCTGTTGAAATTTCATGAAAAATTATATATACATATTTCTTTTGAAATGATTATTCAAAACTATTTATTTGGTAAATTGTTAAGTTAGTTGATAGGCTTTCCAGACTAGGAGTATAGCTTGTGCATCGGTCACGGCGTTTAGTTTTCGAGACGTGACAAAGTTGGTATTAGAGCTTGGTCGTAGGTCCTAATAGCTGCAAACATAGGGTGATAATAGATTCTTCTCAGTAAATTGTGTACCCGGGCACAACTTACTTACAAGGGCTATTAGCACTCTATGAGAGTCTCATCTGTTGTCTAAATCTGTGTTTAAATTCATCATCACTATCTTTCCTCATTTTCTTGTCGTCTTGTTCAATTTTTGATCAATGTTCTTTGATTAGGTGAGAATGCCACCCAAGACTAGGAATCCTACTATAAGGGAAATTGATGATGAGTCAATTGCCCAAGCCCAAGGCGCTCGTCAACGAGGTCGTGTTTCAGTTCGTGCTCGAAATAAGCGTAGAGCTAATGTTGGCGGACGTGGCTTGGACGCCGATGCTGAGGTACCTAGGAGGAGGCGCGTCAATCCAGCCATGGAAGAGTTTGCTGCTGGTCTGCTGGGATTACAACAAGTTGTGCAACAACTTGTTGGGGCTGTCGTCGGACAACAACAACTTGTTGGGGCTGTCTTCGGACAACAACAAGAGGGTGATCAAAGACATGAAAATCCCAATGGTCAACAAGAGGTTAGACAAGTTGAGCATCAGACGACTGCAACAACGAGGGGTATTGAAGTTACTTTACCAGACTTCATGAAGCTTAAATCCCCTACTTTTTCTAGGTCTAGTGCGACTGAGGACCCACAACAATTCATTGATAGTCTAGAGCGACTTTGGAGAGAATTGTGTTGTTCTGAGGTAAGAGCAGTGGAATTGACATCCTTTCAGCTAATAGGTATGGCCCGAGATTGGTTTGATATAGTGTCACGTGGTAGACAAGTGGGGTCACCTCTGTTAGCATGGAGAGAGTTCTCTCAGTTGTTTATGGCTCGTTTTCTTCCGGAGAGTGTTAGAGATGGATTAGCTCATGAGTTTGGGCAATTGGAGCAAACAGAGGGTATGACAGTTTCAGAGTATAGTGCTCGGTTTACACAGCTCTCTAGATACGCTCCTTACCCTATCACTGAGGAAATACGTGTCAAGAGGTTCATCAGAGGATTGAGGGATTACTTATTTAGATCTGTGGTTGGGTCGAATTGTTCTACTTTTGCTGAAGTTTTGAGTTTGGCCCTTCAGATTGAGCAACGACATAAGGAAAAAGGAGGCAATAAACAAGATTCACGGAAGAAGCAAAGGGTTGAAGGATCCTACAGTAACTATCCAAATCGTGGTGGTGGATCTATGTTTGGTTATCAGGGGCAACAAAGACTCATGTCTCAAAGAGGTGGTCATAGCGGGCAATCTTCTGGGACAGTGCAGAGCCGTAGATCAGATTCTGGGGCAGCATCACAATCCACTTTCCCTTAGAGACATTCATGTGTTTCAGCTACACGGTGTTTTGTTTGTGGTACGTTTCACTTTGGAAATTGTTCTAGAGATGGTAAGGTGTGCTATGAATGTGGCCAAGTAGGTCACATCAGAAGGGATTATCCTATAGACACGACACGTCCATCCTCTAGTTATGCATCTGCCCCAACAACTTTGGCATCTTTTCAGGCTCATTCTGCATATGTGCGACAAAGTGGAAATTCTTATGTTAGCGGTTCAAGAACATCTCAACAGGGAGGTAGAGGATTTGGTGGTAGAGGTCAGATACCAGCAGGAAGAGGTCAGGCTCGAGTGTTTGCTTTGACTCGTCAGGATGCTCAGACATCTAATGCAGTAGTTACAGGTATACTTTCTATTTGTTCGAGAAATGCTCATGTTTTGTTTGACCCTGGAGCCACTCATTCTTTTGTATCATCGTGGTTCGCTACTCGACTTGGTAAATGTCCATCTTCTTTAGAAGAGGCTTTAGTTGTAACTACACCTGTTGGAGGAAATTTGCTTGCTAAATCGGTGTATCATTCTTGTGATATAACTATTGAGGGCAAGGTGTTGCCAATAGATTTAGTAGTTATTGACTTGATAGATTTTGATGTGATTTTGGGTATGGATTGGTTGGATTTTCATCATGCAACTTTGGATTGTCATAACAAAGTGGTGAAATTTGAGATATTGGGACAATCAGTCTTCTCGTTTCAAGGAGAACGTTGTTGGGTACCACATAACCAAATCTCATCCTTGAGAGCTAGCAAGTTAATGAGAAAAGGTTGTCAAGCTTACTTAGCCTTGGTAAGGGTTACACAAGTGGCTGAGGAGAAATTGGAAAAAATTCCAATAGCATATGAATTTTCGATGTTTTTCCTGAGGAACTTCCTGGGTTGCCACCTGATAGGGAGATTGAGTCTTCTATAGACTTGATTCCAAACACTCATCCTATATCCATACCTCCTTATCGTATGACCCCAGCAGAACTTAAGGAGTTAAGGGAGCAACTTCAAGATCTTCTTGATAAGGGTTTTATTTGCCCAAGTTCTTCTCCTTGGGGAGCACCAGTCTTATTTGTAAAGAAGAAAGATGGATCCATGCGGTTATGTGTGGACGATAGGCAGTTGAATAAAGTAACCATAAAGAATAAATACCCTTTGCCACGCATTTATGAATTGTTTGACCAACTTCAAGGAGCTCAATGTTTTTCTAAGATTGATTTGCGGTCAGGGTATCACCAGTTGAAGATTAAGAAGGATGATATAACGAAGACAACTTTCCGCACGCGTTATGGACATTATGAATTTCTGGTTATGTCCTTTGGGCTTACTAATGCCCCGACAGCTTTTATGGATTTGATGAATCACGTTTTTAAACCATTCTTGGATCAATTCGTGATTGTGTTTATTGATGATATCCTTGTTTATTCCAAGAGTAAAGACGAACACGAGCGACATTTGAGGTTGGTTTTGCAAAATTTAAGAGATAAACAACTATATGCCAAATTCTCTAAATGTCAGTTTTGGCTGGATAGTGTGACATTTTTAGGCCATGTTGTGTCTAAGAATGGAATAAGTTTTGATCCAAGTAAGGTGGAAGCAGTGCAGAATTGACCAAGACCTACCACAGTAAAGGAGATTCGAAGTTTTCTAGGTTTAGCCGGTTATTATCGACATTTTGTGAAGGATTTCTCAAAGATTGCATCTTCATTGACTAGGTTGACCCAGAAGAAAGTTGAGTTCCGATGGACTGATGCATGTGAGGAAAGTTTTCAAAAATTAAAGTAGTTATTGACGTCAGCACCTATTTTGGCATTACCCATAAGTGGTGAAAGCTATGCAGTTTATTGTGATGCTTCTAGAGTTGGTCTCGGTTGTGTACTTATGCAACAAGGTAAGGTTATTGCCTATGCATCTAGACAGCTCAAGAGGCACGAGGTAAAATATCTTACACATGATTTAGAAAAGGCTGCAGTAATTTTCGCTCTTAAGATTTGGAGGCACTATCTATATGGTGAAACTTGTTAGATTTATACCGATCATAAAAGCCTTAAGTATATTTTTCAACAGTGAGATTTAAATTTAAGACAAAGAAGATGGATGGAACTCCTGAAAGATTATGATTGCATAATCTTATACCACCAAGGAAAGGCAAATGTTGTTGCAGATGGTTTGAGTAGGAAATCCATGGGTAGTCTCGCTCATATAGCAGAAGTAAATAGGCCAATAGTTAAAGAATTTCAAGAAATTGTTGAAAGTGGAATTCAATTTGAACTTGGTCATTCGAGGCTATTTTTAGCCCATTTACAAATTCGTCCAACCATAGTTGATGATATCAAAGAAGCTCAAAGTCAAGACCCATACTTGATGAATATGGTAAATAATGTTTAGAATGGTAAAATTTAGGACTTTTCAGTTGATTATGATGGTGTGCTGAAGTTGAAGTCTCGATTGTGTGTTCCAAATGTTGGTGAATTAAGAAGGAAAATTTTAGAGGAGGCTCATCATTCTTCTTATACTATTCACCCATGTTCTAATAAGATGTATCAAGACTTGAAAGAGTTGTATTGGTGGAAAGGGATGAAGAGAGACGTAGCAGATTTTGTCTCTAAGTGCTTAGTGTGTCAACAAGTAAAGGCTCAACACCAAAAGCCTGCGGGGTTACTGCAACTTGTTGAAATACCTGAATGGAAGTGGGAAGGCATCACTATGGATTTCGTCACAGGATTACCACGAACCCAAAAGAGTTATGACTCGGTGTGGGTGATTATAGATCGGTTGACCAAATCTGCACATTTCTTACCGGTGAAGACTACTTATACTGCATCCCAATATGCTAAATTGTATTTAGATGAAATTGTCTCTTTGCATGGTGTACCGGTGTCTATTATTTCTAACCGTGGGGCTCAATTTACTGCTCAATTTTGGAAGTCGTTTCAAACTTCATTAGGAACTCATTTGAAGCTTAGCACGGCTTTTCATCCTCGGACGGATGGCCAGTCTTAAAGGACTATACAGATATTGGAAGATATGTTTCGTGCTTGTGTTCTCGATCTTGGAGGTAGATGGGATCAACATTTGCCCTTGATGGAATTTGCATTCAATAATAGTTATCAATCTAGTATTCAGATGGCTCCGTTTGAGGCTTTGTACGGAAGACGGTGTAGGTCTCCAATAGGATGGTTTGAAGTTGGTGAAGCCAAACTAGTCGGTCCAGAGTTGATTCAAGATGCCATTGAAAAGGTTAAATTGATTCGGGATCGCTTAGTGATAGCTCAAAGTAGACAAAAATCTTATTCTGATAAGAGGCGTCGTCCCTTAGAGTTTTCAGTGGGAGAGCATGTATTCCTACGAGTTTCACCAATGAAACGAGTTTTGTGGTTTGGTAAAAGGGGAAACTAACTCCAAGGTTCATTGGACCATTTGAAATTTTAGAAAGGGTTGGACCTGTAGCGTATCGCTTGGCACTTCCACCGGATCTCTCGGGAGTTCATCCGGTCTTTCATATTTCGATGCTTCGGAAGTATCTTCATGACCCTTCTCATGTGATTAACCATGAAGACGTGCAGTTAGATGAGAATCTATCATACGTTGAACATCCGGTAGCTATATTAGATCGCCAAGTGAGACGTTTACGCTCAAAAGATATCGCTTCAATAAAAGTTCTTTGGTGTGGTCCATCCGGTGAAGAAACTACTTGGGAACCCGAAGAAGTCATCCGTGCAAAGTATCCACAGCTATTTTGAAACTCAAGGTCAGTAGTAATTTATAAATAAAAAGGTCAAATAAATTCGAGGACGAATTTTTATAAGGGGAGGAGATTGAAACACCCCATTTCACTTTTATAAATAAATAATTATTTAATAATAATATTAATATTATTAAATAATTAAAACCAACCCCACTTTCTATTTCCTTTTTCCATTTCGAATCTCTTGAAAAAATGTAGTTTTGGTTAAAAATATTATTTTTGTGCTTAAAGTAGGTTTAATAAATTTTTATGCTTTCCTAGAGTTGGCAAAAATTTAAAATAATTTTTTTAAAGTCTTGAGAATATTTTTTATACTCAGATTTGTCAGCTGAGGTCCTGCCGGCTACTCTGGGAGTTGTTGGAGAACAAACGTAGCCGATTCTCCATAGTTGTGAGTTGACGACGGTCATTGTCATTTATTTTTATAATACTATAATTATTATTTTACTCGTTCATATGTTAAAGTATTTATTTAAAAATTTGGGGAACACAACCATTGAAATTTATATCGATTTTGTCATTTATTTATTTTAATGATCTTTGTTATATAACACATTATTAGTTTGATTTACGTATGAGCTAAAAGTATTTAAATATTAAATTGTTATGCGATTGAATATGTTTTCCATAAATTACGATGAAATGAGAGATGATTTTAAATATGTGTTTTGGGAAATCGTTGTTATAATTATTAAATATTTAACGGCGTTAGGTGCACCTAGTTAACTAGTTTTGATTAGGGAGAGTTACTCGTTAAATGGAGCTGCCCCTATGAGAAATGTCATCTGTAGGAGGAGAGGGCTATCAACGAGATGTAAGCTCTCTAATTGATGCGTGATGATGCATTGCGGGATTGAGAGGAGAGGGCTATCCGTTAGATGGAGCCACACCTAAGGGATATGCCACCCTTAGGAGGAAAGGGATATCAATGACATGAAGCTGCCTCTTGGTTCTCAATAATTGGTATTTTTTTCTATGATGATTTTAATGTTATTCATTTTGATTTCGCTTCGCTATTAATTAGATTTTTAATATTTCTATTTGAACGGCTAAATTATAAATTTAATGATTTTATTATGTGTATTAGGTTGTAAAATAGTTAGGTTGTAAAATAGTTAGGTTGTAAAATAGTTATTCGTGCCCTTTGTGTTTTCCTTCTAGTTGATGGTGATTGTTGTTTCGTCACTAAGTCTTTGTGACTTACTCTTTCATGCTGTTTTTTTTTTTTTTTTTCTGATTCACATGCAGCTGAGTAGCAAGCTATTGGTAAGTTCAAGTCTCGATCATAATTTTTTTTGTAGGCCTCTTAAATCGATGACCTTTTTTTGTAAAGTCTGTTGAGTCGTGTTGTACTTTGCAGCTATTTTGAGTCTAGAAAGTCTTTTAGGTAATGTACTAAATGTTTAGATTATGTTGTTTGAATTTGCCTGAATTTGAAGTTTAAACAGAAATTTTGTAAATTTGGAAACGTTGTCATTACAGAGAATACTCTGTCGAAATTTCATGAAAAATTATATATACATATTTCTTTTGAAATGATTATTCAGAACTATTTATTTGGTAAATTGTTAAGTTAGTTGATAGGCTTGTCAGGCTAGGAGTATAGCTTGTGCGCCGGTCACGGCGTTTAGTTTTCGGGACGTGACAACAACTGTCTCAAATATTGCATAAATTCTTGAGAGTTTGTTCAAATAATTTGAATAAGGACTACTAAGTGCTAATTGACAAAGCTGCATTTGTTGGAGGAACAACTTTTGCAGACGTTGGATCACAAAAAAACAGACAATGGAAGTGGTTTGGGTAAGACCTCCATTGCCTACAAATGCTCTTTTTCGCCTCTGTTTATTTTTCATTCAGCGCCAGACCGTTTTCTAATCACTTTTCGTTTTGTATTGTTGTTCAGTTGCTTAACCGAGAATCACATTTCCAGCCATATAAACAAAGCTAGATTGTGAAATTGAAATATCAAAGATTGTTTTGTATGATACTACTAATTTATAAAATATGTTAATAGCAGCAATCAAATATCCTAATAAAAGGAAGCCAGAAATTTGCTGCATGTGTAACATTTTTAAGACTTGTTCTCTATTTATTTATTTTGACAAACAAAAACTTGTTTTCTTTATTCATCTTAGCAAAGATAACAAACATAATTCAATTTTATCTTTTAAATATATGCCACATTTTTTTGGATAATTGAAAATGCAAATGAAATTATAGAATTTATAGAGGTAAGAGATGACAATATTTGCTATGATATAGTGGCTAACGTCACAAGGACTAAAATATACATAATCTACACAAAATCAGAATAAAGAGAGTTAATTTATCATGTGAGAGATCTCCTTTGATGAGAATCTCTCATGTTTCATTGTTTCTCATGTAGGACAATTTCATCCTCAAAATCTATTTTTAATTTTTTTTAATTTATAAATTATTATTTTTCTATAGTTTAAATTTTACTAGTCTCTTCATTCATGAAGACAATGCAGACCCTTATAAAAATATATAAGATATTAAGTTTAATAGGTCATAACATAAAAGAATCTTCCTTAAAAGAAACCCAAACGACATCAAGCATCTCTAATTAACTTCTCCAATAACCCAATACCTTGATGATTGTGAACCATTCTTAAGAGTAGCCATGTGAATAACAAGATTAGCATATTTAGGTGCCAAATTGGACCTATGCAATATTGGAATTACATAATTCTGATGGACACAAGAGTTACTATTCTCTTGGGCATTTTGTAAGTTATAGAATGAACTTGTGATCTCACCATGCTCCATTTGTGATTCTAGCTACACTACCTAGAAGCTCAATTCAATGAAAAAAAACACAAGACATGTCTCCAACGAGTAGCTACATTTGGTTTTTAAATCGCAATTTTGAAGTCAAATATTTTGTGTGTGTTTGCTTTTGCAGTGATAAAAATTGATTTTAAATGAATTAATTTTGTAAAATTGAGTTTAGTTAAAAATGATTTGAATGTAAAATTATTTATATTTAGATATTCATTCAAAAGTGAGTTGACTAATATTAAAATTATGTTGGAACTCAAAAGCTACAAATCCTAGTTTCAAATTAAAATAAATTTTGGTCTTGATAACACCCAAACATATCAAATTCAACTCTATACCTTTAAAATTGATTTTAACTACTACAAAAATAAACTAAACGAGCACTTTTATGAAATTGGTCTAGTTTCTTTAACAAGATAATTAGATTAATTTTGAACTAGCTAGAACACACTAATGCCACCACTTTTCTGGTGTGTGTGACTCCAAATTTATATTATACGACCATATTTAATGAACATATCCAATTAATAATATATTGGTGATGTGTATGAATTATCGTGAGTAAATATTCTCAATCAATTAAAATCAATTAATGAAATTATTCGAATACGAGGATGTTGTAGTCGAATACAGTTGTGCTGTTTTTGCTATTGACTTATGAATTAGCACTGTATTCGAATACGACAGTGCAGTTTTGTCCAAAAATTCATTTTTCAACTTTGATTATGCATGTTTGGCATATGAAAACCCTTTCAATGAGTATGTTAAGATGAAAGGTCCTTTTGTGCATTTAAAATTTAAATGTTAAGTGTTATTTGTTAATTTCGATTGGTGACCCTTTACAATTATTGTGGACCGGGCTTACGCCCCAGGTGGTTAAGGTTGTGAGTCGTGCTGGATTGCTACGACGTCGAAGACGTGGCGTAGCGATGAGTTTGGGTTTGCGATCGAAAGCATTGGGACTTGATGCCGCTTGTGGATCCTCAGTAACCAGTCACCCTCAGTTTAGGATTTTATTTAAGAATTTTATTTATTTTCCCTTTCTTATTTCAAGGTTGTTGTCGCAAAGGGAACTTATGTATTTGAAACAAACTATTTTAGCCGGTGTATTTTATATTTGGATATTTTGGATTATTGTCTCAAAAACCTTTTTAATTTGTTATAATTATGATGCAATTAATTATGATTTTTGTCGTTTGTATTACAACTTGGAAATAATTTGTTTTTGTAAATTCAAGTGGAAATAAACATGTTTTTTTTTTAAATTCAAGTCCCACATTGGAAAGAAACTTTTTTGAGTCACACATTGGAAAACTCTCATATTTTGAGTAGTTTTCAACTCTTAATATGCTAAAGTCTCACGTTGGTTAGAAATCATATGTGAGTTTGCTTCCATCACTATATAATTGTGAAAAGTACACCAAAGTTTGATGCATTTCCCAACTTTCTCTTTTCCCTCTTTCTTATTATGCTCGCCTATTTTTCGAGCCACTTCTCCCCTTTCTTTCTCTCCCTTCGATTTTTAGAGCGGTTGTTATGCCGTAGTCCCTTCGATTTTTAGAGCGGTTGTTATGTCGTAGTCCCTTCGTTTTTAGAGCGGTTTTTATGTCATAGTCCCTTTGTTTTTTGAGCGGTTGTTATGTCGTAGTTCCTTTGTTTTTAGAGCGGTTGTTATGTCGTCCCTTCGTTTTTGGAGCGGTTTTTATGTCGTAGCCCCTTCGCTTTTAGAGCGGTTGTTATGTCGTAGTTCCATCGATTTCTAGTGGTCCTAGGTCCTAATACCACTATGAGCGATTTTTTCTTTCATAGTCCTTTTGATTTATGAGTGGTCATAGTACCATATTGCGAGTGACTCTAATCGTCATATTGAGAGTGACTTTAACCGCCATATTGAGGGTGTAATTCTAGAACAGTTTTCTACGGTGCAGCGGAACTCCGATACAGTGAATCTGGGCTGTTTTATCCTGTGGACTTCGTGGTTGATAGTCTGCCTTGCACAATTTGTGCAGTGCCGCGAAACGTCTTAAAGAGAGCGACCTAGTCCGCGACTCAACCCAGTAATATCTTCGGTGGCATAAACTGTGATTTTTAAACAGTTTTTGAAACTCAAAAATAACATTATGTAACTTCAATCTAAGTTGATGAGCTCCCTCATTGTGCAAGAATTTGTAGTATAAGTGAACTTTATCCCATACTTACAATTCATGCTTGCATCCAAGAACTTATGGTAGCACTCCATCAAACAATGTAGAGAGTAGCCATCTGAATAGAGTTTCATCTTGAGTTAACCACTTTCTATACTCATCTGAGAGCTTATTCAAAGCACAATCTTCTTATGTTGCAAATTGGAGAGGAATTTTTGGATTTAAGATGAATCATTGAAGATTGTGAGGAGTTTCCATAACAGGAAATTATTCTCATGGAGTTTAATCCTGAGAGAGTGAGTAAGTCCAGATTTTGATGAATGTTTTGAAGTATTTAGTAAAGTTAATTATGATGATCTATTATATATGCATTGTTGGATCCACCATTGAAGAACCTCAAGAAGAAGAAGAAAATGGTGTGGAAGTTGTTATGTCCATAGACTTGACGATACCATGTTGAAATTATGCAAATTCACTATTTTCATTGATTCAAAACTAATATGTTTTTACAAGAGGGGTTAGCTTTTATAGCTAAACCATATTGCTGTATGTGTAACTAACTTGTCACATCAATATAACTACTTGCGACGTCAGTTGCTGACTCTATAACAACATGGCACATCAGCAACTGACTCAACTAATTAACTTGCCTGAGTCTAGAAGGAGTAACAGCTAGAGTCTTAGTGTGGAATTACAAGTGTATTCTTATACTATAATCTACAAATATATTCACGTGTATTTTATTTTTTTAATTAAAAAATTATAAAAGAAAATTGTAATTATATATATAATTTCTTTCACATCTCTTTGCAACACAAAAATAATATTAACACATCAAAATATTATTACATCATAAAGTCATTTTGACAACCAAATATTACATCACACCCACATTTAAGTAATTTTATTTAGTAACAAATATAAGTGGATATAATTTTGTTTTTGGCATCTCTAACTCCCATGTTTCAGCCTTCAATTTCATAGCGGATAGAAGGACCCGAGCATTTGAATCTTTTTTCTTTGGACAACAAGCATTTGCATCTTGAATCCGTTCAAATCATCCTCTATTCTCTGTGTCATATGGCTTACTCGGTAGGTGTAACGCCCTAATTTCAATTTATTTCTCATACTTTTCTATTTTTTTTTTGTAACGCATCATAAAAAAAATTTCAAGCAATCTCATATCATTTCATTAATTCAGGTTTATGTTCTTCCAGATTTTTTTTAAATAAATTTTTATCTTAGAAAATATCATTTCTTCAATCATAACAACTTAAATACATGATAGAAATAAACTTGAGAATTAGCTGCGTATGTAGTCACTTGAGCCCACTGGTGAGTCATAACATTAGCTTGCTGCTTCCTATAGGAAACACTACCAACGAGTGAGGACAATAAATATTCTAAAGTCTAACAGTGTCACCAATAATATAATCCAACTTAGATATGTCATTAGGTGGGTTTTTCAAGCAATCTACCAAAGTCTTTGAATCAAACTCAAATTAATATCACATTAATGTCGATACCTAGCTCATGTATCCATGATACATTAGATGTGAAGTAAATATGTAAATTGATTCTTGAAATTGTAAACATTATTCAAATTAATTTTTGAATTTTGTAAATTGACATATACATCTATGTCATTTGTTGTTAAATGTATAGTTTTGCATCTCATATTTCAAAAATTAAAAAGTATTTTTTTTCTTAAACCTTGAGTTCTTGAGAAGAATAAACACTAGTTATTTAGAATTCGGTCAAGAAATTAATAAAATATCGTTAATAATTAGGCTAAATACCATCTGTGGTCCCTTAACTTAATTTCGGTTAACGATTTGGTCCTTTATCTTCTTTTTTTTCCGATTTGGTCCTTTATGTTTTTAAATAATTTCAGCGTTACCCTTTAAGTGGGATTCCGTTAAGAAAAAGTTAAAAAATCTCTCATCTAGATCATTGCATATGTTCATCGAACCTTTATGAGCGATTGCCACTGATCTGAAGTGATTTATATGGAGTATAAATACCCATAGCTCCAGTTTTAACGAATCAATCCTACTATCAAACTTAGAACAAACTTTGAATATTTTTCTGAAATATTTTCAAAACATAAAGGATAACTTTTTCTGAACATGGAGGAGGGATTTTTTTAACTTTTTCTTAACGAAACTCCACTTAAAGGGTAACGCTGAAATTATTTAAAAAGATAAAGGACCAAATCGGGAAGAAAAAAAAAAAAGAAGATAAAGGACTAAATTGTTAACTGAAATTAAGTTAAGGGACTACGAGTGGTATTTAGCCTAATAATTATTTTAGTTAAGATTCAAATTTAAATTTTATCGAACGATTTGTATTAAATAAAACTTATTAATCACTTAAGGGAAAATGTTTAGTAAAGAATAATAAATTTAATGAATAAATATAAAAAATACAAGGAAATAAATACAAAAATATATGGCATAGTAACCGATAGGGGTGGACAACAAAAGCAGACCCGACCAAATTCGACCGATCCAAGAGAAAATTTAAGCGTGCGGTTGGGTTTCGGCAAGTTGATGGGTTGGGCAGGTGAAAAATAAGGATTTAGGTGGGTCTATACGGTTAAGTTCGGATGGATAATTTGGATCCGTGAGAACCTGAAGCCGACTTAATCCATTACTATAATTATATTATTATTTTTATATTATATATTAATATGCAAACAATACTCACACTCACACAAGGACACGTTAATTTTTTTTTACACACTTGTCATGCCAGTGGCCGTGGTCCAAGGCAAGTTTTTTTTATAAAAAAAATCCCTAATTAACACACAATGACCCAACCTAATTAACAACACACTCACTTCAGATTCAACATTAACATAAACACACTAACTCTCAGAAACTCAGCTGCCTCACTTTCTCTCGTCTCTCTCAAGCGGTCTTCTCTGTCACTCACAGTCACCATCGTTGTCATCTCACCCTAGCCTCCAAACATGCAACGAAATCTATATGGTAAGTTTCCTTTGAAATTTTTACCAAACCCTAACTCTTCAATCTCATAAAATTTATCCAATGTTTATCCTAAAAAATTGTTCTTTCTTTGTTCAATGTTTATCTTGAAAGGTATTATATGCTTTTGTTTTTGTTTTGGTTTGTTCTTCTCATCGAAGTTACTATTTTCTGTTAGGGTTTTATCTTTTTTCACTAACATTTGTTTTATGATGTTTTCATTATGTTTAGGTACTGATAATATAGAGATTGTTCATATCTCCTTTCTCTGTTGAACCTTTAGATAAGGTTAGTTTATTGGGGTTTCTTTTAAGATTTCTTAATGTAGTTTTAAGTTTTTAAGGTTAATCTATGATTTCTTAGTGTTTTCTGATTTCTTATGTACTAATTATACTACTATTGTTCATGTTTATAAGATAATGGTGTAATTTATTGTGAACTTTTCCAATAGATAGTGCTTTCATTTGTAGTTTCTGTAGATTTAGATTTATTAGTTTTACATTTGTAGTTATTTACAGATTTTTTTACTTGCTATTTTTTAAGGTTGCTGTTTTATAATCTTGTATTTTCTGGTTTAAGGTTTATGTTCTTGTATTTTCTGTTTTAAGGTTTATGTTGTTGTATTTTTTGAGTTTTTGTTTTTGGTTTGATGTTCATGTTTGATATGTTTATTCTTTTTAAGTAATCTTTAGGTTAAAATTTTAAGTAAGTTTATGCCTTTCTGTGTTATGGTATTCTAAGTTTTTAACGTTGTAAGTTAGGTCTCCTGAGTTTATGTTTATGTTTGCTCTGTTTATTCTTTTTAGTTTTATTTTTTACTTTTATGTTTGATTTGTTTATTTTTTGTAGTTTTACATTCATGTTTGATTTGTTTATTCTTTTTAGTTTATAATTATGTTTGATTTGTTTATTCTTTTTAGTTTTATATTTATGTTTGATTTGTTATTCTTTTTAGTTTTAGATTCATGTTTGCCTCATTATAATTAAATATTTCTACATTGTAGATTCTATTCATTACTTACTTAGTGTTTTTTTGAACTTTTATGGTTTAGAATACTGAAGCAAGGCCAAGGCGGCAGAAGCATGCAAGGAGCTAGGCCAAAAAACTGTAAGTTAAACATATTGTAAATATTTTGTTAATCAACTTGAGTGTTATTTTTAGACTACATGGTTTTTAGAATAATTTTACTTGTCTATTGTCTAATGCATGCTAATAATCTGCTTCATGTGATATGATAATTAAGTCTATTGTTTAAATTTGGTTTCAGTTGATAATTAAGTCTATGCTAAGAATATGATTTTTTTTATACTCCATGGTTTTGTAGATTATGTGTTATGATTACGGGTAGATGTGTTCAAATAACTGTTTTGAACCAAATTGCCATTAAAAAAACAGAACTACTTCTATAACTTAAGAACTAAATGGAATTTAATACATCAACCACTCAATGAAAGAGTTGTTTCCTTTGGAAAATTCACATGCTGATTTTGTTTGAATGGATTTAAGAAAATTCACTTTTTCATAGAAATTCCTTTTTGATATATTGAATTTTTATTTTTACTTTTTGAATTCACAAACTCATGCAATACTTTTTTACTCTTGAATAAGAAGCGTTATTTTTTAATAGGTTAATATATCAGTTCAGTTCTGCATTAAAAACCACGATGCACCAAACCACATAACCGGTTTAGTCTAGTTCAGATGAAGTCATTACAGTTCAGTTTTCTCAAACTATTTTTGTGGTTCAGTTTGGTTCGGTTCAGTTTTCTCTTTAAACCAAATCGTGAACATGTCTAATTATGAGTTTCAGTCTGTATGAATTTGATTATGAACTTATATGGTTATATAATTTTATGATATGCTAAAATAATATGATTATGAGTTGAACTTGTTTGAGTTTGTATGAGTTTTATATGATAACATGTGACTCACTTGCTAAACTCAATGACTAGTCAATTAGTTGTTATTTTCCTGCTTAAGCAACTCCTACGGTCCAATTGTAGGATTTGTTTCATATTAAAAAGACTTGATCAAATAAAATCGTTGATTAAAAAATAAAGTATGAGTTGCTAAAGGACCAAACCATAAGAGTTGTTTCGTATACAAAATTCACTAATAGATCACATAAAATACTTAGAGTTGCATGATAATTAATTATATAGGAAAACTTGAACAATTAATTAAGAAAACTTCATCAAATTAAACCTTTGATTAAAAACTGAATATTTTATACTTTAACTAGACTTAAGCATAGAAATCATACATGTTTCAGTGATGGAGTATCCTTCGCCTAATCCTTCTCCTAACCAACTTGTTGAAGCTACTTTTCCTACAGTTGGGAAGAAGAGAAAAGGAAATGCATGTGGTTCTAGAAAAACTTTGGAGGTTTGAACCACTTTAATGAAATTCGTTATTATGAAATTAGAACTGTTGCTTGTAAATACTTCCATCAAAGGTATTTTTGTGAAGCTAGATACATGGTACTTCTAATATGAAGCATCACATAACAAGATGCACAAAATATCCTTTAAATATAGCAATTGGCCCTAATCAAACTATTTTACAATTTCCAACAAGTGAGGGGTTTAGTTTTGTTATAGCAAGCTCAAGATTTAATGCTCAAGCATGTAGAAAAGCTTTGGCTTTTTTTTTTTATCATTTAGGATGAGCAACCCTCTAAAGCAGTTGAAGAGGAGGGATTTAAGTACTTATGTAATCAAATGCAGCCCCAATTTACCCTACCATCAATACGTATTGTAGCAAGAGATTGTTTTCAATTATATTTAGATGAAAAAATCAGGTTGAAAGGGTTCTTCAAGTCCAATAGTAGTAGGGTAGTTGTTACTACAAATTGTTGGATTTTTGTTCAAAATCTTAATTATTTGACCCTCGCAGCCCACTTTATTGATAAATAGTGGAATTACCAAAAAATAATCATTAGCTTTTGTGTGGTTCCAAATCATAGAGGCGAGACAGTGGCTATGAAGTTTGAGGAGGTATTGAAGGAATAGGGACTTCGAAATTTGTCTACCGTCACAATTGATAATGCATTATTAAATGATTGTTGACACCTAATTTTGTCCGCTTTTTATTTATTTATCTATTTATTTGTTTTTTACTTTTTATTAAAAGAAAAGGGAAAATAATAATAATAAATGTATAGAAATATATAAATAAAAAAATTAGGGTTTAAAACTTTAAACAATCACATATGTTCCCAGTTTTTGTTTGCATCTAATTCCTGTTTAGACTCTTTTCTAAAAAAAAAATTAAAAAAATAATTGAAAAAAAATTAAAAAAAAAAATATAATAACAAATAAATAAAGGTACATAATTGAATGAAAGAAATTGAAAAGAAATGAATTGATGGTCATAAAAATCGGTATAATGAGGATCAATTGAATGGATTGATGGTCATAAAAATCGGTATAATGAGAATCAATTGAATGGATTGATGGTCGTAAGAATCAGTATAATGATAATCCATTCAAAGAAAAGAAACCAAAAAGAAATAGATTAATAGTAATAAAATAGTGATCAATTGACAATTATTCCCTTGTCTTTTGTAACCTACCCCGAAAGGCCTATAAATAATCGATAGTAAGAGTACACCAGGGAGGACGATTGAGTACTATTTGGAGCACAATTGAGAGCACCAAAAAAACAAAAGGCAAGAAAGGATAATAAACAGAAAAATAGAGAAAAGAGATTGGAACCAAGAACTAATAAAAAACCTTTATAGTGCGGTAAACACTTTCTTTTTCTTTTTTTCTCCTCATCTATTTTTTTTTTTTTGACATTATTGTTGTCATAGAGTGTTTCTTTTTTACTATTCTATGCACATATGATATAAACAAAAACTTTTTTTCGGTTTCACGATCAAGTTTTGGAATTAACTAATAAGAATAAAGTCGATTGTTGTATAATCGTCTTTTTCTTTATCAAATTCGTGATACCTTATCTTTTTGTTTTGTTTCTTGTATCTTAAACTTTTTTTTGTTATTATCGCCGCCGGTCCGTGCTACATATGTGCTGCCAACTCGCGAATCTGCTCTTAAATTTTTATCCTTTACAACTTGTAAAAGTCAAAAAGTAACAAAAGTGTTTCCTTAAAATAAAACGATACACAAACCAATATACAACACATCACTCCTATTATTATTATTATTATTATTATTATTATTATTATTATTATTATTATTATTATTATTATTATCAATATTACCATTATTACTATTATTATTATCACTATTATGTTGTTAATTTATTTTGATATGTATATATATAAAGTAAAATTAATAATAAAATCAGTCAACACATAAATATTTTCTACCCAAGAACTACGTGTGTTTTGATTTCCCCATTGCACATAGGGATACGTAGGAGCAAGGTTTTTTTTCTTGTCACACCAAATTAATAAAAAAAAAATATTTTTCCTTCTTTTATTAATGTAAATAATTTATTTATTTTTTTATTATTCTTTTTGGGGTAAAAATAAATAAATAGTTTGTATACAATTAATTATAGGGGGACGTTGTAGGGTGGTAATACTTTCCCTACTCGTAATCGACTCCCAAATTCGAATTTTTGGTTCAAAAATCATTATTTTAGGTTTTATCCAATTTTTTCCTTTGAATAAAATAAAATTGGTGGCGACTCCTTTTTCGCCGACAAACCGGACGCGACAGCTGGCGACTCCGCTGGGACTTTCGAGAGTCAAGCCCAATTTAATTAATTGTATATGATTATTTATTATTTTATTTATATTACCTCAATTGTTTTATTTGTTTTGATATATTGTTAATATAATTATATATGTCTTGTTAATTTATTTTCATTGTGGCTATTTTTTTTAAATTTTAATTTTATTTATTTTACTATACACTACCCTAACACGACACACACTTATGAGTGGGCTCTATACCCGGGCTGAGTGCAACCTAAGATAAGTTAAAGACTGTGTAATGATAATCTTCTGGATGTACATCCTGTTTGGTTGTCATGAAAGTCTCCCCTAGAGTTGACCTTTTCTAGAATATTTCCATTTTAATAGTTTACCTATTAATTGGTTTATTATTTTAGAACTGAGTTGTGTGCTCTAGGAACCAATTTAGAATTATAGAGCCACTCATAGTAAAGGTTCACATTACAAAAAAAAACCATAAAATAAAAAAGAACCATGTAGGACACATGTATATATGAAAAAAAATTACCCTATCTATATCCCATATTCATCATAATGCATTGCATAATCATGCATGTTTCATCTTTTATTTCATTTTACAACATGTTGTTTTTCTTTTTCTCCTCATTTTTTAAGAAAAATTAATTGCATATTAGGAGGTAGTCAAATGTTTCTGTAAAATGCACAATCATTGCATTCATTTTTTTTTACATTCTCATAACATTTTCCTTCAAGAAAAAAATAAAATAAAAAAGCAAAAAAAAGAACAAGCAAAAAAAGAATGAAAAAAAAAAGTATCATGATACCCCTACCGAACATGTTCTCGAGCTAAAATCATGGATGAATTGAAGCATACAAAGATGATCTAAACCAACTGAAAGACCCTATGGCTAAAAGCTTCGAAATATTACAAACCATCAATACTTGAAATCATGGGAACCCTTCACGGAAAAAAGTATATCACGAAGAACTCATGTTTACCCCTTGATTTCATAAGTCTAACAATTTTTACCTATTAGTCTACTTTTTGGTCAACCACGAGTCACTTGTCCACAAGATTTGAACCTGATACTGATGAGATTCATCTTTATCCTCCACCCTCTACTTCTGGGTCATGGACATATTTTTTTTGGCTTTCTGCCACAGGTGAACCTCTAGAAGTTGGGTCGTCTATGTTGAACTTTAATCACTATAGCTTATTACTTTGATGCCATGAAAAATTCATCAATCTAAAGAAAAATGTCAAATCTTGCATGATCCTTTAAGGACAATTGAAAAAAAAAACATCTACTAGACATTATGTTGAAGACATTGACGAGGTTGCATATAGTTTCTGAGTTTATCCAAGGGGCAAAGTCAACAATGAAGATATTATCAAGTTCTCTCAATTTGATTCTAAAGCACTGATAATATTGCTAAGTATAAAGTCTTATGATACTTTATTATATTGACACATTCTTGTTTCCTTAATATTATGAATATCAATAAATGCATTTTGTTTTCTCTTCCTTTCTACCCCTCATATATTTAATGATTTCTTACCCAACATTATATGCCTTTCTTTTATTCTAACCATGTATCATACATATTTGGAAGTAGTTCATTTATAAATAAGTTTGCTAAGATTTCATTACATAATTTCAGTCATGCTATTAATTCCACTAAAGGGGATGAGAACGATAAAAATAAAATCCCTTATTTGGATGGACCTCAATATGTTGGGACATGCAATTAAGGTCATAGAAATGTCATTTTATCTTTATCATTATCTAATTGTGCTTTGAATATACCAATCACGTGGAGGAATTTGAAGTTTGTACCATGACTATTCTAGCTGCCTACAAATCAAAAGTGAAATGTTGAAAACATATGGGGATTTGACCTAATCATCAAACAATTGAATCAGGAACGTAAAATTTGGGATAAGAAGATGATCATTTATATGTACATATTAGACAAATGTCTAAAAATTTGAAGCCATTTTCTATCATGTCCCTCAACAATATAATCAATTTGTTGGTGTTCTAGTTGCTTTATCTTCAATGTTCAAAGTAAGCCGTGATGAAGAATAGTCACTACAAGAATGAAAGTCATGACCATCCTGCTTGCTATCAAATGTAGAAGAAAAACTAGATAGAAAATTCTTGTACCAAATATTACCTCGTAACTGTGGAATACCCTCCCTGAGTCTCAGACTATAACTGGGGCACCCCTTTGTTCCTTATTATATAGAATAAAGGCAGTGCGACCCACTCAAACAAAAATCCCCCTATCAAGAGTAATGATCTGTGTTGACCAACTAAATTCAATTCAAGAAAAATGTTGACTGCCTCATGTCAAGGACAATCATTTCAAAAGATCTTAAAAGAAGAACATATGAACTTCAGAGCTTCAAAAGAAAGAATTAGCGCTCAAGAAGATTTTACATATCTAAAATGACTAGCATGACAAGTGGAGTCCCAACTATATGAGCCCAAGTACCATAAAAAAATACATTCAAGTGTGGCTATGATCCACACCAATATGGATCGAGAAGACTTATCACTACTCGATGCTTCAAAAAGTATTACATCTAAATGAAGACCCGCTAGGTTGAAAATCCAAAAGGACGACCTAGGCATAAATTAGGGTATAAAAAATAAAATAATAAATAATAAATACCCGCTAGGTTGAAAACCTGAAAGGGCGACCTAGGCAAAAATTAGGGTACAAAAAAATAATAAATACCCGCTAGGTTGAAAACCTAAAAGGGCAACCTAGGCAAAAAATTAGGGTACAAAAATGAGTAAAGCCTCACTAGGTTGAAAATCCAAAAGGACAACCTCGGAAAAAGTTAGGATACAAAGTCCAATAAAGACCTGCTAGGTCAAAAACATGAAGACGTGACCTAGGCAAAAATGAATGAAGACCTGTTAGGTCAAAAACCCAAAAGGGCGACCTAGAAAAAAATTATGGCCACAAAAAAAAAGGAATGAAGAAGTTCACTAGCTTGAGAATAAAAGAAAATGAGCAAATAATATGGCTTACACAGATCAAAGTCGAAGCAATATATTATGAAAGGTTGTGAAGATAAATTCGGGCAAATCATATCCTCCAAAGTGCGTTAATAACGCGATTGACATTATGTTATGATTTATTAGCACACTTCTTTTATGAAATACTACTAATAAATAGAGTCATTTACCCATATGAGATCACCTTATCTTCTTCTCTTCCTATGAATCATTCTTTTTTTTGTATAATAGATTTTCTCACTAAATATCGCCGTTTAAACTAATTTCTTGAGTTATGAATCTTTTTGTCAAAATGCATTTCTATGATAATCATATGTTGGGGCACAAGATATGTGAATGTCAAGAGGCCAAAACTAGTATGATGTGATGAAGCTAAAATCACTAGAAGGGGGGTTGAATAGGGATTTTGACGTTTAAAAATTATTTTCAAAGTGTATGAGTTTCTGTCCTCTCAGTGAGGATGCGAACTAAAAATTGATTTTTAAACTTTTCAAGAAAACTAAAAATAAGTGCAAGGAAATGTAAAGGGATAGACACACAAATTTTATCCTGGTTCACCCAATGATGGCTACGTCCAGTCCTCACAACCTTGTGAGATCTTCACTAAAGATCAACAAATCAACCTCTTGCCGAGGATGATTACACCTTGTGTATTCTCAAGCTTCACCAAGCTTACAATCAACTTTCAAATGTTTTCAAGTTCAACTAACTTGAAAATTTACAGAGTAATATGAGTATGATTTGATTTCTCTCAACTAAAACACTTTCTAAAAGATTTTTCAAAAGATCTAATGTATGAATAGAGAAAGTGTGAGGAGAGGATGAATATTGCTTAAGATGAATGATATGATTCTTGATCTTTTTTCTGCAATATTGGTGTGTGTTGTAATGAAGAGCTTCCTGCCCTTTTTTATAGAGTCCTTGATAGCTCTTTCATGAGTTAAAAGCCTCATGACCGTTGAGGAGGATGCAGAAGTTTGTCCAATGGTCTTTGTGCTGAAATTACAACATTGCCATCCAGCCATCCTTGGACCTATGCAGTCCATCCTCTGCGTAGCCTTTACTCTTGGTCTTGTGTAGCCTTTTGATTTTTTCATTCTTCAAGACTTGTGACTTCTATTTGGAGCTTGTTTGCAGTTGCCTTTCAATATCTTGACTTTGCTTTATTTTTCCAATCACTCAAGAGTGAAATATAGGGCTGCCCTTAGCCTTTTCACATGGCATGGAGACTTGCAAACATGTCACTTCTTGAATCCCAAAGCTACAAGCTATCCTTGGACCTTGTATAGCTAGCCTTGTGATTTCTTTTGATCAAATGCTTCATATTATTGCTTATTCATGCTGATTTGATCTCTGTTGATGGATTAAAAACGTTATTCTCGCGAGGATGGAAAAACTCAACTTGAAGACCCATCCTCTGGCCATCCTCCAGCTCGAAACCTTAATGAATTAATCCATATTTTTCTTCCTTTTGTTCTAAATGATGATTAACCTGTTTTCTTATAATAATTCACTCAAAAGCACAGATTAGTATTAACCACAATCATAATCTCTTAAGTAATTTTGTTATCATTAAAATCAAATGAGAGATTTTGTCTCAACAATCTCCCCCTTTTTGATGATGACAAAATTCTTTAGATTATGATTTTTAAATATGATGATGTTAAATGTTTATGCTCCCCCTGAATCAAGTGAGTAATTTATTTTTAAAATTTTTAAGTGCTAAAAATGTTACTCCCCCTGAATGTATGCTAGGGATATGAATGAAGGACTAAAATTTGTAAGAAATTAAAATTGCATAAGCATAGTCCAGCAAAACATTACATCAGCTTAATCAAAACAGCAAATCAATTCTAAATATCAACTTAATCAAAATATGACAGCTATAGCATCAAATCATCAGAACATCATAATATCAAAACATAAATTTAAAACATCCTAATTTCAAAACATCATAATCATGACCATTCTCCCCCTGAATTTTAGGCAGCAGCAAAAAATGGGAGTGAAAATGCTACTCGGAGGAGGATAACTCTTCAGATGAGGACGAAGGAGAGGACACGGGTACTGCAAAGGAAGGCATAGCGGGAAGCTCAGGAAGAGGAACGTCAGGAGCAGCTGTATTCACCATGTGTTTGGTAACCCATTCTAGAATAAGGCCAAACTGAGCGAACGAATTTTGGAAGAGATCAAATCGCCGAATTAGTCTTTGTTGATCCTTCCTAATGGTCTTGAGGAGCTTCATATGTTTGGAGTGTTTTCGTTCCTTAGGGGGTTGATCCTTAGGCTGATTGTTTACACTTGAGCTCTTATTCTGTGAGCTTCTAACATTGTCCTTTGAAGGTTGATCTTTTGTTGGAGCTAAAAATGAGTCAATAGAGCAAAATCCAACAGGAACCTCAGGTAGAGGTTGGGTTTCGTCAGGGACAATGGCATCAACGTGAGTTGTAGGAGGAACAGAATGGGGAGGTATCAGGATATCTTCTTGTAGAACAGGAGGAAACTCCTCGGCCTGATTCTCAGTAGGGCTCAAGGGAGAAAATTGATGATAAGTTAGATTTAAATCAAAATATAGCTCTTCTCCATCCTCCATGAGTTGAAGGGGAGCTTCTGGAGCCGTATCCTCAGGAGGAGGTGCCTGATTGAGTGGTATAGAAAGATCTGGCAACAGGGGAGACTGAGGAGGTGAAGGATTAACAGAATCATTTGGTGGAGATGGAGGAGGATCAATTGTCATGACTGGTTCAGGAGTGGTGTTGGATGGAGTATCCTCTGACAGAGGTTGAGCAGTGATGGATTCGTGTGGTGGAGTGATAGAGGATGATCTGCGAGTTCTTTTTCTTTTTGGGGAAGGAGGAGTGATGGAGGCAGATGTAGAGAGCTTCATTTGTTTTACATTTTTCATGGAGATGGTGTTGGAAAAATGAAGTGAAGGTTCATCATCTAATGGAAGATTGAAAAATTTGAAGATCTTGGTTAATACCATGCCATAGGGTGCTGACCTTCCTAGGATTGAGGCATTTAACATGAAGCTAAAGATAATGTAACCTAAATGCAGTGGGGTTCCAGACATGATGTGGTGTATGAGAAGAAGATCAAGTTCAGTTACCTTCTCAAAGCTACCTGCTCTAGGGACAATGCAATGAACGCATATGTTGTGGAGGATACGACAAATGGGAAGCAGATTCGAAGCTACATGAGATTTGGTTGGAGATATCAGAGTGTTGTCAAGCACAGAGGTGCGTGTGATCATACATTGAGAGTACCAGTTCTCAGTAAAACAGCAGATGCCTTCATCACGTATGTCTAAAATTTGGCACAAAATGGCAGGATTAATTTCCATGTGGACACCCTTAAGAATGAGGCTGAAGCTGGTAAGCCCTCGTGATCCATTTACTGCAGCATAAAAGGCCCTAACTAGGCGTGGATATTGTGGTTCGTTGATGCGGAGGAAGGAAGTCCATCCTAATTGATCAAACATTTCTTCAATATTAAATCCACCTTCTTTCAAATCATCAAGACAAATAATCTTCCCATTAACCACGGACTTATTTTGCCACTTGGAAATGTAATTTGTTTCCAATTCAGGTGAGCTAAACAAATTGATAGAGATTTTGGAAGAGGAGGATCGAGATTTTTTGACAAGAGGTTTCTTGGGCTTTTTGGGAGTGGAACCAGTAACCTCCTTGTTAACAGTTTTAACAGATGGTGGTCGTTGAATTTGTTCAGCAGATACAGTTTGCTCAGAATCATCCGAGTTAATCAAATGAACAGTATTGTCTTGAGTTGCTGACCTCTTGGATGAAACAGCCCCAGACATGATCCTGGAGGATCGTCTTTTAGGCGTGGAGGATGTAGTGGAGGATGAAGCTTTAGTGGTGCGTTTTTTAGATTTATTGGAGGGAGAGGGAATATTCGAACATGGTTCAGGAAGAGGAGACTTGTTTGAGGGTGGTTGAGTTGTAGTTGCCTCAGAATTCCCTTCATCATGGTGATCGGACTTCGTACTTGAGTAGTAATCCTGAATGGATTCATCTTCGTGAGATGAAGCTTTGCGTCTGGCAATAATTTTGGTACGAGCCATTGAGTTTGGGTTTAGGAAAGGAAGGAAAAAGTGTGCTGAATGTTTGAATGAGGTTTGAAGGATGCAGAGGAAGGATGTTCAGCGCATTAAGTAGAGGAGGATGGGAGATGAAGTGACTAGTTAAGAGAGGAGGCGTGTGAAGGTTCCCTAGGTAGTCATTATGATGAAGGCGTTGGGCTTTAGGCGCGTGGGAGATTGGACAGGCACAGCCGTCTGCGCATTTAATGCAGCGGCCAAAGGGAACACGCCACGCAACCGGCCAATGGGGAGAGAGGCTCGTGCTTGCGTGTTTCAAGGAGAATTCCAAAAGAGGAAACTGTATCCTCTGAGTCTATTTCCCGTCCTCTCACTTTTCTAACTTAAAAAAAACTACTTATGCAGCCAGTTTTGATATTTCAAAGATTAATTATAAAAATTAAACAATTAAAAATAAGAGAAGCATAGACATAATACAATGGATAAAACACTAAATCAATTAATTTCAGAAAAATTAATGATAGAAAGTTTTTTCAAAATGTTTTTGAAGCGATCCTCCTGAAGAGGTTTCGTAAAAATGTCTGCCAATTGATTTTCAGTGTCAATGAAAATTAATTCAATGTCACCTTTTTGCACATGATCTCTTATGAAATGATGTTTAATTTCTATATGCTTAGATCTAGAATGCTGTATGGGATTTTTTGAAAGATTAATTGCACTAGTGTTATCACAGAGGATAGGAATTTTAGTGTACCTTAGTGAATAATCTTCAAGTTGATTTCTTACCCAGAGGATTTGAGAGCAGCATTGAGCAGCTGACACATATTCAGCCTCCGTGGTTGAAAGGGCAATTGTGCTTTGCTTCTTGCATGACCAACTGATTAGGGATTTACCAAGAATTTGGCAGCCTCCGCTTGTGCTCTTCCTTTCGATTTTATCTCCCGCATAGTCAGCATCACAGTAGGCTATGAGATCAAGATCTGAGCTTTTCTCATACCAGATTCCAAAATTTATTGTGCCAACAAGGTATCTCAGAATCCTCTTAACTGCTATAAGGTGAGATTCTTTTGGAGAGGATTGAAATCTTGCACAAAGACCAACAGCAAATACTATGTCTGGTCTACTTGTTGTTAAGTATAATAAGGATCCAATCATCCCTCTATACTCTTTCTCAGAAATTGGAGTTCCTTCATCATCTTTGTGAAGCGTGGAGGATGGGTGCATAGGAGTTCCCATACTCTTGGCTGAACTCATGTTGTATTTTTTGAGAAGATCTTTAGTGTATTTTTCTTGTGAGATGAAAATACCATTTTTGAGTTGTTTGATTTGCAAACCAAGAAAAAATTTCAACTCACCCATCATACTCATCTCAAACTCACTTTGCATAAGTTTTGAAAATTCTTCACACATCTCTTCATTAGTGGATCCAAAAATTATGTCATCCACATAAATTTGGACAATTAATAAATCTTCTTTAGATGTTTTCTTGAAGAGAGTAGTATCAATCTGTCCTCTAATGAATCCATTTTCCTTAAGAAAAGAGCTTAACCTCTCATACCAAGCTCGGGGAGCTTGTTTCAATCCGTAAAGAGCTTTTGAGAGTTTGAATACGTGGTTGGGCTTCTTTTCATCCACAAATCCAGGAGGTTGTTTAACATAAACCTCCTCATTTAAGAATCCATTCAAGAAAGCACTTTTGACATCCATTTGGTATAGTTTTATACCTTTATGGGTGGCATATGCTAGGAGGATGCGTATGGCTTCTAGTCTTGCAACCGGTGCAAATGTTTCATCGTAGTCAATTCCCTCTTGTTGATTGTATCCTTGAGCAACAAGCCTTGCTTTGTTTCTTACTACCTCTCCATCCTCATTCAGTTTGTTTCTAAAAATCCATTTTGTTCCAATGATGGATTTTTCAAGTGGAGGAGGTACAAGGTTCCATACCTTGTTTCTTTCAAATTGTGAGAGTTCTTCCATCATGGCTTCAACCCATGATTTGTCACAAATAGCTTGATCAATATTTTTTGGTTCAATTTGTGAAATCATAGCCATGGTTGCTGTATTTCCTCGTAGGGACTGCCTTGTTCTTACTCCATCAGCTGTGTCTCCAATAATCAGATCTGGAGGATGGTAAGTGACTGTTTTCCATCCTCGTGGAGGTTGCTGAGAGGATGGAGCAGATTCGTCCTCTTCGTTTGGACTGGGTGCGTTGGAGGATGAAGGTTCATCTTCCTCAGATTTATCAATTTTTTCTAAGCACAAGTCATCAAACTCATCAAAAATAACATGCATGGATTCCTCCACAATTTGAGTTCTAAGATTATAAACTCTATAACCTTTAGATGAAGTGGAGTATCCTAAAAACAAACCTTTGTCCGATTTTGAATCAAACTTTCCCAAATTTTCTTTATTGTTTAAAATGTAACAATAACACCCAAATATATGAAAATATGAGATGTTTGGTTTTCTTCCTTTCCATAGTTCATATGGAGTTTTGTTTAGAATCTTTCTAATGGATACACGGTTTAAAACATAGCATGTCGTATTTATAGCTTCGGCCCAAAAATATTTTTCAATATTAGCTTCATTTAAAATGGTTCTAGCCATTTCTTGCAATGTTCTATTTTTCCTCTCAACAACTCCATTTTGTTGAGGGGTTCTTGGGCAAGAAAAATTGTGAGAAATACCATTTTCATCAAAAAGATTTTTGAAAGACTCATTTTCAAATTCACCTCCATGGTCACTTCTTACGGAGATAATTTTTGATCCCTTTTCATTTTGGATATTTTTACAAAAATAATGAAAAGCCTCAAAGGCATCATTTATATGTTTTAAAAATAAGACCCAAGTAAAACGTGAAAAGTCATCAACAATTACAAATCCGTATCTTTTTCCACTAAGGCTAGGAGTTTTAATAGGACCAAAAAGATCAATATGAAGTAGCTCAAGAGGATGGTTTGTGGAAACAATATTTTTAGAATGAAAGCTACTTTTTACTTGTTTTCCTTTGGCACAAGCTTCACAAATTTTGTCTTTTTCAAAATCAATTTTTGGAAGGCCTTTAACTAGATCTAATTTGGACAATTTAGAAATAGTGTTTAAACTTATGTGACCGGCTCGTTTGTGCCATACCCATTTATCCTTTTCAATGGATACAAAACAAGATTCAGTAGGCAAATCATCAAGATATAGCTCATATAAATTCTTTTTTCTAAAACCGGAAAAGAAAACTCTACCCGAGGATGAGTGTTTAACCTCACATAGATTGGGTTTAAAAATAACTTCAAAACCATTATCACAAAGTTGGCTAATACTAAGCAAGTTATGTTTTAAACCATCTACATATTGAACATTTTCAATTTTGGCAGAATTTTTATTACCTATGATACCGTTACCTTTTATTTGAGCTTTATCGTTATTTCCGAATGTGACCGATCCTCCATCCTTTATTTCCAATGAAATAAAGCAATCTCTATCCCCTGTCATATGCCTTGAGCAGCCACTGTCCAAGAACCAAGGCCTTCTTTTGTTGATCAGATGATGTACCTGAGTTTGAGTTCAATAGTGACTTAGGTACCCATATAGAGGTGGGTCCTTGTGGGTTAGTCCGTCCTCTTGAGAGGAATTTTCTTTTGTGATAACAAATAGAATCTTGATGTCCAGGTTTACCACAATATGAACATCCTTTCTTGATGTTATCTGCCCTTTTCTTGACATAACATCTTTTAAACGTATGTCCAAGTTTTTTGCAAAAGGTGCATCTTGGCCTATCCTCTTGTTTCTTTGGAATAAAAAATTTTTCATAAAGTTTTTGTTTTTGAGAACTTTTAAATCCAATCCCAGCTTTGTCAAAAATTCCAGATTGTGATCCCATAATCTTTTGAAAAGTATCAGTGGATTTAACAAAGTTGGAAAGATCATTTTTGAGTTCTTTAACCTCTATTTTCAAAATTTCTTTCTCTGCATCCTCTTCTGGAGGATTGGTTATGACAGTCTTTTTGTTTAAAGTAGAGTATTGCTCAGATAGCTTTTCATGAGATAACTGCAGCTCTTGAATTGTTTGTTCATATTTTTTATTTTTAGCTTGTAGTTCCTCATTTAGCTTCTTTATTTCAAAAAGTTGGTTTTTAAGAAATCCACATTTTTGAGATAAAGTGTTTGAGTCATTTAAAAGATTGTCAAACTCTATTTCTAGTTGTTCACAATTAGGACAAAGTTCAGATATGCTTACCTTTCCATTTTCTGTGTTTGCCATGAGACAAAGGTTGGCCTCTTCTTCATTTTCTTGCTCCGAGGATGAGTCATCACTATCATCCCACGTGATCATCATGGACTTGTTTTTGAAAGGAAATTTTCTTGATCCCTTTTTGTTTAGAGGACACTCAGTTTTGTAGTGACCCAACTTGTTGCAACCAAAGCAAGTAATCTGACTTTTGTCAGATTTTTCTTTTTGAGGAGATCTCTTGTCTTGTCCTCTACGAGTTATCATCCTCTTGATCCTTCTGGAAATGAGAGCTAGTTCATCTTCATCCTCAGATAGAGGATAGTCTGCACTTTCTCTCTTAGTAACTTCTTCAGCTCTTTTGGAGGATGAACTTTCTGTTTGGCTTGTTTTTAGAGCTATCATTTTTCCTTTTTTGCTTGGTTTGTCAGCCAGCAACAGAGGTTCATGAGCTCTTAGAGTTCCCACCAAATCTTCTAATTTCATGTTGGCCAAGTCTCTTGCTTCGGTGATGGCAGTCACCATTGGTCTCCATTCTTTTGGTAAACTCCTCAAGATTTTTCTTATCCTCTCTTGAACGGAATATACCTTTCCAAGAGATCTGAGATTGTTTAATATGATTGTTAATGTTGAGAACATTTCATCAATCGTTTCTTCCTCCTTCATTTCAAATAACTCGAACTCTCTTACTCCCATGTCAATCCTTGCTTCCTTCACATGACTTGATCCTTCATGATGAATCCTTAGAGTATCCCAAAGTTCCTTGGCGTTTTTGCATTCTTCAACTCTATCATATTCTTCCCTGCTCAAAGCACACGTTAGAAATAAATGAGCTTTAGAGTTTAGGAGTACCTTAGCATTTTCATCCGCCGTCCATTGTGCTTGAGGTTTCTCATCGGAGGTTGCATCTGTGTTGTTGATTCTGATGACATGATCCCCGTTTTCAATAACATACCACATGTTGTTATCTTGAGATATGAGAAACAATCTCATCTTACTTTTCCAGTGGTAGTAATCTGTACCATCAAAGTAAGGAGGTCTAGTGGAGGATCCTCCTTCAGGAACATACTTAGCTTTTGACATTTTTCCTTTGGATCTTTTTCTCTTACACTGTTAAATGTAATATTTATAGAGAACCTTGCTCTGATGCCAATTGATGAAGCTAAAATCACTAGAAGGGGGTTGAATAGGGATTTTGACGTTTAAAAATTATTTTCAAAGTGTATGAGTTTCTGTCCTCTCAATGAGGATGCGAACTAAAAATTGATTTTTAAACTTTTCAAGAAAACTCAGAATAAGTGCAAGGAAATGTAAAGGGATAGACACACAAATTTTATCCTGGTTCACCCAATGATGGCTACGTCCAGTCCTCACAACCTTGTGAGATTTTCACTAAAGATCAACAGATCAACCTCTTGCCGAGGATGATTACACCTTGTGTATTCTCAAGCTTCACCAAGCTTACAATCAACTTTCAAATGTTTTCAAGTTCAACTAACTTGAAAATTTACAGAGTAATATGAGTATGATTTGATTTCTCTCAACTAAAACACTTTCTAAAATATTTTTCAAAAGATCTAATGTATGAATAGAGAAAGTGTGAGGAGAGGATGAATATTGCTTAAGATGAATGATATGATTCTTGATCTTTTTTCTGCAATATTGGTGTGTGTTGTAATGAAGAGCTTCCTGCCCTTTTTATAAAGTCCTTGATAGCTCTTTCATGAGTTAAAAGCCTCATGACCGTTGAGAAGGATGCAGAAGTTTGTCCAATGGTCTTTGTGCTGAAATTACAACATTGCCATCCAGCCATCCTTGGACCTATGCAGTCCATCCTCTGCGTAGCCTTTACTCTTGGTCTTGTGTAGCCTTTTGATTTTTTCATTCTTCAAGACTTGTGACTTCTATTTGGAGCTTGTTTGCAGTTGCCTTTCAATATCTTGACTTTGCTTTATTTTTCCAATCACTCAAGAGTGAAATATAGGGCTGCCCTTAGCCTTTTCACATGGCATGGAGACTTGCAAACATGTCACTTCTTGAATCCCAAAGCTACAAGCTATCCTTGGACCTTGTATAGCTAGCCTTGTGATTTCTTTTGATCAAATGCTTCATATTATTGCTTATTCATGCTGATTTGATCTCTGTTGATGGATTAAAAACGTTATTCTCGCGTGGATGGAAAAACTCAACTTGAAGACCCATCCTCTGGCCATCCTCCAGCTCGAAACCTTAATGAATTAATCCAGATTTTTCTTCCTTTTGTTCTAAATGATGATTAACCTGTTTTCTTATAATAATTCACTCAAAAGCACAGATTAGTATTAACCACAATCATAATCTCTTAAGTAATTTTGTTATCATTAAAATCAAATGAGAGATTTTGTCTCAACAATCTCCCCCTTTTTGATGATGACAAAATTCTTTAGATTATGATTTTTAAATATGATGATGTTAAATGTTTATGCTCCCCCTGAATCAAGTGAGTAATTTATTTTTAAAATTTTTAAGTGCTAAAAATGTTACTCCCCCTGAATGTATGCTAGGGATATGAATGAAGGACTAAAATTTGTAAGAAATTAAAATTGCATAAGCATAGTCCAGCAAAACATTACATCAGCTTAATCAAAACAGCAAATCAATTCTAAATATCAACTTAATCAAAATATGACAGCTATAGCATCAAATCATCAGAACATCATAATATCAAAACATAAATTTAAAACATCCTAATTTCAAAACATCATAATCATGACCATTCTCCCCCTGAATTTTAGGCAGCAGCAAAAAATGGGAGTGAAAATGCTACTCGGAGGAGGATAACTCTTCAGATGAGGACGAAGGAGAGGACACGGGTACTTATGTAACCATGATTTTAATGATTGTGACCAATAAAAATATTAATAAAAATCAATACATTCATTCATTTATTCATTCACTGATTCATGACATTACATAAATTTAAAGCCGAGAAAACGACCCGCATGTTGAAGCCGGGAAAACGACTCGCACCTAAAGCCGAGAAAATGACCCGCATGTTGAAGCCGGGAAAACGACTCGCACCCGAAGCCGAGAAAACG
>JBBPBP010000001.1:43919659-43949728 GCA_037974735.1 Cicer chorassanicum
TTATCCTTTTTTAATAAAAAAAAATTAATTTACTTGTTAGGGTACTACGAACCCTGAAAAAATACATTAACTATCATGCCCTTCTCCATCTTGTTATTTATACTCATTTTCAACAGCATGTCAAAGGTTTTAAAGGTTAATTTATTAAACATATTAAAAGATAAATGATTTAAACGAGAGAAAAAAAAAATAAATGATAACTTTGAAAATGTTTTAAAAGATAAAGGACACAAATGAGGGAAAAAAATATAAAGAACTTAAGTGTTACACGTAAATAAGATAAATTATCTAAAATGTAATTTTGTCTTAATATACAAGTACTGCAAAAAAAAGTGATTATGCACAAAAGCACTCTTAGAAAAAAGGCATTCTGCAAAAAATAAATAAAAAATCCAGAATTGTTTTTAATGAAGCATCAAACATCTTTTGCATTGTTGTTACCTCTTTTAGGCATTGCAAGTTTGATTTTAGTATCTTACCTCCCACATATTTGGATCACTTAGTCATTTAGTTCTAATATTTCTTATTTCTTTGAGAATCTACTAGAGTGTGTCTTCATTTACTTAATTTTTCTTGTTTGTCATTTTAAATTCTCTTAGTTTTGTCTTAGAGTTTTACTTCTTGAAACTCTTGTGTTGATAGATTTTGTGAACTTTTTACATTGTGTTTCGATTCTTTGATTTGGATTCTTACTTGGGTTTATTTTAAGAACTTGAAAGAGGAGTTTGAGTGAAAAAAAGGCAAAAGTGCACATCATTGAGAAAAAACTATTATTGAGTGTTAAACACAAGTGATATATTTCTTGAGTGTAAACGCTTAGTAGGTGGTGAAGGCCTTATTTTTATCTTCTTAACTTGTTCTTGTTATTTTCTTGATTATTGTGGTACTCGTTGATTTGTTGTTATAGAAATTATGAGTGGGACTGAACCAAACCCCCTTTCTCCTAGAATCATTTATCTTATGGGTCACATTACAAAAATGTTGAATACTCAAATAAATGCATTGAGAGAAGAGTTTGTGAATCAAAGAGATAGGAGATATTATCATGGAAGATCCTCTCAAATGAAAGATAGGTTTGAAATTAAGAAAGAAAGAAGATATAGAAGTTATGATGAGAAGGGAAAGAGGTATGAGAGTAGGTTTAGAGAAAAAGAAAGACGATGTGAAGATTATGATGAGGATGAAATGAGGTATGAAAGGAAAAATAGAGAAAAAGAAAGAAGATATAGAGATAATGGTGAGGAGGAAAGGATGTATGAAAGAAGAAATAGAGAAAAAGATAGAAGATATAGAGATTATATGGTGAGGAGGAAAGCATGTATGAAAAGAGAAATAGAGAAAAATTAAGGAGGCTTAGGGATTTTGAGAGAGATGATATGAGATATACAAAAGAGAAAAGACATGTAAAATATAAAAAATGAAGATCAAGAAAAAAAATGAGAAGTATATCATATCATGAATATATTAGAGATTTTGTATTGGATCCAAATTATGTGAAATATCTTTAAGAAAGTGGATATGCAAAAGAGGCAGGAAAAGTAGAGAAACTAGCCTTGAGAGAGAAAGAGAAAATCAAAGAAAATAAAGTGGAAGAGGAAAAAAAATAAGTTCACCTTGAGAGAGAAAATGAAAATTAAAGAAAAGAAAGATGAAGTGGAATAAAATTTGAGCGACAAAAAGCAAGAAATTGAGTTTAACTATTTTCCTAACTTTGTTGATTCTTATGTTCAAAAGCTTGAAGATATGTCTCCAACAGAGGAATGCCCACAATCCATTGAAGTTAAAGGTGATTGGCCAAAGTTTTCTCAAAAGGATGCTTGCAAGAAAAATCTTGATTTGAATCCTAGAAACTTTAATTCTTCTACTACTTTAAATCATGTGTTCTCTTAAATTGTTTGATAAGTTTATTCCTCCTATGCTTGATAGGTTTGCAAATATTGATGTTGAAATGTCTAACTTGTGTTATTTCCATTAGCCTCATTTGAAAGTTGAAACCATGATGCGTCAAGTGTTTAATCCATATTATTCTTCTAAACTTGATTTGAGAATTATGAGTCAAAACTTGAATGATTTGGTTGATAAATGTGTTGTTGTGTTTTCTAAAGTGAATTTGGTTCATGACAAAAAATTTGAAGAATGAGTTGAGATTCTTAAGAAACATTTGTTTGCTAACTTGAATACTTACTCTTGTGTTAAAAATAAAGTTAGTATTTTGAGATTTTCTATGAAGTATAAATGTTTGCATGTGGAATTAGTTGATAGTTGCACTACTACACCTCTCCTTTCTTTTTCTGTTATTGGAAAATATTTTAAACTTTCATAAGATACTCCTAATTTGTTTGAGCGACTTGCCTTGTTTCAAAAAGAACCTTCATTGGTTTATGATAAATGTCCATGAGAGTCAACTTTCTTTGAAGCCTTTGGAAATACAAAGTAACTTATTGTCTGTCACTAATTCCAATCCAAGGAAGGCAACATTTGTCCTTAATGTCAAATTCAAGAGGTATAATTTTATCTCTATCTTGAAAACTCCTTATATTAAAAATGAATATGTTCGATTATTGAATGCAAAAAATGGAGTTGTGCTTCACCTACTTGGCACATTTTGTGGTTTTTCACAATTTCCATTTGATCCCGGTGGTAGTGTTAACATTGTTCTTCATGTCTTTGACTTGTGTTTTTCTTCCTGTAGGTTATGATTGAGCTAAATTCGAGGTCGAATTTCTTCTAAGAAGGAGGGAATGATGAAGACCTAAAATGAGCTAATGAAGAGAAAAAACAAAGAATATTTTAAGTCAATACTTTATAATAGTTTTTAGTTTTATTTATGTTTAATTTGAATTGTAATAATTTAAGTTAAGTGGTGAAGCTCAATATGGGTCTAGAGAATTATCTTTTGACCCATTTTAGGAATAAGGTAAATCTTTCTTTAAATACCTTGTAAGAGTCTCATTTTGGATAAGTTTGAATGAATTAGAATTTCTCTAATGAGAATTGTGAGTGAGTTAGGTCTTTTCCATCTTTATTTTTTTATTTTCCCTTTTATATTGTCATTTTATTTGAAGAAATCATTTGGTTAGATCTTCAATCTCATGTGGAAGCACTCAAATCCACATCAGATAGGATACCTTTTAGCCTAAATGGATAGCTTTAGTTAAGAATTTGGATCCTATTGTAATTAGTCCATTTCCTTGGCCAAAGGTTACAAGAATTAGACGGATTCGTGACTTTATTAGTTGATGGGGCAGAAATTATTAAGTAGCATAAGTTTGCTTGAATTATAGAAGCTATGCAAGGTAAAGACACTTTAAACCTTTTAGTATAACATGCATAAGTTATATTTGTTTATGTGATTCTATTATTCGGCGTGTAATGTGTCTATGTTATGCTACTATATATGTGACATATGTGGAAATGTATTTACTTGATTTTCATACGTGGATATATGATTCAAGTTGTTTAAATATTGTTTTATGAATATGTATTGAAAAGTATTGACACATGTTGTACTACATGAAAAATTGAAATGCATTAGCATATATGGAAAATCGTATGCTCATGCATATTATAGTTACGTGGTGATTGTAATGGGTCATAGGGTGTGGTTTTAAGGAATGAACTCACATTTTACTTGCAGGGATTATGGAATCCTGATGGTTTATGATAGACATCAATGTGCTAGTCTATGAACGACTACACTTTAGTGGACGTATTGATCTATGAGTGATTTCACATTTTTGATTCATGCCTCTTTGTGAATGGTTAAATTCCGAAATTGTGTGCACTGGCATATACACATTGCATTAGAATTTTGAGTCTTTTGCTGAAAATATTGTTGTGAATATATGGTTTGCATGTCTATATTTGGTTGATGATAATTGATGTATGTACAATTTGTTTACTTTGTAAATGTTATTTGCTTCGTATATGTATATATGTTATTTTTGGATCGGTGACCCTTGCTATTATGTGGAACTGGGTTGAACGCCCTAGACTTTAAGGAGCAAGTTACGTAGGAATTAGAATGACAACGAAGACGTAGCAAAGTTATGTCATTGGACGCTATTTAGAATCAGACAACTAGTGTAGCTAGTGGGTCGTTAATACCTAGTATCCTTCGATTAAGAGTTTTAATGATTAGCTTAGAGATAGTTGGATTATCGTTGTTGAAACTTACTTGATGTAAATTTCCTTTTGAAGTAAAGATGTTTACTCTAAAGGATTTTGTTACAACTAAACATATTATTTTTATTGGTTCCGAAAAGAGTTTTAAAAAAGAACTTCTAGTTATTTTGTGAAAAAGAATTTTAAAAGAATAAAGTTTAAGTTACATTTCATTTTCAAAAATACACTTTCGCTATTAATAATTATGGTGTTACCAACTATTACTATTGCTCCAAATAATAGATAAATAGAATACTATTACTATTTTTCTGGAAACTTGAACCTTTGAGTTTTTTTTTACTCGAGTTGAAACACCGTTTTTAGTTATATTATTTAGTCATTCAACCAGTTTGATTTTAACATTTCATATGATGCAATTTAAATTTGTTTTGATTTGCTTTTGATGGGGGGTGTTACACAGAGCATTATATCATGTCTAAGGCAACAATATCAAATCACAAATAAAGTTTAATCACTGGTCATTCAATGTGCATAAATACTATATCCTTTTATTCCCTCTACCAGCAGCATGAGCTCATTCCTCTAAGAGCTGCATGAGCTCATTGGTAAATCACATAGTTGAACTCTTCTTTTTGTGTAGACAGAATGACACTCTTTAAAAATTGTCCAACTTAACAACATCGACAATGTCAGTTGAACTAGTTCTTACATTTAAACTTATTTGTTTTACAAATATATTTTATTTTAGTAATTAAGTTTCTCACTTTCAAAATATTTTCAATTTTTACTTTTATGTATTAATTGAAATAAAATACACTATAAATAGGGAAAAAAAACATAAAATAAAACTTTAATGAAATCTAGTACTAGTATTCATTTTGTATACCGAACAAAGATAGAGTCCAATCCAACCAAAGATAGAGTCCAATTCATTTAGTACTAGTAATTGTTCTCACAAGTCTACTAGTAATCAAACCAGAGAGATCTGTCAAGTCGTTCAGTGTTGGTACTTTTTGGGGTCATATATATATGAAGCAACAAATGATAGTTAATAGCTACCTTGCAATAGCAAACTTTATCAAACCATTGAGGAAACACCTGAATAAGTACATTCCAATTCAATATATCGTTTTAAGACATGAAAATGTCCAAGCACAGGTATTTGGCAGTACAAAGAAATTGATTATTACAAGAGATATATGGAAAATCCATATGGAAGATTAAACATGAACAAAGTTCAAAGTAAAACGACAAAAACCACCAAAACCAATATGCTAGTCTAAATCCACCTTATTATTGTTGCAAATGAAGATGAATCAGGCAGAAGCTGTCTTCTTTTGCTGAAAAATGACTGCATAAACAGGAACTGCAACACCAATGCTGAAAGCAGTGAACACAGCAAGGGACATTTTCAACCCCTGATGCTTCATCTTGTCCAAGTTGTACATGTGATATGAATGCATATATTCTGGATCACCGTGGCCGTGTCCACCCATCCTCTTCATGCCAGTTGAATGAAAACCTCTACTCACTGTCACAACATAACATTTTCCTCTAGTTAGAAAGTTGGACACTAATAGAAACAATGACTATCCAGACATCTTAACAAAAATCAACAGTGCCACTAAGGACAATGGAAATTGTGTAACTCCTACACGCATTCTCATCTTTGGTTTTAATTTTTCTGAAAGAAAAAGATCCTAGAGTTTTAGCACGCTGATTCCATTGAATATTTGTGTTATGTTTTTGTTTAGAAAATGAAATACATAATTTATTATTTATAAATACTTGAAACTGAAGGTTGATTCTTGTAAAGCATCGAAGGATGGGGCTCTATATGTTTGTGGAAGTGTGAGGGTGGTACTTGGTGTATTTTGATCCACAGTTGGGTCTACAGAAGTGTGGTGATCTGGGTATTTTGATCAAAGATGGGAATTAAGATGATAGGAAAAGAAAAAACTGTGATGAAAGTGTCACGTGAGGTTGATAAAATGACCTTTTAATATAAGCCACCTACTTTTTTATATAAAACAGTAGAGTGCAAAAGCATCACTATGTCAGCCAGCATCCCCACTATGTTGGCACTCAGGATAAATGAAACAAGTGATTAAAATAGTGGGTTAGCTACGATTTGAACCACGTACAACAAATTCAAAATCAAAACCTCATGCTTTACAAACTGAGCTAACAAATAACTATCTAAGCCACCTATTTTAAACCAATGACAACAAGAATCCATGTGACTCAAATAAATAAATAAATAAACTATTCTCAATGGATATATTCCCCATATATGTGTGTGTATATATATCCAATGAAGGTTATATTAATGATGCTCTCGTGTAATACCAGATTCTGTGCTAATTAAACCTAAATTCAGACCTTAATTTATCTCCACAAATACACAACAGCAATGAAGGACAAGAGTCAATGAAACTCAAGCTTAGAAGTTACCCATGCATATGTTTGAATGCCAAACAACGAAAGCAAAAAATGACCTAAGAGATATTTTAAGGTGCAAGTTAGGATTGAGAAGGGTAATTGTTTGGGAGGTCTTGAGATAAATGCAATCTTCAAAACTCCTCCCCCTTATGCAACAACATAGTGATTGAAATTCAAATTGAATTTACAGGTATCTACAAATAATTTCAAGGATAACAATCTATGTAGCACCTAGACTTCAGATTGAAGTTGTGTCTACTGGGAGTATGCTGTCCGACACAACACTAACTGATATGGTTACATCCAACCACTTCTGTTTTCTTAAATTGTTACCGGTATTGACCTATCAGTGTCGTGTCTTGTATCTGTGTTGGTGGTTCACAGATCGCAATATAACAAAAACCAAGACCCAATCGCAATTTAAAATATCAGATTTCACGCTGCCCTCCATTTAACAAATCAAACCTCTTACAACACTAACAAGTAACAACATTTCCATCACTAATTTGAGAGAATAATAAATTATGAAAAACGAATCATATGCCCCAATAATAACTTTAAATCCACAATCCACGAAAACTTTAAAATTAAATTGTTTACGAAAAAGCAAAATAAAATTGAAATTATAAAAAATAAATCAGAAAATCACGCGCTTACAGAACCGCCCTCATCCCTAATCGATTTCAACAACAAAAAATGTATAAGAAACGTCGCTATTTCAGTGATAATGAGATTAAAGAGAAAAGGGGGAGATTTTGACCTGATTTAGAGAGGGAGGATTCAGAAGAAGCGATAAGCTTAGCAGCAGATCTGAGTCCGTTGTTAAAAGCCATGTCTCTCAAATTCTGATTCGATACGATTCCAACGCTGCCGTCGTCTTTCGAAATTGTGTTTCTCTTCTCAAAATGAAAACCCTTTCTTTCTTCTGTTCGTTTCTCGTATCCGAGTCATCCACTCCTTTATATTATTTTATTATTTGATTTAGTTTGATTGGGCACTGTCGTACGTCTCTAACCCACCGTGGCCCTTTACAATATTTTTTTTACTGGTGGGCCTATACCTTTTTTTTTTAACTCAAGCCATAATGGATTTCAAATTTTTAATATTTTTTTTCAATTAAAAATACAAATAAAAAATTATAGGGAATTAAGTAAAATTCTCAGTAATATTCGGACAATATTATAGTCTAGAAAAATCGACCTTGTACCCCACATTTATCCCTATACCCCCACAATTTTTTGAAAATGCCAAAAATATCCTCAATTTTTTTTTTCAAAATTCACTTTCAATTCTGGAAAACTATTTTCAAGAATTCCGGTACACAAAATTTTACCGGAAAACTTGTAAAAAGTTTTCCGGTACAGAAGGATGTTTCCGAAAAACTAAAAAGAAGATTTCCGGTAGAGAAGGAAAAAATGTGTGTACCGGAAATTTTTTTTCAACTTTTCCGGTATAGAATGTGTTTCCGGAAAACTTGTTTCCCCACAAGTTTTCGGGTACACACCCTTATTTTTTAAAAAAAAATTAAATTTTATTAATTTTTTTATATCATTTAAAAAATTATTGAAAATTTTGGGGTGTTCGTGGCAACTCTATATCATAATGAAGTCCATGGCTATAACTTTGCCGTCTTTATCTCTATCCATACCCACCGAAAAAAAAATATAGTTAAAATCAAATAAATTAATTAAATACTAATATAATTAAAAAATTAAAATAAAATAAAAAATCTGAAACTACCGGAAAACTTGTGGGTGAAGTTTTTCGGTAACTTTCGAAAAAGTCATTAACAGTGAAAATACCATAATACCCTCGTATATATTACGTCAAAATTTTCATTTTTACCGGAAAACTTTTTTCAAGTTTTCCGGTACAAAACATCACTCCGGAAAACTTGAAAAAAGTTTTCCAGTAGTTCCGGAAAACTTTTTTCAAGTTTTCCGGAAATAATGAACTACTGGAAAACTTGTTAATGACTTTTCCGGAAGTTACCGGAAAACTTCACCCACAAGTTTTCCGGTAGTTTCAGATTTTTTATTTTATTTTAATTTTTTAATTATATTAGTATTTAATTAATTTATTTGATTTTAACTATATTTTTTAGGTGAGTTGGGATAGAGATAAAAACGGCAAAATTATAGCCACAGACTTTATGATATAGTGTTGGCACGACCACCCCAAAATTTTCAATAATTTTTTAAATGATATAAAAAATTAACAAAATTTTTTTAAAAAAAAAAGAAGGGTGTGTACCAGAAAACTTGTCGGGAAACAAGTTTTCCGGAAACACGTTCTGTACCGGAAAAGTTGAAAAAAGTTTTCCAGTACACACATTTTTTCCTTCTTTACCGGAAATCTTTTTTTTTAGTTTTCCGGAAACATCATTGTGTACCGGAAAACTTTTAAAAAGTTTTCCGGTAAAACTCTGTGTACCTGAATTCTTGAAAATAGTTTTCCGGAATTGAAAGTGAATTTTGAAAGAAAAAAAATTGAGGATATTTTTGGTATTTTCAAAAAATTGTGGGGGAATAGGGGTAAAATTGGGGGTACAGGGTCAATTTTTCTTTCTATATAGTGCACATTTTATACTTAGCATTTATTAATTTTGATATGAGTATTATTCAAACGACTATTTTTAAATCTATGCATTTGAGAGCTTTAAAACATCATATTGTATTTATATGTGATCAATTAATTATGTGGTATACTACAATTAAAAAAAAAAGACTAAACAAAGATATTATAATGAAAACACACGTAATTAATTTTAACGTTTTACATATTAAGCTGTTACTTTGTGTCTACTTCTCACGTTGTTATTTACTATAATCATCAGTCAGAAGTAAATGAAACAAATGGAATAAAAAAGCGAACAAATGAGCACGAGAGTGCTCATCACGCAAAAATAATGATTCAGTTTGGTTTGGATGGGCTTCTTAAAAAAAAATCATTCTTATTTAATTCAATATTGTTTAAATTGGATCGGTTATCCGATCATAATCTAAATTATTATCCAAATGCGAAAAACTCTACAAAGTCTCTATAATTTTTTTTTTACTAATTTTAATCATTTTTATATTGTTAATTTATTTATTAATTTTTCATTTTTATATTATTTAATATAAAAAAAGAAAAAAATAATTGAGTAGAAGGCCACATCACCATAATGCAACCAACAACATGTGTCAATTTTTTTGCTTTATATGGCCGCATCTAGGATGCAACCTAGTGAAAGTTCAAAAAGTAAGGTATTTCAAAATAGGGTATATTGAAATTAAAAAAAAAAAGGATATTAAAGAAAAAAATATCCATCTATTACTCCTTTCAAAATAAATATCTTTACACACATATTTAAAAATATAATAAATTAAACAAAGAATATGTTGGGCATTTGGACTACGATCATTTGTGATATCGAGGGTATTTAGCCAGAGAATTCTTACATGTCTTGGGAGTAATTTCTCAATGTTAAGAGATATTGTGCAACACAATCAATACCCTCAGCTAGACACCAAATAGTGACCCAAAGAGTTTGATGTAGAGCGAATCTAGAAGGAATTGAATGTGTTCATCTAAGAAAAGAATGAAATGTCATGTTCCGCCCAAATAATTTTAGAGTAGTGTGGTACCACATTCTTGATAAGTGTTGCATTGTGTGAAGAGCATATTATTTGCATTGTATACATGTGTACCTTGTGATTAAGTAATATGAATTTATCTACTTATTATTGAAATTCATAATTAGTCATTTGTGTTGATCCTCATGTGAAGGTGAATACATCTATATGTGTTATGAATGTAGTTGTTCTGTACGATGATGTGAATGTATTTGTGCAAACTATTATTTCATTCCTTACATTTTAACATGATTCGATTACTAACCTTTTGGTTGTTTGTGTTTGGCGTTGTTGGACGTAGATGTTTAGCAGGTTGTGGATAGCGAGTCGTTGGTATATGATGTCGATGTGATCACTAGGAGGACTTGTTATTAGATTTATTTGTTTTTCATTTAAATCTTATTTTGTTATATATTTTACGTAATGTAACGTTTGTACTCATGGAATTTGAGCTCTAATAGGTGATATCGGCGGCGAAAGAAACTAATATTTCAATTTTCCTTTTTGACATCTTTGGATGTTATTTATTTTATAACTAAGATCTATGCTATAAATCCTAGTTGAACTTTTACTCGTACGAGTGAAATGATTTTGAAAAGTTTTAAATTTCCATATGTTTTAATAAGTTTAGATAAATTACGCTTTTAAAAATGTGTTTGAGGTTGGTGTCATATTAATTGATATATTAGAGTTGGTATGTTCAATCATATTGTGTGTTATGTGTCTCCTACAATTCGTATGTGTGGTGCATGCTAATTGATATGTGTTGTTACCTTTTTTCTAATTAATGATATTTAGTTAGTATAAAATTAAGTAGTATGTTGAGTATTGCTCACATGCATTATCAAATGGGTAGGGGTGCGAGGAAGCGCAACGAGTATTATTGTAATTTGAACCTTATGTTGACTATTGCTCACATGCATTATTAAGTGGGTAGAGACGGGAGCAAGCGCAACAAATATTATTGCAATATGAACCTTATTACTAGTATTTAAACACAATTTGTATTTTATAAATTCTAACTCATTCATCTAACAAGATGGGATTACAACTGCTCTGCAATTGGAGACGCATACGCACTTTGCTAAACTCCATGATAAATTGTCTTGTGTTTCTTGTTTGAGATTTAGTTTTCTCTATTCTTTTAAGATCGTGTTGCTGGTCTAACATAGCACTTACTTCAGAAAAAGAATTAATTAGTACTCCTTTTTCATTTGTTTTAACTTATCAAAAACGTTCTCTTTGGATTTATATGAAGGTGCGAACACGAGAAGGGGGGGTTGAATTGTGTTTGCACAAAGTTGATACCTTTTTGATAATTTATAAATAATTAAAAATTAGTTTAGATTTGGTTACTTACTTGGAGTAGAAGCAATCAAATTTAGAAGCAGCAATCAATGAAAGCATAAATAATTTGACGCGTAGAATTATCCTGGTTCACCACTAACTTGGCTACATCCAGTCCCCTCATTCAGAAGGCTTTAATCCACTAATTCAAAAACCTTGAATTACAAAGCACCTGACCCTCCAAGCCAGTCTTCCCAAACAGCCTGACAACCCCAGACTTTTGAGGAACTAACCACCTTGACCCTACAAGCCAAGTCTTCTCCTAACAACCTGACGACCCCAGATTGAAGAAGGAACTAAACCACTATCGGGTTGGATACAAGAGATTGAAACTTGAGTAGCTGCTTCTAACAAATCTGATAATAACAATAACTCTCACACTTTAAGAAAAGAACACTCAAAAATATTTCTAGCCTGAACAAGTGTTTCTCTCTTTGAACTCTAAGATAAATTTGGAATCTTGAGCTTGAGTTCTTCTACTTTTTTTGATGCTTTTCTCCTTCAGCCTTGAGTGTCTATTTATAGTGAAAAATTGGGCTTCAACTTAGTCCTTATTTAATTCTGAATTGTATCTTGTTTAGATTGAGTTTGCAAATTCTTCAAATTGATTCTGTTCCTATTTTGTGTAGATTGACTTTGTAAATTCTTCAGAATGATTCTATTCCAATTTTGTGTAGATTGACTTTGTAAATTCTTCATATCAAATATTCTTCAAATCTTCATTAAATGTTGATCAAATATTCTTCAAATCTTCATTAAAATGTTTCAAATCTTCTTCAAATCTTCAATAAATGTAGATCAAATATTCTTCAAATCTTCTTCAAATATTCTTCAAATCTTCTTCAAATACTCTTCAAATCTTCTTCAAATCTTCTTCAAATCTTCATTAAATGTAGATCAAATATTCTTCAAATCTTCACTAAATCTTCTTCAAATCTTAATCAAATCTTCTTCGAATATTCTTCAAATCTTGACCATATCTTCTTTTCAACTTGGTCAAAGATTTTCTTCAATTATAAATATGAATCAAATCTTTATTTTAGATTTTTATCAATTATAAATTTGAATCAAATCTTGTTTTAGATTTTCATCAATTATTATTTTGAATCAAATCTTATTTTAGATTTTCATCAATTATAATTTTGAATCAAATCTTATTTAAGATTTTTCTTCAATTATAAATTTGAATCAAATCTTATTTTAGATTTTCTTCAAAAACATGAATCTTTTTTCATACTTTCTGAAGTCAAATATATTGTTCTCATAAAATACTTTTGTTAACATCAACTCTATATGTAAAACCAACTTGGTTCCAACATTATACACCTTGTGTTCTTAAGAGAATAAGAAATAAAAAATAGTGATGTAATATATGTGATATGTTGATGATGTGATAGAAAGAAAATGAGGTGTTGAATGGATGTTAGGGAATATAGTATGTACGTGTATCATTGCTAATAACCTATTACTACGTGCGTGCAATTACAGATAGTAATGAAAGGTGAAAGAAATGACAATGCGATTAAAGAAGCAATAGAGTCCATGGTCATAATGTCTTCATTTGTCCAATAGATTATTTGCATGGCTTGTATGCTATATTTCGATGACAAAATAAAATGAAAGGAAAGAAAGTGAGTGGAAAAATTCTTAAAAGAAAGAAAGTGAAAGAAAGTGAATAGAAAATAAGAGATCTCTTGTTGTTTGATTGATATGAAAGTGAAAGGAAAGAAAAGTAAAAAATAAAAACAAAACATATATTTATTGAATTACATTCATACCCCTATACAAATAGATATTCATTGGTTGGATGTTATGACTAGTGTAACGCTCTAGATTTTAAATCCAAGGCATTACTTAAAAATACGGATCGCTTAGAAAAATTTACAACAACATTTTTTTGGTAAAAATACCTAACATTTATTTATTTAAATAATTAGTAACAACCACGTTATTTAATATCATTAAGAAAATGTTTATTCAAAAGCTAAAACAAAGCAAAAGCAATTATTCCTAACAGAAAGGAACCCACTTCCGTATTTTTAGAATTCTAGTGCATTTTAAAAGTTTGGTGACAAAAGATTAAAAATAAACTTAGAAACATTGCGGCAATTCTATTATTACAAAATTGTGTTGAAAAAAAAAATCCATTTTTACCCCACGCTCGCCGCACATCAATACTTATTAACTACTCTTAAATCTCCTCGAACTCATTAGTACCTATAATGTTGTTGTAAGGGTCAGTTTTTTTTTTTCCATCATCCACATCAAACCAAAGCAAAATATATAGAAGAATATCACAAAACATATAAAATTAAAAATTTCCAATTTAAAAGAAAAAATGTGCAAATTGGTAAATTGAATATTAAAACATATGCATAATGTATGCTCATAAAACTATATGATCCCGATATAAACATGCCACTAAGGCAACTTCCACACAGAAATATCACCCATCCCAATAGGGAAAACAAACCTGCCACTAAGGCAACTCCCACGAAAATGCATATGCTATGACATTATGATATATTATCAAAAAGATATATTCTCACACAGCCCACTAAGAATCATGTCATATGCATTCAAAATCACCTTTTAAAATCATCACATTATTCACACATCGCTAAGACCACATACCAAAATGAAGAATAAGAGGGATAAAATGTCTTTTTATTTTGTTAACCTTGATCATAAAAAACCAAGCCACAAACCCCTAGCCCAAATTCTTCTTGCACTATAAAAAAAACCCATCTACATATAATATATATCTACATAAATATATATATTTAAACTCTCCCATCGATTAAATAATTCTTACTAATAATTTTATCAACTACAATAAGTCGAACAAGACAAATAATTATCACACATAATTTAATATTGAATAATATTGATAGGTTCTAATTATTTTAAATAATAAATTTAGAGGATGTTACAACTAGCATTATTATGTTATCATTATAATTTAAAATAAAATACTTTTAAAACTTTTTGTTATAAAAAATATTTCGAACACACTTTCTCTTCAAATTGAAGATAGCCACTTTTTGACATGGGACCCACACAAACTTTTCTTTCTTTCACTATTCATTAGAAAACCAAATGGAGGAAGCAAAAATTTTCATAAACTTTCCACTCTCTTGTGTTTCTTTCCTTCAACTTTATATTGTTCCAAACAATGAAGTAATATAATATCATTTTATCCTATAAGGTTAAAATACCTCTTATGCTCTATTACAATAATATAAATTTGCATATAAAAAAAATACTAAAATGAGTAATTGAGAAAACAACGAAAGAAGCAAGCAAGCAAATAGACAAAGGAATAGTGAAATTAGAATTTCCTCCCCACAAAACCTATCAACTACCACACAGAAAAAAAAACCAATCCACAGAAACACTCACCTCAATTGAACTTCACAATCAACTTAATTCAATAAAGAAACACAACTAGGTGTGAGTATACACACTATCTGGCAGTAGTATTGTATAATAATGGCCACAAACACTCACCCGACTATCTTCACCACCAAAATACACCACCACCCTTCATTCCATATCCACCACTGTATTGGGTTCTCCTCACTTCGATTCTTGGCGAACGATTTATTGGGGGACTTTAGAGCCAAAGATCCTTTCCCAGCTGAGTTGGAAAGCATGTTTGGTGAAAAAGTTTTGGGTAATGTTAAAACTAATCACAAAATCTTTATCACAAATATCTCTACTCTCTCTTTCTCAGCACGATTGTACTCCTATTTCACCTTTACAGCACCCTATTTCTCAACATGATCTTACCCAGCTTGTAAGAAAGGTAGTAACAATTAATCCTTATCCTAATATGTTTTCATGAGAAAGTTTATTAATAGTGTACCATTATTGATATAAGATTCAAGTAATATTGACTATTTTGTATGAGAAAAAGTGGTAAAAAATTATGAAGCACTAAGGGCTTTTGAATTTCTGGTTCTTGTGATCAAAATTTGTTGAACATAATATTTTGATACTGCTCAAAATCTGGTGAGTCAATTTTCTATCTCGGATGCACATTCAATAATGAGTTTTGATTTCGCTTATTAACCTAAAAAGTTAACTTTTCATTATTGCAAAGATACTGTTTTAAGCCATATATAATAGTTGAACTTGTATTTTTACTATTAACGTTTTCAAATAAAGTTTATTCGATGAAGGATACTTGACACTGTAACAATTATCACCAAGTGTTTAGAATATGGTAATTAATTCATACATTTTGATTTACCGATGCAATCATGAAAGTATCTCATAAGTACAATCATTTAAATAAATTATAACTACAAATTATATAGTTTACAATCATTCTTTGATGTACCAAAATTACAAAACATACAAATTCTTAAAAAAAAAAAAATATAAAAGCAGAATCTTGTCCTTTGGTTTTGGAACCCGACTTTAGCCCCTCTTATCCATTATAATACATAAGAAAATAGATGGTGAGGTAATAATCTCAGCATGTTCTAAAAAGGGAGGGGCAATTTGAAACAGTTTTCCTTAAGTATAATGTAACTTGGCATAAATACAATAATTTACATTAGTCATCAGATCAAACATTCATAATCTATGCAATGCAACATATTTTCTTACATCATGTATGAAATGCATGTCTCAACATCAATTGAATAAATATCATCAATTTCATTCAACATTAAAATTATGAATTCAGAGTATAATGATATGGTTCACATTAGTCATCAGAACCTATTCTAATTTGAAGTAGCATAATTAGTGATATACTCATACCAAAGACAAGAAGTCAAGGGTATACTTGGATCAGAGGCAGCATGATAAGAGGCAGAATAAGAGGAATCATGACCAGAGACAGATTTAGAGGAAACATGTGAAGTGACAATGTTGATCACAAGAAAAGGGATTTGAATTGTGATCCTTTTAAAAAAAATTAATTTATGTATTAAAAACTTTAACTCAAGATTGATCTTGGTTTGATAAAAGCATAACATTCTTGGTTAGAATATAATAATAAAAACTTCACAAAGTGATTAGTGATGTGCAGATGATAAATAGAAGAAGATAAGGGAAGAAAAGCTTACACAAAAATATATCATGGTTCACCCAAAATGGGTTACGTCTAGTCCTCACAGTTTGTGAGCTTTTTCACTAAAGTGTTCAAAACAAGAATGTTCTTGCTTTTCCCACCAATTTTCAAGATCAACCTTGATCAGTTACAACGGTTTATCTTTCAATCTTGAAAGATTTTACACATATTACCCTTCAGTCCAGAAGAGTGTTTACACTTCACCTTTTAATCACAAAAGGATTTTCTCTACTGTACTCACACTATCTCTAACTCTATAGTGTTTGAGTTTTGTAAATAATTTGAGAGTAGTTTGTTGGATCAAATTTTACTCAACACTTGTTTGATTTTCAGTTGCATGCTATCAGACTCAAAAAATGCATTCTTGAATCTATTGAATAGAGAGCTGGAGCCTTGCTTGATTTTGGAGCTTATGTATCTCAAGAATGATGATTTCAATGAATGATTGTTTTCACTTTGAGTTGATCATATTTCCCTTGCCTTGAAGTTCATTTTATAGGCTTCTTGAAGGTCTGTGCCAGCTCATATATCCGTTTGAAGACAGTATGTAAAGTCTATGAGAAAATAGCCATGTGATAAAAATAAACGAAGATTATTCCTGCTGAGCTTCAAAACGTTCTTCGTTTTCAGTTTTGTGCAGTTTCATGTTTCTGTTTTGTTATGAAATCTATTTGTATACCCAATGTTCTACAGGTGTATCAATTGTGTATTTCCTCTTTTGTTCATAACGTACTTGCTTGAATTTAAGTCATTACTCTTGAGGATCAAACTAGTGACTTCATATGTTATGCATTGCTTATGATATTGTGAGTTTGCTGAATGAATTTGTCCAAGGTTTCCTTGCGTGTTCCATTCTGATTATTCTGATAGTTACTTGCAATTGGTCATGCATCTTGATGAGTTATTGCAGTTTGAATCAATCTTGATTTCCAGAAAAAATTTGTTCTTTAGTAATCAAGAACGTTCTTGGTTTAATGCTGTAAAAACTAGATCGTTCTTGAATTGATGTTTCTGCTTTAAACAGATCAGTTTGATTCTCTTTTCTTCTGCTTTGATCTTTATTATGTTTGAAACCCATCTTTGATTTAATCACTCAAGAACACATGTTAAATACAAATGATTTTTGAATGATAATTAGAAGATTAATTAACTTGATTTGTTTATCATCAAAATATTTAATTTGGGATTTTGTCTCAACAGCGTGATCAAAGGTAGACTCAAAGGAAGCATGATCAAAGGCAGGCTTAAAGGAATCATGATCAGAGGCAGACTCAGAGGAAGCATGATCAGAGGCAGACTTAGAGGAAGCATGATTAGAGGCAGACTCAGAGGAAGCATGATCAGAGGCATACTCAAAGGAAGCATGATCAGAGGCAAACTTAGAGGACGTATGATCAGAGGCAGACTCAGAGGAAGCATTAGAGAAAGCAGAAGAAAGAAGAATCAAAGGCAGCCAGAAAAAGGAATGACCAGAGGTAGAATTGATCATAAATGAAAAAAAGGCATCAAGGAGAAAAACTAATCAGAAATAGACATGCGTCAGAGAGTAATGACTAACTAGAAACAAAAACGTATCAGAGAGTGTTTAGGAAATATGTTAACACAGAGGGTGTATCAATTAGTCAACTAACAATGTACCCTCATTCATTCAATCATTAACACCATAATCATTCACACAACATATGTATAATGAATGGATTTAGAAAAATAAATGCAGGTTTCAAATGTTTTCTACATGCTAAACGTCACAGTTTTTTCCCTCACTCTCAATTGTGTAAGAATCCTATCATTTCAAATCCATAAATCAATTCAATCAGTAATGTAAAATCGAAAACAAATCCATAACCCACATGCAAAATGTGAAATAAGTTCTAGAAAAGAACTAACAGTATTCTAAGAACAATCCCTTTCAACTTGAGTTGGTTAATGGAAGTTGCTTGTTCTTATCAACTCTCAATTTCTTCAATCTTTTGCGCCTTGTTTCAGCTTTGACTATTTCCTCATTTGCTCTTTATCTCCCTTTAGTACTATTTTGGTTGATTATTGGAGATTGAGAGAGGGAATTGAAAGTGCAAACACGAGAAAAAGGGGGTTGAATTGTGTTTTGACAAAGTTGATAACTTTTTGCTAATTTTGATGAAGGCTGGTTGGTTTTTATGAGTTACTTGGATACAAAGCAATTGGATTTAGAGGTAGCAGACAATGAAAGCATAAATAATTTGACACATAGATTTATCTTGGTTCACCACTAACTTGGCTACATCCAGACCCTTCATTCAGAAGGCTTTAATCCACTAATTCAAATACCTTGAATTACAAAGCACCTAACCCTCCAAGCCAGTCTTCCCAAACAGCCTGACAACCCCAAACTTTTGAGGAACTAACTACCTTGACCCTACAAGCCAAGTCTTCTCCTAATAACCTAACAACCCCAGATTGAAGAAGGAACTAAACCACTATCGGGTTGGATACAAAAGATTGGAACTTGATAGTTGCTTCTAAAAAGCTGATGATAATAATAACTCTCACACTCTAAGAAAAAAAACACTCAAAAAATATTTCAAACTTGAACAAGTGTTTCTCTCTTTGAACTCTAAGACTACTTTTTTATGTTTTTCGATGATTTTCTTCTTCAGCCTTGAGTATCTATTTATAGTTTAAATTTAGGCTTCAATTTAGTCCTTATTTAATTTTGAATTGGATCTTGTTTAGATGGAGTTTGTAAATTCTTCAGATTGATTTTACTCCTATTTTGTTTAGATTGAGTTTGTAAATTCTTCAGATTGATTATGTGTTCGTATTTTGTTCATAATGCGTTTGTAAATTCTTCATATTGATTTTATTCATATTTTGTTGTAGATATATCTTCATCAAATCTTCTTCAAATCTTGACCATATTTTATTTTCAAATTGGTCAAAGATTTTCTTCAATTATAAATATGAATCAAATTTTATTTTATATTTTCATCAATTATAAATTTGAATCCAATCTTATTTTAGATTTTCTTCAATTATAAAGCTGAATCAAATTTTATTTTAGATTTTCTTCAAAAACATGAATTTTCTTTCATACTCTTTGAATTTAAATATATTGTTCTAATAAAATACTTTTGTTCTCATCAAAACTCTAAGTATAAAATCAACTTGGTTCCAACAATCCCCCTTTTTGATGATGACAAAACTTTTATTTTTGATAATAATTTTATTTATATTTCTTTGACCCTCCTAAGTTAAGGCTCCCCCTAAGTCTAAGTATTACTTTTTCCCCACTTTATCAAATATCTTTCTCCCCCTTTTGTCATCAGACAAAAAGACTTGAAAGTGAAACTTACTCTTGTTTTTGTCTCTTGTTTTTTTTTTTTTTTTTTTTTTTTTTTTTTTCATTTTTTTAGTTTTTTTTAATAACATGAATATATTACAAGAAAAATATAAAAACTAATGTAAAGCTAAACTATTTTGAAGTTATCACAACATCAATCAGGTATGAAGGTAAGGTTTAGGTTTTTCTTGATAAAGTCAAACCTATCTTCAGGTAGTAGTTTGGTGAATATGTCAGTCCATTGGTGTTCAGTGTCTACAAACTGAATTTGAACAAAGTCCCTAATGAAGTGGTGTTTGATCTCTATGTGTTTAGCTATAGAATGTAGGATAGGGTTTTTGGTTAGACAAATGACATAAGTTTTATCACAATAGATGGGAATGTTGGATTCTAGGATTTTGTAGTCTTCAAGTTGATGCTTCATCCAAAGTAGTTGAGAACTACAGCCAGATACTGAAATGTACTCAACTTATGTTGTTGACATTGCAATGGTGTTTTGTCTCTTACTTGACCAAGATATTAAGTTGTCACCTAGAAAGGTGTAGTTGCCACCAGTGCTCTTTCTCTCAAGTTTATCTCTAGCATAATTAGAATCGCAGTATCCACTCAATTTGTACTTAGGATATTTCTTGTAGAACAAGGTAAGGTTGGTAGTGCCTTTTAGGTATTTAAGGATTCTCTTAACAATAGTTAAATGTGATTCCCTAGGATCAACTTGAAATCTTGCATATGCACATACGCTAAACATGATGTCAGGTCTGGAAGCGGTAAGGTAAAGTAGGGATCCTATCATTCCACTATAGGTTTATTGGTTAACTTTTGGCCTGAATTATCTTTTTCAAGTGAACAACTAGGGTGCATTGGTGTAGTCATAGGTTTGCAATCACTCATCTTAAACTTCCTAAGAAACTCTTTTATATATTTAGTTTGTTGAATGTATATACCTTTTTGACTTTGCTGAATTTGTATCCTTAAGAAGAACTTAAGTTCTCCCATCATACTTATTTGAAATTTAAGCTGCATCAATTTAGAAAATTCTTGGCAAGAAGTGTCATTAGTAGATCCAAAAATAATGTCATCAACATAAATTTGAATAATAAGAATGTCATCTCCTATTGATTTTCTAAAAACGGTATTATCTATTTGTCCTCTTTCAAAGTTATTTTTAAGCAAGAAGTTTGGAAAACATGATTTGGAAATTCATAACTTTCAAAACCTGAGGGTTGTTTAAATAGACTTCTTCACTTATATAACCATTTAAAAAAGCACTTTTAAGATCCATTTGAAATAATGTAATGTTATGATTTGCAGCAAAATAAAGTACGATACGAATAACTTATAACCTGATTACTGGAGCAAATGTCTTAGTGTAATCAATGCTTTCTTGTGGACTGTAGACTTGTGCGACAAGTCTTGCCTTGTTTATGACCACTTCACCTTTTTCATTTAGTTGGTTTCTGAAAACCCACTTGGTTCTAATAATTTTCTTCTTTGGTCTAGGTACATCATTCCTCTTAAATTCACTTAACTCTTCTTGCATTGCAAGAATCCATCCATCATCTGCCATTGCTTTAGCAACAATGGTAGGCTCAATTGATGAGAGTGAGACAAATAAGGTGGTATCTTTTAATGATGATCTGATCCTCGAAGGATCACTTGCACTTCCAATGAGATGAGATGTCTTGTACGTCCATCCAGATCTTCCTTCTGACTTATCTTAACTGATTCTAACTTGATCAGATTCATCCTCTAAAGATTTGTCATCTTCTGGTTTGTTTGCATCTACTTCCTCTAGTTTTGGTAAACCTGTAGTATCCTCAACTTGCTTTGACTTTTTAAGGTCAAGATGTTTGTCATATAACATAATATAAATAAGATAATTGAAGAATGAAATCAATACAACCAAAACATCAGTTTTGTTTCTGATGATTTCTGCTTGTTTCTGAAAACCAATTTGTATGCTACTTCTATTGAAGTGTTCATATTATGTGGATCTCCTTGCTCCTCTAAATTTTTTAGAACTTGCAAAATACTTATCTAGCTTTGATTTTTAAGATCAAGCTTCTTGTTATCACAATAAATATAATATTAGACAATAATTAAATTTAAAGAAAGATATAACCTATATGTCAATAGTTTCAGTTCCACTCTAAAAACCTTCTTTTTTTTTCTTTTCTAATTTTCAGATTATGAATTTTCATATTCTTTGATTAGAGGGTCTAGATGAAGGGATTTGAATCCCCATCATGGTTTGTAGTCTTGATAAATATAAGAAATATTTCATTGTGAGATGGAGAGAGATGATATGAGAAATAAGAAGCTACTCTAATATCTAAATTTGATCAAAATCGTGATCTTTAGATTGGAACATAACAAGTCTTAAAAATGAGTTACGCAACTTGAATATTTTTTGGAAAGAGGAATTGAGTTCATGAACTTCTTATCACTTTATCTTGAAAACTAACTTAAAAAATCGACTAATGCAGTTAACTTCTATGGAACTAATGATCTTTTTCTAATAACACCCTAATTATTTATCATCTCATTTTCAATATTCGTGAAAATTGCTTGAATAAGTTGGCAACTTATGCGGACATTCAATTTTATCAGTCTTAGAATGTTGATTTCGATCCAGAAGACCAATTTAATATTCATTTCATTGACTGGAATGAACGCCTGTCGTGCAGCTTTCTCGATGGTGGAGGAGATAACACCATGCCATCTCATGTTGATCATTAGAGAAACATGATTTATTTGCCTAAAACATGCCACGTGTATTACTGTTTTTATATTGTAGATAAGATAAGAGCCGAAAACACATTTTGAAAGAGTTATTAGTAGCTCACTAGGAAGCAGTAGGTCGCAAAAGCAAAGAAGGGTCGAAGAAGAGATGAAATTGCTATCACTTTCCACACCCGACGCTACTACTTGTTACCTTTCATCTTCCGCTTTTCTTCCATCCCACTCCAATGGTTTTTCTCTTTCTTTCTTCCTCTTCGTCTCTCTATCTATCTATCTATCTATCTATCTCTCTCTCTCTCTCTCTCTCTCTCTCTCTCTCTCTCTCTCTCTCTCTCTCTCTCTCTTCCATTTTCTCTTTATATATGACTTCGTTTCTTGTTTTGTTTGCAGGCTTCCAAAATCTGGCTTCTACCTTCAAATTCTCTAACAATCAGGTTTTTGCTTCTCCAACTCTTATATTATTACATCTCAATTACCCTCATTTCTACTATCTTACTCTAATTTTGAACCCATCCTATGTATATAAAAAACTCATTCATCTTTCAATTTTTTAAGAAATGGGGTTTCCTTTTTCACTGGTATTATTATTTACCTTTTGTTGTTGAATAGGATTCTAATTGCACTCACTCCGTCCATATTCACATCTACAGTTTTTCCTAGCTAGGTAGTCTGCCCTTTTTGTTTGAGCTTAGGTTGATGATAAATACATTGTTTAACTGTGACTTATTGACACAAACACGAGGCTGACACATAGACACTCGTGACAATTTGAGAACTTGATGGAATGCCTTTCGTTCTATTTTGTCTAACAGCTGCCTTTTTCTTCCCTTTCAATTTGAGAGATTTTTAGTTGGAATCAACAATTTGTTTATCATTTCACCATATAAATATCCAAACAGTGGCATGATAACTTTATTCATTTCATCCACGTCACTATTTTTTTTCGTGCCATTTCAGTCCATCGGCTCACATTTTGATATGCCAACATAGCTTGGAAGGGGATATTTGTCTTTTTATCAAGTTGTAAACCAGGGGTTAATTTTTGTCTTCCAGAAAATATTTTGAAGGGTTCCAAGCACTCTTCAATAATACATTTTCATCCAGAAATGGGCAAAATTGAACTATGATGTTATGCTAGATGTTTGTTTTCTGCTCATTGAGGCTGATTTGCTTACATTCTTGCATAAATATATTTATGCAAAAATAAAAAATGTTAGGTCTAGTATCTTTTTAACTCACATAACTAAGAACACATCTGATCTAGTAATTGAAAGTAGTCTATAATTTAAAAAAGAAAATTTCCACACTTGAGTGTGAAATTAACGAAACAAATTAGGGAAAAGGATGTTAAAAATTTGAGATGAATATGAATGGTTTCTCCTTCTTACAACATCAATCTCAACCTGAAACTAACAACATCAATGATTAGGAACCTGTCATATCATATTGTATTAAACCTTTTACTTTGTTTCGTTGGCTGGAAAAACATGCTGAGTTTTGAAGTTTGCCTATTGAATACTGCAGGGAAGATGCTTAAGGAAAGCTGGGGCAACTAAAGTCACTGCAAAGTTTGAGCTGAAGTCACTGCCATATCCGCTGGTAAGATCTAAAGTTTGTCAAATACTCTGTTTACCTGTTACAGTTAATTGAATTTCAAGTAATCTAAATTTGTCATGGGGGAGTTGCAGACCTATGCTTATGAAACATGGAAATGGGGCTGTCTTCATTTTCAAATTTGAATGTTTGCAAAATTTTGGCATGTAAGCTTTCATCAATAGAGAGTTAAAAATTAAAGCATTGAAGAACTCAAGCATTTCAGTTAGAGTTATTGTAAGGGCAAAGGCTTGTAACTTAACAAACATTTGTCATTGTTAAAACATAAATGTGGTAGCTAGGAGTTTTATACAGTTGTACCGTAAAGTCCACCATCTTCCCTGTTGCAGGCGCACCCCACCATCTTCACCACCAAAATAAACCACCACCCTTCATTCCAGATCCACGACCGTACTGGGTTCTCCTCACTCCGGTCCTTGGCGAACGATTTCTTGGGGGATTTTGGAGCCAGAGATCCTTTCCCAGCTGAGTTGGAAAGTAAGTTCGGTGAAAAAGTTTTGGGAAATGTTAACACTGAACACAAAATCCTTATCCCAAATATCTCTGCTCTCTCTCTTTCTCAGCAGGATTGTACTTCCATTTCACCTTTACAGCAACCCATTTCTCATCATGATGCTACCCAGCTTGTAAGAAAGGTAGTAACAATTCATCCTTATCCTAATATGTTTTCATGAGAAAGTTTATTGATAGTGTACAATTATTGATATTAGATTCAAGTAATATATTGACTATTTTGTATGAGAAAAAGTGATATGAAATTATGAAGCACTAAGGGCTTTTGAATTTCTGGCTCTTGATCAAAATCTGCGGAACATAATATTTGGATACTGCTCAAAATCTGGTGAATGTCATGTTTCTGGCCAAAATCAATGAGCCAACCACTTTTATGCTGCTCTACTATGAAATTTTTGTGAATTTCGTTTGGCTTTTGAAGCCAAGGTGTGTGTCAATTTTCTCTCTCAGATGCACATTCGATTATGAGTTTTGGTTTCGCTTATTAACCTGAAAAGTTAACTTTTTATTATTGCAAAGATATGGTTTTCAGGCTATATACAGTAGTTGAACATGAGAAAAATTTAATAAAAGTCTATTTTACCGTTTTCTGGCTTCTTAAACATTTTTGTCTTCATTTATGTAGGTTTTGGGTTGGAGACTTGTGAATGTTGAAGGTGTACTTAAACTTCAATGCTTGTGGAAATTGAGAGATTTTAAATGTGGAGTTGAACTCATAAACAGAATCTATAAGGTTGTAGAAGCTGCAGGCCATTTCCCCAATATCCACATCGAACAACCAAATCAAGTCAGAGCAGAACTATGGACTGCATCCATTGGTAAGCCTTAGACCAATACCCTTTTTATAAAAAGTGTCTCATTTGTAATTTTTTTCAGTCCCAAAATTATTGTCTGTTTAGAATACCAATGCAACATTTATTATTTTTTCCACTAATATACTCTTAATTATTGAATTTCACTCTACTTAACTACTTCACTGACTATAATTAATAAAGGTGTTTATGTAAATGATACTAATTTTACCATTAAAATAAATTCAATTAACCATTTCCTTAGAAATCGTGCACTACTCAAATGTGATATTTAATTTGATACGGAGGGAGTCTTTATTTGTAACTTTCAAATTTCAAGGTTACATTACTCATTTTTTTGTCAGTTATATTTTTACTCGTCAATTATTTTACACGTACATTAAAAAAGAAAAAGAGTAAATGGTGATTGGGACAATGAAAAGGTAAAGGTATAATTCAATTTTGTTCATTGACAAAGCTATTTCCTGATTTGTATAAAATAACCTTAAAATCTGGATTTATGTAAAACAACCTTAAAAAAGATACTTGTATAAGAAGAAAGTTCCTGCATTATTTTTTTTTGTTTAACTATCTGGTTCCTAGGGAAAGTACCTTAGAATTCGAAGTTCGGCCAGAAGGTAGGTAAAACTTGGCCAACCACTTGGTTCGAACTTGGACACTCCTGATCGATTTGACCTCAACTGTAGCTCATTAACCACTTAGTCCAACTACTTTGTTGTTACCACCATTTTTAGTATCATTGGTGATTTTGAATTTAGTTGCTATTGGTCTAGTTCCTAAAAATAAGTTCTCATCTTACAACATGACATTTGAAAGGGTTCAAATTTTTGCAGGTGGATTAAGTATGAATGATTTCATTGTAGCAGCAAAGATAGATGAAATAAAGACATCAGATCTTGTGCCAAGGAAAAGAGTTTGGGCTTAATTCTCCATGAACTCCATAAAACATTATGCTATGGACTTTTCTTCAACATAGAGTTACCACTAGTTTGTTATTTAATGAAATATAGTTATTCTTTGCTCTCTTTTTTTAGTGTTCTACTTCTACCCCTGAAGCTTGTTTGTTAAGTGTAAATGTTTAATGATTATCAACATCAGAAGAATAATGTATGCTAGCCATTTATGTACCTATCAACACTTTGAGTTTGAGGGTTCAACTAAGAATTAAACATTATGATTTTATTTATTTGTGTGAAAATGGCCTGCAGAAATATTTCTGCAATCACTAAGACTTCCTTTAACAGGCATTTCATTTACATTTAATTGGGAATCCTAACATTGAAATAAAAGTAGACATTTTCAAATTCATTCACTGCCCCTTTAGCTAGTCACCTACCCCATCATGACCGCATCTCCTCTGTGCCCACAAATTTGATACCTCATTCAAACTTTCAAACACCATTGCACCCACTGCTGCAATAGCAAATTTGATTTTTTTGCTATCGCTCTAGCCGTTGGTTCTCCTTCCCCGTCGACTTGCATCATTAGTGCATTGTGCACGGAAATGGATCCTCTCGTGTAATTTACACGTGAGAGAAAAAAGTGTGATTTCATCATTCAAAGAGATAGATAAACACGAGAAACTTTTCATCCCACCAACTGTGGTCTCACTCAAAAAATTCTTATCGCATGGCCGATGACCAACAAAGGAGTCATTGTAGAGGTAGAGAATGTGATGACCATCAAAGGAGTCATTGTAGAGGTAGAGAATGTGCGGACATGGGTTGGTGGCTGCCACCAACAGTGAAATATTGCGTTGAACTTGGATCTATACCACAAACCACATGATGGTTTCAAGATAAGTTTTTCCTTCAAAGATTAAAGCATTACAATCTCTCCAAAATGATGAAGTAGAAAATAACGGTCAACTACAAGACATGACTCCATATTATCATCAAACATATTCCACACCTCCGACTTTACCATATGTAATTTCAAGATAATTTTGTCTCACAATGAATTTTATTCTTAACTTTTAAAGTAATTTTTTTTTCAATTGTACTATTCAATTATTACTATGTACACTATTTTGAAAATATTAATTATACTTTATATTGATAGTGAGAAATACATCAATAGTTAAGAAGAAAAATTTGGAAAAATGATAATTCTCTTTCTTTTGTTTATATTATTTTTTAATATGTGTGAAATGAATAAAAGTGATATTTCATTGTGAGATGGAGAGAGACAATATGAGAAATAAGAAGCTACTCCAATGTATCGGGTGAATAAATTTTTCCCAATAATTTTTAACACTTCCATGAAAAGGCACAAAATGGTTGAGGAACCTTCAATATCTAAATTTGGTCAAAAACATGATCTTCAGGTTGGGACGTAACGAGTCTTAAAAATGAGTTATGCAACTTAAATAATATTTGTTGGAAGGAGAAGTTGAATTAGGTTGAGAGGTAATAAGTCTTAAAAATGTGTTATGCAACTTGAAAACGATTTGTTGGAAACTTGGAATGAGAAGTTGAATTCATGACCTTCCCGTCACTCTAACTTGAAAACTATTACTCCCTCGATCATGTATCAATGTTGTTTCACAATTATTTACACCTAAAAAATCGACTATTTTTGTTAGAGATTGATGTTATTTAGTACGAAACAAATTTTAAAGAAACACAAAAATGATGAATTGTCGATTTATGAGAAGTTGGTTAAAAAGTCATATCTCTATTTAGTGGAGATCATGAGAGTAAAAATAGAAAAGAAACCAATTTTAAGCCTTCTTATTTTTTCGTTACTTTCATTTTCTTACCGATCAGAGTTTCCTAATGCTAGATAGTACAAAGATGGTTTCGTAAAAATAACGCGAATGAGTTGGCAACTTATGTGGACATTCAATTTTATCGGTCTTTGAATGATGATTTCGATCCAAAAAACCAATTTCATCTTCACTTCATTGACTGGGATGAACATCTGCCGTGTAGCTTTCTCGATGGTGGAGGAAATATCATCGTCCCATCATTCCGACACAACCAATATATTTTTTGACAAAAATATCTTTAAAGTCTCCATAATTTCCACATCTCGTCCCAATGCTACAAAATATTTACCTAAATAAATAAAAGGAAATAGATATACATAGTTGTGCAACCATGGCTATGCAGAGCAATGCAATACTACTCTTGTCTTCAGAGTGTGCTACGTATCAAACTTTATATACCAACTTTTGCAGCACATAGTTAATACTTTTGAAAGACATTTTAGCATTGTGTAGAACAAATTTTAGTCTTTTGATGGTATGTGAGTTCAAGGGCCATTGAGAAGGGTTGTGCCTAAACTCTCAAGAATGAGGAAAAGATAAATTTGTAAATTTATTATGTGTATTAATCGATGCAACAATATATAAATATGCATAGAAGAATAGTGTGACAAATTTTTCCTTTGTTTTTTTTCAAAGGAAATTGATATTTCTTTTATTTAGGATTATCTAGTAACTTTTTTCTTCTTTTAGTAGGATTGTTCTAGTTGTCATAAGCCATCATTTTTAGTGTACTAGATTCTTTTATTCACTGCCAATAGCGAGATAATGATTGGTTGGCCTTGTAGCCAACTTAATTATCATATAAGTATAGCCTTTTTGACTATGAATAACAAGAATTAAGAAATCAAAACATCCTCTCATCATTCTCTGATCATTCATGCACTTTTAATTTCAACAAATTTCATTCTTAACATATAAATTCATTCTCTGAAATAAAGGGGTGTGTCATTCGTAGCCGTTTAACCACCACTTCATAATGATTTCATAGTCTACTAGTTTTGTGCTGCATGTTTGTGTTTTTTCTTTGAAGCGAAATATTTTTATATTGAAATAAAGGGGTGTGCCATTCGTAGCCGTTTAACCACCACTTCATAATGGTTTCATAGTCTACTAGTTTTGTGCTGCATGTTTGTGTTTTCTTCTTGAAGCAAAATATTTTTATATTGTGCTTCTTAGATCGTAACATCATACCATTAAATACTAGTTGGACTTTTAAATAACGACATTATTTCTGCATGTCCATCCATTCCTCCTCTACCTTCTTTTTATCTCACTCATTCTACTCTCAACTTTTCTCTTTATCTCACTATCTCTCTCCCTCTCTTAAACGAAAAATGTAGAAGAAAATACCTATTTCAATGTATTGTTGCATGTCTCAGTAAAGTCTTATCAAAGACATGTCATAAAAAAAGTCACTTGGAACATGTGATGTGAACTTTTGTAAAAAAGTAGAGATTAAAATTGAAGACAAAATCAATAGTGCATTTAGATGACAACTCTCAGAACGAGGATGACCCTTCCCTAGCCTTACCACAACCGTACGAGGATTTAATTCATCTTGAAAATCCTCAATTGTCCTTACAAGCCTTGGCTGATGTTTCAAATTACCAAACAATACACATTTTTGGTTTACATGATAAGAAATTGCTCCAAATCTTGCTTGACAGTGAAAGGGGGGGGGG
>JBBPBP010000001.1:43949773-43995338 GCA_037974735.1 Cicer chorassanicum
GGGGGGGGGGGGGGGGGGGGGGGGGGGCTATCGCGGGTTTCAATGGGTCTTACAACAAACAAAATTTACAATTGATGTCATTGACCTTCCTTTGGTTTGTTATGACTCGATCCTTGGTATTCAGCGGTTAAAATCCTTTGTCCAAATTTTATGTGATTTTGATAAGCTTCAGATGGAAATCTCTGTGCAAAGTCGTAAGCTAACACTGCTAATAACCCCAATTTGAAGTTGGTTAACAAGAAATCATTTGTTTAGGATGTTATGCAAGGAGTTGAGCTATGTTTTTGTTTCCTTCATTGATCCTACTCCTCACTTATTTATTCGTACTTGTCATCTGCTGCTGACTGACACAAATTCCACTATTATTCCTAAGGCTATTCAAACTGATAATTGATGATTACTCATCCATATTTGAGGAACCTCAACATCTACCCCCAAGAAGAGATGGGCTTGACCACAAGATTCCTTTGAAGGATGGCCCTAAACCTTTTAATCTCATTTCCTATCAGTATGCCTCTATCCAAAAGACCATTATTGAAAAACTGGTCAATGAGATGGTGAACCAAGGCATAATTCGGCACAACACAAGCCCTTTTACATCACCCACAATTTTGGTAAAAAAAAAAGACGGCTCGTCGAGGCTGTGTTTCGATTTTAAAAGATTGAATAGTTGAACCATTAAGGATAGATCCCATATTCCTTTAATTGAAGATCATAAGGATGAATTAGGTGGAGCATCCATTTTTTTCAAACTAGACATGAGATCGGGATACCACAAGGTTCCAATGCAACATACGACAATCTAAATGATTAAGAATTGAGAAAGATAAGAGGTTTTTAGGGTTTATCTTAATTCTAAGAGTGACAATTCTAAAGTGATGAGTTTTTAATTCAAAGGGTATAAATAGGTTTAAAAAATGAATTAGGTTATAAGGGTTAGGCTTTGATAAGTTCTCAGACTTCAGACTTTACTTAATCAATTGTATGTGCCATATTTATTTATCTACAATAAATAATTACAGATATTATTAACAAAATAATAATAATGTTATTTTAAAAACTACAAATAAAAAAGAAAAGAAAACCATGAGCTGGTCTTTGCAATTGCATAAAGGATGCATCGTTGTGACTAGAACGGCCATACATAAGTTAGGTTGTCGATCGAACCGATCTGACCAATTGGGCTGATCCGAGCTTGAAAAAAAAAGCACTCTCGCACTACCTACAAAAACCTACGAGCATCTCGGGGTTAGGGGTGTGCATAGTCTAAAAATCAAACTGAATTGCACCACATTAATAGTGCAGTTCAGTTTTTAAAAACCACTTTTAAAAAAACCAGTTATTTTTTGAACCAGTTACAATTCAGTTCTAAACTGGTTTAAAACCGGTTTATAATCATAAATCGGTTTAGCATGTTTGAACTGTTTTGAAACTGGTTTTTATTAAAATCAATTCGAACCCTAATTATATTGTATATTTTATAAATGCTGGTACAATATACAACTCACAATTGGCACAAAATAATAGAAGTTTCATAATCCACTTCACATATTAATTTAATATCAGTGACCTATATTATGATCCAAATAAATTTATTTATGACTAAAATCTATTATTAGAGAGAATATCTATTTGACAGCGAAAGCATATATTACATTTCAAAATATTAATTCAAGGCCCTCTTTTTCTATTAAACAAAAGAAGATTATCTACAATTCGATTTCAACAGCCATTGGATAACAATGTTGCCAGTTCATTGTATTTTAATCAACTAAATTAGGGTATAAATATTATCATTTATAAAAAATTTATGAGTTGATTTAAAAATAATTTTATGATATTGAATTATAAAAGGTTTGAAAATGATAAAATATTATAAATGAACCCTAATTATATTATGTATTTGTTTTTTTACATTTTTGGATGTTTTTATTTGATTAAATATTATCATTTATAATATTTTATGAGTTGATTTAAAAATAATTTTATGATATTGAATACAAAAAGGTTTGAAAGTGGTTCAAACTGATTTTTAAAAAAAAGTTTAGTTAATTGGACTTTTTAAAATTTATGTTGCAGTTCATAAATCATTTAATTGGTTTGGCCTTTTATGGTGCAGTGCAATCCAATTTATGAATGCAGTCCAATTAGCTGAATTTTTTGCACACCCCTACTCAGAGTTGCAATGCAAAGGTAAAGAACAAATTTGGGATAACAATATAATTTGAAAGACTTTTGGGGTGAAAAGTTTAAATAATAATAACGAGTAGAAATTGGCACAACATGTTGACATTTGTCGTGAGGGTGGCGACATTTTTGAAGGGTATTACCAAGTGGTGACGTCAGGCATCTCAAGTATATCAGAATATAAGATAAGAGCGGAACACACATTTTGAAAGAGTTCACTTGGAAGCAGTGATTCGCAAAAGCAAAGCAGGGTCGAAGAAGAGATGATATTGCTATCACTTTCCACACCCGACGCTACTACTTGTTACCTTTCATCTTCCGCTTTTCTTCCATCCTACTCCAATGGTTTTTCTCTTTCTCTCTTTCTCTTCGTCTCTCTCTCTCTTCCATTTTCTCTTTATATAACTTCGTTTCTTCTTTTGTTTGCAGGCTTCCAAAATCTGGCTTCTACCTTCAAATTCTCTAACAATCAGGTTTTTGCTTCTCCAACTCATATATTATGACATCTCAATTACCCTCATTTCTACTATCTTACTCTAATTTTGAACCCATCCTATGTATATAAAAAATTCATTCATCTTTCAATTTTTTAAGAAATGGGGTTTTCTTTTTTACTATTATTATTATTTACCTTTTGTTGTTGAATTGGATTCTAATTGCACTCACTCCATCCATGTTCACATCTACAGTTTTTCCTAGCTAGGTAGTCTGCCCTTTTTGTTTGAGCTTAGGTTGATGATAAATACATTGTTTAACTGTGAATTATTGACACAAACACGATGCTGACAATTTGAGAACTTGATGGAATGCCTTTCGTTCTATTTTGTCTAACAGCTGCCTTTTTCTTCCCTTTCAATTTGAGAGATTTTTAGTTGGAATCAACAATTTGTTTATCATTTCACCATATAAATATCCAAACAGTGGCATGATAACTTTATTCATTTCATCCATGTCACTATTTTTTTTTCGTTCCATTTCATTCCATTTCCTCACATTTTGATATGCCAACATAGCTTGGAAGGGGATGTTTGTCTTTTTATCAAGTTGTAAACCAAGGGTTAATTTTGTCTTCCAGAAATTTTTTTGAAGGGTTCCAAGCACTCTTCAATAATACATTTTCATCCAGAAATGGGCAAAATTGAACTATGATGTTATGCTAGATGTTTGTTTTCTGCTCATTGAGGCTGGTTTGCTTACACTCTTGCATAAATTTATTTATGCAAAAATAAAAAATGTCACGTCTAGTATCTTTTAAAATCGCATAACTAAGAACACATCTGATCTAGTAATCGAAAGTAGTCTATAATTTAAAAAGAAAATTTCCACACCTCTGAGTGTGAAATTAAAAAAACAAATTAGGGAAAAGGATGTTAAAAATTTGATATGAATATGAATGGTTTCTCCTTCTTACAACATCAATCTCAATCTCAACCTCAAACTAACAGCATCCATGATTAGGCACTTGTCATATCATATTGCATTAGACCTTTTACTTTGTTTCATTGGCTGGAAACACATGCTCAGTTTTGAAGTTTGCCTATTGAATACTGCAGGGAAGATGCATAAGGAAAGCTGGGGCAACTAAAGTCACTGCAAAGTTTGAGCTGAAGCCACCGCCATATCCGCTGGTAAGATCTAAAGTTTGTCAAATACTCTGTTTACCTGTTAGAGTTATTGAATTTCAAGTAATCTAAATTTGTCATGGGGGAGTTGCAGACCTATGCTTATGAAACATGGAAATGGGGATGTCTTCATTTTCAAATTTGAATGTTTGCAAAATTTTGGCATGTAAGCTTTCATCAATAGAGAAAGTTAAAATTTAAAGCATTGAAGAACTCAAGCATCTCAGTTAGAGTTATTGTTAGAGAAAAGGCTTGTAACTTAACAAACATGTGTCATTGCTAAAACATAAATGTGGCAGCTAGGAGTTTTATACAGTTGTACCGTAAAGTCTTGATTTGAGTCATCTTAGTAGCTTTGAAATGGTTTATCATTATTATGAGCTTGAATGGCTTACTGGAAAATTTACCTTTATAATTCAACATTTATTTCCATTTGTTTTTGTTATTTTTTTTGCTTATGATCTTCTTTTCGATATTGTTCCTGAATATTTGTTGGTGTTGTTCCAACGGTGATTTTCCCTTACTTTTTTTCTTATGATGCCGCTGCATTTAAATGTATCATCATCATTATTATGATCATCATCATCATCATCACCACAACCACAACGTTGTGTCGGTGAATTGAGTGAAAGGAGAGGACTTGGAGTCTGTTCTGTTGTTTGAGCGAGATTACTAGTTCTTGGTTTACCTCAATCATCGGTTACTCTATTGTGCAACTTTAACTTTATTACAACTGGCCATTTAACATCTTTCTATGTGTCATATCAATTACAATGAACTGATTAAACAAGAGAGATTCATATGGTTCTCGAAATGACCTAAACATCCGTCATGTGCATGCTGGGATTTTGACATGTAACTGCTAATACGTAATTAACCAATATTTTCAATAATGAAAATTTTCAGAATGCTTTGGAGCCAATTATGAGCCAGGATACATTTGAGTACCATTGGGGAAAGCACCACAGAGCTTATGTTGATAACTTGAACAAGCAAATTGAAGGAACAGATCTAGATGGGAAGTCATTAGAGGAAACTATAGTTATTGCGTACAATAATGGCGACATTCTCCCAGCTTTTAACAATGCAGCACAGGCATGCATTCTTATAACCATGAAATCTAATTCATGTTTCAGAACCACAGCTTAGTAATGCTGTTCAATTTTCAGGTATGGAACCATGATTTCTTCTGGGAGTCCATGAAACCTGGTGGTGGTGGAAAGCCATCTGGGGAACTTCTAAAACTGATTGAAAGAGACTTTGGTTCATTTGAAAAATTTGTTGATCAGTTCAAGCTCGCTGCTTCAACACAATTTGGTTCGGGATGGGCATGGCTTGCATGTCAGTAAATTACCCTTCCCACCATATACTCATTTTTGGTCGTTAATTTAATTTTTTTAATATCTGACTTAGCATAAGGGCTTTACCTTTTTTTTTCTTCTTCTTCTCGTCTACGAAATACAGATAAAGAAAACAGACTTGATGTTGGAAATGCCGTAAACCCTCTTGCAACTGATGAGGACAAAAAGCTAGTCATCCTGAAGAGTCCTAATGCTGTGAACCCCCTTGTTTGGAGCCATCATCATGTATGTAGTAAGGATTAGTTATATTGTTATACTAATCATCATTATTTATTTATTTTAAATGTTTTGAAACATGAATGCTGGGGTAGGATAGAACTAGAAGTATCTGATGAGATTTTATATTGATTTTTTTTGCAGCCACTGCTTACCATTGATGTCTGGGAGGTATTTATCAAACTTTCTTTTAGTGATTCAATGACTTTAAAACTATTATTTCATCAATAACAAATTACTGACTTTGTGATTTATACTTCACTTTTGTACAGCATGCTTACTACCTTGACTATCAGGTGAGATGTAATTCACAGCTACATTGTATATGATCTTTGAGTGTTCTGTTTGATTAATAAATTAGTAAATATAACTTAGACTATCCTATTATTTTGCAGAACCGGCGTCCTGATTATATATCAGTGTTCATGAATAAGCTTGTGTCTTGGGAAGCAGTCAGTTCAAGACTTGAGCAAGCTAAGGCTGTAATTGCGGAGAGGGAGAGAGAGGAGGAGAGGAAACGAAGAGAGGAAGAAGAGAAGTCAACAACCAGTGAAGCTACGCCTACTCCTGAGATCTTTGCTGATAGTGATACTGATTAGAATGTGATACTGATTAGAATACAGCATTAGTGAGTTTTTGTTTTGTTTTTGTCTAGAGTAGACAAAGTTCAAAATGGCTTATATTTTGCACCAGGTAGGTGTGTATCTATACAGTTTAGTGGCTTCAAGCTGCAAATTTTGCTCTCTATTGTCATTATTTAAAATTAATGCTTCATACATGCAATAATAATATATGAAGTCTTATAATGTGAATTATGTTTATGAGTAAGAATCAAATTCAGTATTTGGGGTTTACAACTCACACTGTGCACCAACTACTTGCTCTAGACCTCGATGGTTATTATGTGAAAACTAATAAGACTTTGATGTTATCAGAAATTTTTTAAAAGCTGCATTTCTTTTGGAAAGAGAAAATATCTTACCAAGTTGTATTATATTAGTCAGTTATCCAATAGGCCCTTATATGATTTCTTTGATGGAACTGACCTTTTGATGATAGAGTCATTAGCTTACTCCTTTTTGTTATACTCCCTCTAGTCACTATTATAAGAAAAAAATTGACCTCAAATCTTGGTCACTATTATAACCAAAAAGGATATATATCTATTATATATATTAAAATAGACTCTCACATAAATATTATCTAATATTGTGACATTTTATTTAAATATTGCCACCTCAACAAAAAATCTCATGTGGCACATCTAAAAGGTTTTTCCTTTTCAATTCTCCTTATTATTCAACTCTCAATTTGCTTTAACACAAATTTTATTATTATTATTATTATTATTATTATTATTATTATTATTTAACATTTAATATTATATATAACTATTAATATGTCATGAGTTACAAATTAAAGTAAAATCAATATTATGTATAACTATTAATGTGTCATGAGTTACAAATTAAAGTAGAATCAATATATAATTTTTTTTTAGTATATTATTCTAATTCTTCAAACCATTTTTGTAGAATAGTGCCTTGCAACCCAATTATTTTCAAAGAAGTAGATATATATAGTTGGAAAATTCTTTTTTTCTTCTTAAATAGACTCTCACATAAACATCATCTAATATTGTGCCATTTCATTCAAATATTGCTACCTCAACAAAAAAATTCTCATGTGGCACATCTAAAAAGTTTTTTCTCTTCAATTCTCCTTATTATTCAACTTCTAATTTGCTTTAACACACATTTTATTATTATTATTATTATTATTATTATTATTATTATTATTATTATTATTTAACACTAAATATAATTTATGAATTTTGTTTGTAGGATGATCTTCACAATGCTTTTTTAATACTAAATATATAAATTAGTTGCAATTACGTTATTCAAAACATTTTACGTATTCTCAAATGTGTGTTTGTCGACTCATATATAATAATTACTCAAATAAACTCACTTGAAAAAATACTCTACAAACAAAATGAATAAATTATATTATTTTTAAAATTTTAAAATCTTATTCACAATATTACTAATATGTTAAAGTCTATATATCCCGCGCATTGCGTATGTTATATTCTAATTTTACATGAAATCTGAAAAATTAATTGCACTCAACTAACTCTCATAAGAAGAGTGCTATATATTACGAAGAACTCGTAGAAGAAATGTGTGAAAGCGTGCTGAACTTAAAGTAGATCACGTGCTTACAAACCCACAAATTACTTTTTATTTTTGAATATTATAAAGCATTGTATTTCATATAGTTTCATGAAGCTTCTTCCAAAATAGGAACGTCTACTCTGCCTACATAACCACCTATCACGAGAAACTATCATAGTAGCCACTACCAACCAGTTTTGTAATCCAACAGTAAAACTGTTTTACTGCCACCATTTTTTCTGTCATGTTTAATCTATTCTTTTTGTTCATTTTCATGAATATGTAAAGGGTTTCCAATGGGAATATGTACAAGGTTTCTACAACTAATCTTATCTAAAATTCTTTTCCATCAAGTGGGATGGTTGAATTTTCCTTGTTATTTGTTAACCTTCGCAAAAAAAAAATTGAAGGTTAACTTGAATTTGTTTAACTTTAAGCAATAGTACACACAATTACACAAAGAATGCATCCGAATAAATTTCTCACATGAAATTGGTTGCACCGAATGTGTCCTTGTTTCTTAATTTGAATTTCTTTTTATTGGTTTTATTAAAAAAACAGAAAACAAAAAGAAAAAAAGAAAGAAAGAAGATATCGGGAACAAGGCTTTTGAATGTGTTCTAGTATCACAATTTGAATTTGTTTATAATAATGATCGAACTACTCGGGTAATCAAATTAATAGCAATTTTTTTTTTTTTGGAGATTTCCTAAAATATTACTAACATGGTCATGAAGTTTATTTTTATTTATATAATAAATATAATTAATTTCTCTTTAAATTTAAATTTAAATTAAATTTTTCAATGGATAGTTTAGGGACAGTTTATTTTCTAAAAATATTTTCAATTTTTACTTTGTATGATTGTGAATGGAATGACATTTGGCTGTCATTTTTCTGAATTTTCAAAATTATTAAATCTGTTTTTACATTTTCAAAAATACTCTTAATGTCTATTCTAATGTTAATTTTATTAGTGGAAACAAAAACGGAAGTAAGCATACCCTTAGTAAATTGCTCCATTTTTAAAACCAAAGAGATTAAAATTCATGACTAAGACCTATTCGAGGTAGTTTTAGCTTTTAATTTTCAAATCTCAAAACACTAAAACTGCTTTTTAGTTTTAAACGTGGAAAACTGAATTTAATTCTTACAAAAATAAAATAAAAAACTTGTTTAAAAGGGGAATGGAATGCGATGGAAGAAAGGGTTTGAGAAGGTTGGTTCGTTCTCCCTCCCCCACCAAAAACAGAGAGTATTTAGATACTTTTTTGGTTTTACAACTTTTATAGATCTCACAATCAATTTAATCTGTTTTAAAAAAGGAAAATCAATTATTGTTAAAATAAAAAATAAATAAAAAATCAACATGATAGCTAATTTGAGTGAACTTTCCCATTTCAATATACTTGTGTCGGATAAAAATACAAAAGCTCTTTTTCTCTATAAAAAATATGTATATTCAATTTTAAAAATCACTGTCATAGTAAACAGTGTGAAGACTACTAATTTATACAAAAAAATGCTATCCTAAGATAACAAGCTGTTACGTTTCCATCATCTTATCAGCATTGTCTTCATAGATAAAAGGTTATCCAAACCCGAATTATCTTTTGTTTTAGTAGCAGGTGGCCCAAAAACATTCCAAAAGCGAAGAGATTCATCTGCTCCAGCTGAAACAACTGTTAACCCATCTGGACTCTGCAAGACATAAGAGCATAATATAATCAGTTAGTAAGTAAGTAGATTAGTAGTTAAATATTCTAATTAGAACTCATTCAGTGTCTCTTAATTCACCTGAGATAGATGGAGGACTCTCGAAGTATGAGTGCCCAAGGTTCCGACTTTAGTCATAGATGGATATTCCCACAAACAAAGTTGGTTGTGTTCTGCACTTGGACTAAAGCCATGGCCACTTAATATCTCCTTGTGATGTCTATTCCATTCTAATCCACAAATCTCAGCTTTGGTATCTATGCTGCAAATGTTGGTTCCCTTATGTACATTCCATAGCTTAATACATCCATCGTCCACGCCGCCTCCAGAAGCAAGCACAGATGAATCATAAGGGCACCAAGCAAGTGCTTTGACAGAAGAACTGTGGTCTTTAAAACAATGCAAGAATTTTGATGAGTTCATTTTATTTGACTCCCATACATAGACTAGATTTTCACTACCACCACTTGCCAACATATTTCCCCTTTTCGACCATTTTAAACTGCAAATTGCTTCTCTGTGTCCTTTTACCTGGGAAGTCACGTTATTTCTTGCTCTAACTGCACACAAGAACATCATAATACAGCAAAATGTTATTTTATTGTCACAACATTTTATTTTATAAGTGACTTAAAGTATTCATAAATAAAACATTTAGAAATTTAAATCTAGTTACCATCATGGTTGATTATAGATTCGTCATGGCTTCCGGAAGTTAAAATATTTACATTCCATGCTAGAGCTGCTATCCTTTCACTATGACCTTCTAGCTTTCTTATCTGAAAATCAGAAACCAAGCAAGAATAAGTCCACTGTGAAACCAAGCAGATGAATAGAGAGAGATGCACGCATATTTACCAGCTTGGAAGTTTCAACATCATAGAGATGAAGATTAGAGTGCATAAATCCAGTTGCCAAATACTTTGAATCCTCTGACCAGGAAACACTTGTTGGATAGTTATTGTCATTGGATTTAAACAACTGAGACACATGAGCAGTAACAGAGTTCCACAGGTACATCTCTTTGCCTAAAGCAACAGCTAGAATGTTGTTTTTCCCCCAATCCATTGTGTTTGTGTAGAAATCATTTCTGATTTCTGGTGCATCTAATACCTTTGATTCCTTCTGCAACCACAGTTAATCAATTAATCCGATCAGATTACAGCACAAGATTTATCTCATTGATCCCTTCAAAAGGAATGTCAACATTTAGGCATATTATGATTTATTACTTATAATATGAGAATGCCTAAGTTCCTGTCCACATAAACATAAACTATCTCAACAAAATAAAATACTACATCAATTCTAGCTGTTGGGAAATTCCACTAATTATGAAAACAAAAACTAAGTAGAGGATACCATGTGCACATAAAGAAAATCAGTATTCCAATTTAATAAAAGTCAGTACATTTGGGATTTCAAGGTCTTTGCAAGAAACTATGTTGCAGTTGAACAAATAGGTGCATTTTGCATAGACAGATAAATTTATTTGACAAATGGATAAAAATGAAACCAAAACCAAACCTGAGGCAGTTTTCGACAGATACGTTGATTGCGGTTGATTTGAAATTCCGTAGCGTCTTGTTGTCGCAACACATCGATATGACGAATAGAGTTTTTATTTGATTTTGGGCATCCCCTAAAAACCAACATCCGAAACGGCCTCCCATCTGAATCCAAAGTCAGCTGCTCATCCAATTTCTGTCTATAGGCTTCCTGTCATTATAACAAGAAGAAGATGTTAAATAAAGCAAGATAAAACCCCACTTTTTTTAGAATAAACGATTTCAACATTCAAATAAACGACAAAAACTTTATAAGAATTTGATCAAGAATTACTCAAGAATTTGATCAAGAATTACTCAACAAAAACATTCAAATAAACAACATTCAAACAATCCTCAAGAATTTGATCAAGAATTACTTTTCTTGAAAGTATTGAAACTGAAAAATCAAAAACTTTATAAGAATTTGATCAAGAATTACTCAAGAATTTGATCAAGAATTACTCAACAAAACATTCAAATAAACAACATTCAAACAATCCTCAAGAATTGGATCAAGAATTACTTTTCTTGAAAGTATTGAAACTGAAAAATCAAAAACTTTATAAGAAAGAATAAAATGAACGATTTCAACACTGAAATAAACAACAAAAGATTAAAACCAGATTAATCTTGAAAAAGTAAAGTAACAAACAACCCTCAAGAATTTGATCAAGAATTGCTTTTCTAGAAAGTATTGAAATCTAAAAGTTGAAAACTTTATAAGAAAGAATCAAAGAAAAAGAATACATTGAAATTTTGGTTGTGAATATTTTTGGTTGATCTGTTAGTAAGCAAACTATGGGCTTGATCAAGATCCATCAAACTTCTATTGGGTATGAACCGATCACCCTAGAAAGAAAAATATATGAAAATAAGCATGAACAAAAGAAAAAGAAAAAAAAAAAAAGAATAACGAAGAAATGGGTAGTAGTATAATTACTGGAAAATCATACTGGGTTGGAGCACTGAGAAAGCTTCTTGGAGTATACCAATCTTTATCAAGATTCCACATCGTGTGTTGTTGTTGTTTATGCCTTCGAAGAATTATCACTAATTGATGATGGTGAGAAGAAAGAGAGAGTATTGGAAGAAAGTGATTTGTTCCCACTCTAGGGCGCGAAGTACATATATATATATACACGGTTTTCTCGATTTGTAGAGGTTTCTATTTGAGGCATGGTTGACTATTTTTTTTAGTTGGATTTCACATGTCTTAAAAAAGAAAATTATTAATTATTGTAAGAAAAAAAATATTAATATTTTAGTATGTTTTAATCCTTTTGTTCGTGAGTTTTATTAATATTTGAAGCATGACATATAAAATGAATATATTTAAGGGTACTATGATGCTTCGCAATTTCTTCCAAATTCGACTTCAAAGATTTTTGGTATAACTAGTTGTTATATTGTTTGTTTTTCAAATCATTATATGTCTATAGCCCAACTTAACCGTATATCGGCCATTCCTTTTGTGGGGCCAATAGAAAGAGTCTTTGTCGGATTTCCATGTTATTATGAGCTTTTATGATTAGGCCAAAATACAGCTTACCAAAAAGGATAAAAAGATAGGTGGACAAATGATCACCTTGTCTAATACCCCTTGAGACACTTGACACACAATTCATAATAAGAGTCAGCCACCTGTTAGAGAAATCTATACTTTGCATAATACCTTTAAGAAAATCCCATTTGAGTTTATCATAGACTTTAGGCATATCTAATTTTAGACCAACCATGTCATTCTTGCCTTTGAGGTTCTTCATGTAGTGAAAGTTCTCAAAGGCAAGTATAGCATTATCTGTTATAATCTTGTTAGTGACAAAAACACTTTGGAATAGTCCCACAATAAACAGGATCATTTTTTTAAGCCTATTAGCCAAAGTTTTAGCCACAATTTTATAAAGCATATTACTTAAAGTAATAGGAAGAAAATCACCTGAATTTGTAGAACATTTAATCTTAGGAATAAGGCAAAGAAAAGTGTTATTAATACATGTACTAAAGATATCCTCATCTTCGTTCATACTATTGAGGGTAAGAGCAGTGACGTCCTTACTAATCGTTCCCCATGATTTTTGGTAGAATATGGCAGGTAACCCCCTCTGGGCCAGGCACAACAATTGGTTTCATAGACATGACAATTTGTTTATTTTCATCCTCCATAATTCTTTGATCCAACATATCATTCATGTCTAGAGTAACCCTACCTGGTACCGCATCGGTAGCTTTTTCAATGTTAGTTAGAAGACTAGTGTGGAAAAGATCTTGGAAATTTGTAGTTAAAATATTGCCAATTTGATCCATATCATAAGTGATATCCCCATTCTGGTCAAGCATTGAAGCAATTATGTAGATTCTTTCTCTAAAACAGGTTTTATGATGAAAGTACTTCGCATTTTTGTCGCCGTTTTAGATCTAATTAGCCTTATCACATTGACTCCACCAACCTTTCTCATGTTCAAGCATATTGTCCAACTGATTTTCCAAATCTTAGTTTTATCTATTACTTCCTTAGTTTTAACCTTAGTATGTAACTCACTTAGTTGATCTTGCAAGTGTTTGATCCTTCTTGGAATATTGCTAAAAATCTTTTGACCCGTTGACGAAGAGCCTCTAAACTATATTTGACCTTGTCTGAAGAAATGCCTTGATTGTTTCTACAAACCTCTTCAATAAATTTCCTGCAGTTATCATCTTTCATCTAGATTTGTTCAAATCTCTTAACTTTATACTTGACTGATTACGTTGATTACCTCCATGCTTCTCATGATGATGTAGTATTAAGTTGAAGTCTCCAAACCTAATCCAGTTTGGATTACAGTTAGCATTAAGTAAATTTTCAATAAGAGAAACAACTAAATGTTTGTTACCTGCTTCGGGACCTATAAATCCCAGTTATTCTCCAAGGGACAGTAGAAAAGTTAGAGTCGATAGTGTTAGAATCAAGATGGTTTGAAGAACAATTCTTTATCTTGTTTTGATAATAACAAAATGTATTTTATAGGAACAATTTAATGCACTAATGTTTTAATTAAGTGTGAAGTTCTAAGATCAATTGTTTGTGTAGGATATTATGCTATATCCTCTGATTGTCAGATCAATACAAAGGAATACCAAGACTCTACTTATGTGCTCTACATTTCTAAGTCTGGTGATACGCGTCTCCGTTGGTACAAGAAATGGTCTGCTACAGTTGGCTCTGGAGATGCATGCAAGCGTATGACTAAGCTGCCTCTGATGACTACATCAAGTGTCTGATTCGTCTGCCTCTAAAGAGAGTCAACGCCTATGAAAAAGTCAACAACTCTAAAAAGTCAACAACTTTAAAGAAGTCAACGTTCTTATGAGAGTAGATCATCTAATGACATTTAATCCTTTTAGAAGACAAGCTATGCGCATTCTGTGATGATCATCTAGAATATGCATGCTCCAATGGTCTGTAAGACAATGCTCTAATTATCTTATCCTATGATAATGCACGACAATTACATGCAGCATAGCAATTACTACAACATTCTGCAATCATTCAAAATTTATCTAAGTTCCGAGAAAGAAAAAAATATGAAAGTAATACATTTTAAACAATCTCTTGAGATAGATTTTTTAGAAAACAACCCAATCTCATTCATTTGTAATCTAGCCCGGTAATGGTTGTTTTTCCTCAATGGTTTGTAGGTGTAAACTAGAAGTTGAGAAGACTTAACTGGTTGAGGTTAAGTGTTGTAATTCAGTTTGAATTAGTGGAGAAAATCCTTCTGGGTGAAGGGATTGAACGTATCTACCAGTTTGGTGGTGAACCAATATAAATCTATATGTGATTTACTTATTTCCTCTGTTTATTCGTTATGAGCTTTTAATTACCAAGTTTATCAAAGAAAATTTTAAAACTATAAAACACAATTCAAATCCCCCTTTCTTGTGTTTTTCAACCTTCAAATAGTCATATCTATGTAATTGAAATCAGTGCCTTCTGTGTTAACCTGTATGCTATCATACAACTGACTTCAAACATGTTGTGAAGGTGCCCAATGTTCTTGAGATGGAAAAGTTTAGAGTCGTGTTTCTTTGATTCCATGAGAAAAATAAGATCAGGGTGACTAAAAGCTAGGATCTTTTTCAAGACTCTAACTATATGTGGGTTCCCAAGCCCACGACAGTTCCACGATATGATTTTTATTGCTTCCGACTGATCTGTTTGTTCAGGTATGCCTATTTATTTTCTTGTCTATTGGAACTACTAGTAGCCTCAGCTGTTATCCTTAGGTCATGGTTGTTGATCTTTTTCCTTTTGTTTCGGATTTGTTGAATCTCTATGGTATCCTAATCATAGCATTGTTGTTCATTCTGCACATTACTTATGGCACCTGATTTTTCATTCACATGCTGATGCTAATTTTTGGGATTATTTTGCCACTCATTTTTCTGTTTGCCATTTACTTTTTTCTTTTTTGCATATTAAACTTAGCAAATTTTTCTAAAAAGTTGGTAGCGAACATGTTAGGAATATTTGTTGTAGAGTTGGTGTTGCTAGTTCGAATTGGGATATTGTTGTTTTGTGTTGTTTTTAGTGAGTTTATGGACATACACATTGGAGCGAAGCCAAGCTGGGTTTCTTAGGATCTGCATCCTCCAATGGTGCGGGCCTTGATTCTTTATTATAATTGTTTACACTATGTCCAACAAAACCACATACACAGCAGAATTGTCGAAGTTTTTCATATTTGAATTCTATCCATAGCATTCTTTCCTTCGAATTACCAATTGGTAATCCAACCCTTATGGGTTTCTTTATGTTGTATTCAATTTTTGCCTTAAGAATCATCGTTTAGATCGAGAATTTTGTAAGTGTAACTTTCTTAAAAATTTCCAAGTCATAGGTGTTAGAACACAATAGTTAGTTGATAGGAATTGGAATTGTGAAGATTGGAATTGTATTCATTGAGTTATGGCAGTTACTTCTTATACAAGTAAAGTGCCCAGCACTTGTAAAAATATCAAACACCTTGAGTAGTTACATTTTAACTAACTAACTAACATGCTTAACAAACTCATAACTGTCCTAATTGACTTGCTATGCTTATTACATTCATTTTGGATTAAAACATAAATAACACTTTTCCTTAATTCAAAATGAATTAAGTGTTGCTAAGCCAAGCTTGCTTCTCATCTCTTGGAACTTCACCATCTTCAATCCTTTGGTTAGAATATCAGCATTTTGATCCTTTGTATAACAATGCTCTAGTTCTATCCTTCCTTTTATTATTTGATCTCTTAGAAAGTGAAATCTAGTCTCTATGTGTTTGCTTCTTCCATGGACACTTGGATGTTTGGATAAGTCAATTGTTGATTTGTTGTCTACCTTTATCATGACTGGTTCATGACCTCTCAGCCTTATCTCAGTCATTAATGTTGCTAGCCATAGAGCTTGACAAGCTCCCATTGAAGTAGCCACATACTCAGCTTCACAAGTGGATAATGCAACAATACTTTGCTTCCTTGAACACCATGAGATTGGTGATTCATTTATCATAAAGACATAGACAGAAGTGCTCTTCCTATCATCTTTGTCTCCACACCAATCTGCATCTGTAAATCCAATTAGTTCAGCCTTGCTTCCAGCCTGCTCTTTATGATAAATCTGTAAAAAATTTAGGGTTTGAATCCAAATATGAGAACTTGCAATTTGAAGATAAAGAAATTGGGGTTGAATATGAAGATTGATGAGCTTTATTAAAACATTTGGAATTGAAGATGAAGATTATTGAGTTTTTATTATTTAATTGGTTTATTGATTAATTAATTAGTTTTTAAGTTTTAATTAAATGATTAAATGAGTTAATAAAATGAATTTTAATTTTAAATATTAAATATTGCCTAGTCAATAACAATTACATAGTCATCATGTGGCATTTCTTCCAAAATTAGCCATGTCAGCATTTATTTACTAAAAAAGATTCATAAATAACTTTTTTGAAACTTGTTAGAATTTGCAAGGGTATAAATCAAACAAAAAAAATTACAGGGACTAAAATCAAAATGAAGCATATTTGCAAGGAACAAAAACATATTTAAACTTTTTTTTTCCTATCATTAATTGGAATAAGGCAGATCAGAAAATAGTTCATTTGAAAGTAGCATTGCTTGGATTCATTCTTGTAATTTTGAATCCCCAATTAATAATGCTAATGAGGATTGTGAAGATGATTTTGAGTCTTTCCCTAAACTAATGAGACTAGTGGAATAAGAAAGTCAAATGATTCAGCTCCATTAAGAACCCATCAAGGTGATCAATTTGGGAATTGAAAATGACACAAAGGAAGTTAAAATTTGTGTCTCCATGAATGAAATGAGCAAGAAAAGTTGGTTAAACTTTTGTTTGACTATGTGCACATCTTTGCATGGTCATATCAAGATATGTTTGTGCTTGATAATAACATAGTTGAACACAAGTTACCACTCAAGTTTGAATGTATCCCTGTTAAACCGAAATTGAGGATGAGGCCTGACATGTCACTTAAAATTAGAGAAAAGATCAAGAAGCAATTTGATGCAGGTTTCTGAGTGGTGGCCAAGTATCCTCAATGGGTTGCTAACATCGTTCTAGTTCCAAAGAATGAGGGGAAGGTTCGAATGCGTGTTGATTATCGGGATTTAAATAGAGCCAGTCCTAAAGATGACTTCCCATTGTTTTGTATTGATGTCTTGGTGGATAACACTGTTCAATATTCTCTATTCTCCTTTATGGATGGTTTCTCGGGGTACAACCAAATCAAGATGGCCCCTGAGAATATGGAGGAAACCACATTAACACATAGTGGGGGAATTTTTGCTATAAAGTAATGTCAATCGGATTGAAGAATATTGGAGCTATTTACCAGAGGGCGATGGTGACTTTGTTCCACAACACGATGCATAAGGAGATAGAGGTGAAGGTGCAAACACGAGAAAATGGGGGGGGGGGGGTTGAATTGTGTTTGCCAAAGTTGATAACTTTTTGATAATTTATATTTAAATAAAAAAAATTAGTTCGATTTTGGCGACTTACTTGGTATATAAGGCAAACAGATTCAGAGGCAGCAAGCAATGAAAGCATAAATAGATTTATCCTGGTTCACCACTAACTTGGCTACATCTAGTGCCCTCATTCAGAAGGCTTTAATCCACTAATTCAAATACCTTAAATTACAAAGCACTTGACCCTCCAAACTAGTCTTCCCAAATAGCCTGACAACACCAGACTTTTGAGGAAGTAACCAACTTGACCTACAAGCCATGTCTTTTTCTAACAACCTGACAACCCCAGATTGAAGATTGAAACTTGAGTAGTTGCTTCTAACAAAGCTGATAATAATAATAATAATAATAATAATAATAATAATAATAATAATAATAATAATAATAATAATAATAATTATAATAATAATAATAATAACTCTCACACTCTAAAAGAACACTAAAAAAATATTTCTAACTTGAACAAGTGTTTTTCTCTTTGAACTCTAAGACTACTCTGTTATGCTTTTCGATGTTTTTCTTCTTCAGCCTTGAGTATCTATTTAAAGTTAAAATTTGGGATTCAATTTAGTCATTGTTTAATTATGAATTGTATCTTGCTTAGATTTGGTTTGTAAATTCTTTAGATTGATTATGTTCCTATTATGTTCTTATTTTGTTGTAGATAAATCTTGACCAAATCTTCTTTAAATCTTCTTCACAACTACATCAAATCTTCTTCAAATCTTCGTCAAATCTTTCTCAAATTTTGATCAAATCTTCTTCAAATATTCTTCAAATCTTGACTATATCTTCTTTTCAACTTGTTCAAAGATTATAAATATTAATCAAATCTTATTTTAGATTTTCATCAATTATAAATTTGAATCAAATCTTATTTTAGTTTTTCTTCAAATACATGAATCTTCTTTCATAGTCTTTGAAGTCAAATATATTGTTCTCATAAAATACTTTTGTTATCATCAAAACTATAAGTATAAAATCAACTTGGTTCCAACAAGAGGTTTACATGGACGATAAGCATGATTACAAAGTGTCAATCTGAAGAAGACCATGTTGTTAACCTTTAGAACCTATTCACACGATTGGGGAAGTACAAACTTCGTTGAAACCCAACTAAATGCACTTTTGGTGTGAGATCTTGCAAGTTACTTGGATTTATTACTAGCCACAAAGGGACAGAAGTAGATCCAGAGAAAGTAAGAGCAATACAAGAAATGCCAGCACCTCACACGGAAAAAGAAACTCGTGACTTCTTGGGTAGTTTAAATTATATTTCTAGGTTCATATCACATCTTACTGCATCAAATGAAAATTGTTAAAACCTCCAATTTTGGTGCCTCTTGTTCCTGGGAAACCGCTTATTATGTACCTAACAGTACTTGATGAGTCGATGGATTATGTACTAGGGCAACATGATGAATTTGGTAAGAAGGAACACACCATTTATTATTTGAACAAGAAGTTCACTAGTTGTGAAACAAGGTATTCATTGTTAGAACGAACATGTTGTGCATTAGCATGGGTTGCTCGTTGATTGAGACAATACATGTTATGCCATACAACTTGGTTGGTGTCTAAAATGAATCTCCAATCAAGTACATTTTTGAAAAGCCTGCTCTTATTGGAAGGATTGGTCGTTGGCAGATGTTGTTATTAGAATATGATATGGTGTATGTCACACAGAAGGCTATCAAAGCAAGGTCATTGGTAGAATATTTGGCTCATCAACCTGTAGAAGATATCAATCAATGTAGTTTGAATTCCTTAACGAAGATATAATGACTTTATTTGAAGAAAATGAATTTTCTAATATAGAAAAATGGACTTTGGTATTTGATGGTGCTTCTAACACATTAGGGCATGGAATTGGAGCCATTTTGATTTCTCCAGAGAACCAGTTGACTCCATTTACTACTAGGTTGTGTTTTGACTGCACAAATAATATGGCAGAATATGAGGCATGTCTTGGTCATTCATAAGAAAACAGGCGAATGGGAAACACGAGATGTGAAATTGATTCCATATCATACACATATTAAAAAATTGACAATTGTTTTTTTTAAGAAAGTCACTTTCCATCATATTCCTCGAGAAGATAACCAGTTGGCTAATGCATTGGCCACACTGTCGTCAATGTTCAAAATAAGCAATGATCATGATATGTCAATCATTAAAATTAAAAAACGAGACAAGCCAGTGTACTATCTAGCAATAGAAGGAAAACCGGATGGCAAACCATGGTTTCATGATATCAAATCCTAAGTTAAGAACAAGGAATATTTCACGGGTATTTGAGATATGAAAAAAGGGTTATAAGGAAGTTGTCAATGAAAAAAGGCAATACGCGATTTTGGATCCAATCTGTAAGTTTCCAACCTAGAACGACCCTTATAGTGATTCATGAGAAATAGGATCATATCAGTATTTCTAGAGAATGCGATAAATAGAGCTACGAAACTCCGAATTGAGTGATTCCAAAACGAGGTGAAAGATGACATTCTGAAACGCAAGTTAGACTGTTGAATCACCAAAAACAAGTTTGTAGAACTCGAGATATGATTGCAGGTTGCTGAACACAAAAATCGGCACAATTTGTGTATTAGGGTTTGATGTAAAGGAAACTGAAAATTAAAAAGAAACAAAAGATGGATTAGGTTGAGAAGATGAAGAAGGCGCCACAATCAAGGATGATTGATAATCCAATGAAGAATCGCCACAATGGTAAGGAAGCCATTGATAAGACTCAAGCAAGTTCTAATCCAAGAACTTAAAAAGGAGACATAACTCACTCACAATTCTCATTAGAGAAATTTTAATTCATTCAAAAAAAATCCCCTTCAATGAGGTTACAAATTCATAGTTATAGTAAAATTATCTCTAAACCTAAATGGGTCATAAATGTAAGGAAGCAAAGTATCTTCGCTTACATATAACATCAACTAAATCTATATTAAAACTATTACAATTCCAAATTAAAGCAAACTAAGAATTATTACAAACCAAATGAAAATAAATAAAGTTCATCCTAATTTATTAAAAATATGGATCATCTTCATGCTCTTGAGATCCTTATCATTCTCTCCTTCTTGAAGAAATTCGAACACGAATTTAAGCTCCATTATACCGTACATGAAGAAATAATCCAATAAAACAACAAGCTCATCATATCCACCGGGGTCAAATGGAAATTTGGAAAAGTCACCAAATGTGATAAGTCGGTGGATCACATTTTCATCTTGAACAATTAACATCTTAGTACATTTATGGTAAAGGTAAGAAATTATAAAGATGGGGATAAAGTTATACCTTTTGAAGTTGATATTAATAGCCAAATTTACCTTCTTTGGATTGAAATTTGTGGCAAACAATATGTTACTTTGTATTTGCAAAGGCTTCAAAGCAAGTTGAGTTTCATGAACATTCTCTTCATCACAAAAAAATGGTGACTCAATAATTTCCTTGTAAGCATCCTTTTGAGGAACCTTTGAATAATCACCTTCAAACACTAACATTGCTTCGTTCACCTCACTCTCTTGTTTAAAGAGACCTTCAATTTTACCATCATCTTTCTCTTTACTTTCAATTTCAATATATTGATGACATTCCTCATTTGGAGACACTTCTTCAAACACTTGCAATAGAGAGTTATCAAAATTAGACAAATAGTTGGAGTCAATTTCTCGCCCTTTGTCTCTCAAATATTTTTCTTCTTCTTCTTTCTTTCTTTTCTTTGATTTTCTCTTTCTCTCTCTCGAGGCTAGCTTCTCTACTTTTCTTGCCTGTTTTGCATATCCATTTTGTTATAGATATTTCACGTACTCCGAATCCAATACAAAATCTCGAATATATTGAGGATATGACATACTTAAGAATTTTGTCAAATAGGTAGTGTGCAATACTTTTAACAACACAATTTGTTTTTTAATTAGCAGCAACACAAAAATTACGTAATGATAGCAATTCAAACAAAAGCAACACAACTAGCAATTTATGTTTCACCCAAAAAAATGCATAAACAGAATTTTACTCAATTCCAAACCTAGAGACAAGCTCTGATACCAAATGATATGATCCTATTTCTCATGAATCACTATAAGGATTGTTCTAGGTTGGAAACTTACAGATTGGATCCAAAATCATGTATTGCTGGAGAACACGATAAACAGAGCTACGAAACTCCGAATCGAGCGATTCCAAAATGAGGTGAAAGATGATGTTCTGAAACGCAAGTTAGGCTGTTGAATCACCAAAAACAAGTTTGTAGAACTCGAGATATGATTGCAGGTTGCTGAACACGAAAATCGACACAACTTGTGTAATAGGGTTTGATGTAAAGGAAACTGAAAATTATAAAGAAACTTAAGATGGATTATGTTGAGAAGATGAAGAAGGCGCCACAATCAAGGATGATTGATAAGCCAATGAAGAATCGCCACATTGGTAAGGAAGCCATTGATAAGACTCAAGCAAGTTCTAATCCAAGAACTTAAAGAGGAGACCTAACTCGCTCACAATTCTCATAAGAGAAATTTTAATTCATTCAAAAAAAATCCCCTTCAATGAGGTTACAAATTCATAGTTATAGTAAAATAATCTCCAAACCTAAATGGGTCATAAGTGACACCATTCTCTAGGCCCAAATTGGGCTTACATTTAGTTTTTTTTTTATAAAAATAAACTAAATGTAAGGAAGCAAAGTATCTTCACTTACATATAACATCAACTAAATCTATATTAAAACTATTACAATTCCAAATTAAAGCAAACTAAGAATCATTACAAACCAAATGAAAATAAATAAAGTTCATCCTAATTTATTAAAAATATGAATCATCTTTGCTCTTGAGATCCTTATCAAATACGCGATTTTGGATCCAATCTGTAAGTTTCCAACCTAGAACGATCCTTATAGTGATTCATGAGAAATAGGATCATACCATAAACCAAGCAGGCGAACTTTTCCATTTCTCGCTTATCTCTCTCACATGTGTTTCTCTCTTTACTAAATCATCCATACAAATCACACTGTTAAGGTAGGAGGCATTCCAAATGGGAGGTGGTTCTCTTATAATTAAGGAATAGATTCAAAGCGTTTGTTTACGATGATCCTTTGGAGCGGATTTCTCAACTGGTTATGACTAGGACAATAGCGAAATTTTGTATTAAATTTGAGGTGTTGATGATTTGGTGACCCGACATCGCAAAACCCATGTTCCTCAATGTATACATCTAGGGGTTGAAAACAGAAATTAGACACGAACTACTGCTAGTGCTAGTGTCAAGCTTAACTGAAGCCATAACTAAGGCACAATTGAATAAGGAAAGTAATGACGACTTGGTTAATTGACAGTGATGGCCTGGAACAATCGGGAAGGCAACAAGCAATACTAGAGCTAGCACTCTGAGTCAGGGGTTCAACTCACCAACTGAAACACCAAAAGATTCCAATCAAGCGATTATCTCCGAAAGATATTTAGGAAAAACGAAACAAGGGGGCGTGTTACAATTGTGATGAGAAATGGAGTGCCAATTATTGATGAAAAAATGGAGTGCTCGTTATGTGGGGAAGGAACTGCGATGAGTCCCTGAAGGATGAGGCAAAAGAAAAAATGATGAGGATATCATGTATGAATCCAATATATCCTTCATATCAATGTAAAATGGGGAAAGAAACACTATACGTCTTAATTGATACTGGAAGCAATAACAATTTTATTCAAAAAACACTTGTGGATAAGTTAGGTCTATCTTGGGAAAATGCTAAGCGTTTCAGGGTGTATTTGGGGAAAGGGTAGTATCTAGTATGTGACAAGAAGTGTGTGGGTGCAAAATTGGAGTTAAAAGGCAATGTGTTTATGGTAGATTTGTATCTCCTATCAATTTCGTGCTTGGACAGAATGTTGGGACTTTGGGACCATGTGTCTTTGATGATGATGCCTTTACATTGGAGTTCTAGTGTGAGGGAAGTAATGCTAAGCTAGCGGGTAGTGCAAAAGTAATCGCTAGGCAACTGTCTTAGGTGAGATTTAATTCCAGAGATGTTACTTGTCTCTATAGGACTGCGTCATTACCAAATAGAGTTGCACTAGGCAAAATTGCTCATGAAGAAATATACCACATCAAAGATACACTACCAATATAAGAAAATGTGTTAATAAAATGTTCCAGCAAATTATCAAAGAGCCAACCAAAATACCACCTATACAAAGGGCAGATCATTGTATTCGTGCAGCCCAGAACAACACCAATGAACATCAGTTCATATAGGCAATAGCTTAATGGCGACAATAAAAGCCTCCATGAGTTACTAACTCACATAAAATTGATGGGCTTTGACTTTACTATTGAGTATAAGGCTGGTTTAGAAAACTCAACTGCTTATACGCTGTCCCGATCACACGAAAAGTTATTATGATCTGAAGGTGCTGAAGGAATCCATAGAGAGAAATATGGTGTCCAACATAGAGTACACATTTTTTGATGGCATCATTTTTCACAAATGAAGGATTCTTCACAGTCAATCCTCGAGTTTGAAGGATATCATGCTCTAGGAATTTCATGAGACACTTGTGACGGATGGGCATGCTGGTGCCGAAAAGACTTGTCAGAGGCTAAGTGCAAATTTTTTTCAGGAAGGGAATGAGGCAAGACATGAAGGAGTTCGTAGCAACGTGTGTCGTGTGCCAAACGGGCAAATATTCTACATCAGTTCCACAAGGGCTGCTACAGCCGCTGGAAATTCCAAAAAGAGTAGGAGGATTTAGCTCTAGACTTTATTATGGAGCTCCCAAATTCCAAGGGAAACACTTCGATCTTGGTAGTGATAGATCTAATGGCAAAATATGCCCTTTTTGGTGCACTCCTGGTGTCTCATTCAGCCACAAAAGTTGGAGAACTTTTTTGCAACATGGTGATCAAGCAACATAGAATGCCATGATCTTAAGTTTCGGATTAAGACCTTATATTTACTAGTCAGTTTTGGCGTAAACTACCTGAGTTTATGGGTACGAGACTGGCATTAAGCTCGGCTTACCATCCACAAACCCATGGTCAAACCAAGGTCTTGAACCATTACTTAGAAAAGTATTTGCGAGCCTTCGTGAAAGACTATATGAAGAAATGGGATGAATACTTAGCATGGGTAGACTCCTGCTATATCGCCAGTCGTCATAGTGTTATAGGTATAACACATTTTCAAGCTCTCTATGGGAGCATACATCCTTCAATTCCTACTTGCATACAAGGTTCTTCTCTCATTCAAGCGGTGGATGGGAGCCTCTGCACCAAGGATGATATCTTGCTGAAATTGTGACAACTCTTAGGTCATGCACATAATCTTATGCGACAAATGCCTAATCGGCACTGCAAAGATGTTCAATTTATAATTTGCGATCTATTTCTCGTCAAGCTACAACCTTATCATCAATCCACAACGGCAAGGAGGTTGAATGTGAGTTGTGTCGCCGCTATTTCGGCATGCACCCCATCATTAGCCATGTTGGTCCAATATCTTATAAGTTGCAGTTGCCTTAGCAACTTGCTTTTCATGTTTCATTGTTGAAGGCTTTCTAAGGTAATCCAACGATCACCTCGTACCCATTGCCTGAATTGTGGTAATTCAACAAGCCCATCGTGTCTCCTATAGCAAGGCTAGCTTGCCGCTCTATTTATAATCAAAACTAGGGCGAAAAAAAATATCTGGTGTAATGGTCACACAACCCGCCATAGGACGCCACTAGGGAGAACTTCACAACTTTTAGCAAACTTTACTACATGTCTGACCTTGGCGACAAGGTTGAATTTGAAGGACGGGGAATGAATAGCTGTGCGGGCTTAGTTTTCGACAAGGCTGAATTTGAAGAGGAGGTGGAGGGTGAGAAGATTTCGGAGGCAAAAAGAGATGTGAGGAAATACAACAGCCAAATTGGTACAACGACTTTTTGATAGAATGATAACCAGTTGTGTTATCATTTTCATATAGTGGGATTGATAAAAATGGGAAAAGATGTTAATATTTTCTTATGAACTAAATTGTAATAGAAGTTTTTTCTTTGTAAGGAGTAAAGAGTGCTCTTAATACAATTCACACTCTTAGAACTGTATCATTGAGTGCCCAAAAAGGTATATTTCCCTACAACTTCATTGTAGGCATGCTAAGATCTACAAGCCACTTAAACTCAACGACATAAAAATGGAACTAGGAAAAGCTAAGATCCACTTTTTCACAAACCATATGATAGGGAAGTGGGCCTTGATGGGGGTGCTAATGTCAAGCCCAATATGTGGAGGGTGTATGTGAGGAATGGCAAGAAATAAAAGGAGAAGAATGAGCTAGCAACATGTGTAACAAAATTAGCGTAAGAAAGGAGTGTGGCTTATGTAAGATGAAAATATGAGGAGAGAGGATATGCATAATTTTGTTTTTGATAGTTACGCAGAGGCTCTAGATTCTATGTAGGTGCATTGCACTTTGCAGTTCTGGAATTTCCATTCTAAGCTGAGTTTATCTACTAATTCAATAAAACAATCATTTGATTCATTAATATTTCTTTTAACTATATTATAATCACCTTTCTTATCAATTGATCTAACTTGTCGGATCGGTTAACGAAAAAAGTCTTTAAGGAACCAACGTCAATAGAAGGAAAAAAAACGATGCCAGTAAAGAAGATGGAGGCTAAGGTGAACACATTGGAGAATGAGATTAAGACACTCAAACAAGCAATGACAAAGATGCGCGTTCAGGAATCTCAAGATCAGGATCGTCTTGTTTCCCTCATTACCCAAAGGTTGAAAAGAATAGCGGTGAGAAGGACGGGAAGCCACTCAAAGGAAAAGCTCTTGGCGATTTTTGTGAATCCGTCAAGAAGATCGAACTTCCCATGTTCGATGGCGAAGATCCAATAGGACGGATCGCTCGTCTTGAGGTCTACTTTAGGTTGTTGGTTACTAATATTGAGGTGAAGGTGATTTTGGCTCAGTGGTGTATGGAAAGGCCAACGATTCACTTCGTCAAAGCCCTAAATGAGGAAGAAGTGGATCTAACCTGGGAAGCACTCAAAGGTTCCTTGTTTGAGCGTTGTGGATGGATCAAAGAAGGAAACATCCTGGACTTGGATCATTTGATCACACAAGTGGAACATTTACCAGAATCGAAGTATGTGGGGTACTTTGTTCATGGCCTTCGCGACGGCGTATGGGGAAGAGTTCAGAGCTTAATGGCGGTGGGAATGGCGTCGCTTTCAAAGCCGATGAATATGGCACGTGTGATGGAAATGGAATTGCAGAAGAAGAAGAAGAAAGGAGTTTGGGTCGAGTCACTCCCATCGACCCACAAAGGCGAGTCTAGGTTGGGTTCACTTAACTAGTCCGACTCATCACAACCCAATGTTCAGCCAAGTCGGGTTGAAATAACAAGGACCGCATTTTTGTCAAATAAATCGGGACAATGGAGGTGGGCCTGGACACAAAATTGAGATTCTCAAATAACGTAGGACAGAACACCCATGTGACAAAGGCATACAACATCTTTCTCACAATGAGATTCTAGAGTGAAAAAGAAAGGGTTTGTGTTTCAAATGTGGGGGAAATTTTCACCCTCATCATTAGTGTCATAATAGTCAACTCCGACATATGATAACAGAGAAGAGCTACGAAGATGAAATGGGTGCGAAAGTGATGGATGCAAGTGAGACGGAGGATGTTGACGATGACGATGAGGGGGAGTATGGTCACATGACCCTTTGCAACATCACAAAAGTTGGCAGAATAATACCTTGAACTATGAAGTTGAAAACCATTATCAATGGAGTTCCAATACCGTTGTTGGTGGATAATGGAGCTACCCACAATTTCATTGATGGTAAGTTAGTAAAGGCTTTGGGGTGGCCAATAAAGAGCACTGAAACTATGAGCATTAAGTTAGGTGATGGGTTTCAAACTACAACTCAAGCAACATGTCCAGTGATTGAAGTGGAAGTAGGAACCACAAAATTCTGCATTGAAGCTTTCTTATTTGAATTGGAGAGGGTGCATCTGGTTTTGGGTATGCATTGGCTGGAAACGATAGGAAGCATGTAGGTGGCTTGGAGGGAACAAATTATTGACTTTCAATTGAAGGGACAATGGGTGCAATTGTGAGGCAAAAGGGAGGAGATGTCCCAAATTGTAGATGTACAAACTCTATTGGGAAAGTGTAAGTAACCAGTAAAGGAATTGTTGTTGTATGCTGAACTGAATCTAATGGATAGAGGGTGTAGGCAGTTGAATGTCAAACATAGGAAGGAATTGCAAGGAGTGTTAGAACATTATGTAGAGGTTTTCAAGGTACCTACAAGATTACCACCAAGTCGGAGTATGGAACACGCAATCTGCTTGGAGGGCAGGGAAGGTCCAGTGAATGTAAGGCCTTAGAGTTACCCACATTATCAAAAAAATTAAATCGAGAAACAAGTTCAGAAATTGTTGACAACCGGGGTGATTAGGTCGAGCCATAGTGCCTTCTCCCTCACAATGATAGTGAAGAAAAAGGATGGCACTTGAAAAATGTGCATAATACCGATCCTTGAACAAGGTGATAATACCAGATAAATTCCTCATACCGGTGATTGAGGATCTTCTATACGAGTTGCATGGAGCTATGTATTTTTTGAAGTTAGATCTAAAATCCGGTTACCACCAAGTAAGGGTGAAAGAAGAGGATATCCACAAAAAAACCTTCCGGATACACGATGGGCACTACGAATTCATGGTAATGCCTTTTGGGTTAAGAATGATGTTTTTAGACCTATGATGAGCTAATTTGTGTTGGTTTGCTTCGATGTTATTTTGATGTGCATTCCAAATTGGAAGACGCACATGATTCATTTGAAGGAAGTACTGGAAGTTTTGCAGCACCACCAACTTGTGGCAAATATGAAAAATGCTATTTTGGCCAAATGAAGGTTTACTACTTGGGTCACATAATTTCAATGGAAGGGAAAGCAATAGACCCTATGAAAGTGTAATGTGTACAAAAGTGGCCTGAACCCGAGAATGTTAAAGGAGTGAGGGGATTCCTTAGTTTAACAGGGTACTATCGGAAATTTATTAAGGATTATGGGAAGATTGCAAGACCTTTAACAGAGTTGACTAAGAAAGAGTGGTTCATATGGGGTGAGAAAGCACAAGAGGCCTTTGAAGTGCTAAAACAAAAGCTTACTTCGGAACCCGTGATCGCGTTGCCTAATTTCAGTTAAGAATTCTTTATAGAGAGTGAAGCATTTGTAGTGGGGATTGGTGCAATTCTAGTACAGCAAGGTGGTCCAGTAACCTATATTAGTAAAGACTTGGGCGAAAGAAATTTGGCTAAGTCCACCTACGAGAATGAATTGATGGCGGTGGCACCTAGGTAGTTAAACCCTATGGTAGCGCGTCGCAACCAATCCTGAAAAATAGGTTGGCGGGATACCAGGATGGCCACTACATTTTTGGACAAATTTCATGAACAATACTATATAAACATATATCTTTATGCAAAATTAAACAATGACTCAAACTCTGAAATATTTATAAGTACCAATAAAAACCCACAACTCTTAATCAAAAGATACATTTAAATACCAACAAAAGTTAAAGAAATAAAGATGAATATAAAAATAGAGGCAAAAAAACTTAGAAAAAAAAAACAAAGCAAGAATAAGAAAAGAAAGAAGGAATAAGTAAGAAAAGAAAGAACTAAAGAAAAAAAAAAACAAAGGAAGGAATAAGAAAGTAGAAAGAAAACAAAGAAAATAGGAACGAAACAAAGGAGAGGCAGAAAGAAGAATTTGGTCGATGGACGACGGTGGATGAAAGGTGGGCGGCACTGCTGGATCTTGCAGAAAAGGAGGGAGTGTTCGCAAAAAACTGAGTGGAAATGAGTGTTCGAAGGAGAGAGAAAGATAATGGAATTAAGGTTAAAAGCAAAAATCCTCAAATAGCCCCATAAGTTTTTAAAATTTAAGGGCAATCTTGGTTTTTCCTAAAAAAAGGCACATTCATGTTTTCTAGGCCACGAGAAACACGGATCCGAGTGCGACCCTTGACCCATGATCACGGCCAAAACATTCGCTTTTGTGTTTTGTGATGTGCCACTCTGGTGTGATTGAGTGCCTAAGGTGGCACTAGCTATTCAACATTGGCACCCTTACCTCATAGGGAGGAAATTTACGGTGTGTACGAGAGCTTAAAGCAACTCCTCACAAAAGCTCGTAATGACCTCGGATCAACAAAAATTGGTAGCAAAACTATTGGGGTACCGTTTTGATATTGTGTACATATTGGTCTTCGAAAACAAGGGGGCAGATGCTCTGTGCAGAGTGTACAAAGGAGTTGAACTATGTGCACTAATGCACAAACCAGTGTGGGAGGGAAGTCAGGAAATTATTGATGAAAGAAGGACAAGCAACACACAAAGGGTTCAACTACAAAGAGGGACTGCTACTGTTCAAAGGGAGGTTGCCCTTTATTATTCTCTCTATTATTCTTGCCATAATGTCTTAGTGACAAAACCTTTAATTTCAAAGTCACCCCTAATTCCTTAGTGGATTTAAGATTAGAATTAAGCCTTACCATACAAGAATTCTCTTGTTAAACTATTGCCTTTGCAACTAATTTAATTAGTTTCATGACCTGCATCTATCCCTAGACTACAAATTCATGAATTTCTCATCTCAAGCATTCGTAAAGTCCACTTCCGACTTCTGTGCGTCGAAAATTCAGAAAAACGATGCCTCAAAATTCATGAAAATTCATGAATTTCTCCCAACTTCCCAATAGTAAAAAAGATGCCTCAAAATTCAGAAAAACGAGTTTTAATATGTTCTTCTGTGCGTCGCGCGCTTCAGACGCGCAGCGGCAGGTCTTCAGCGCTGAAATGCGCTCCGGGCGCGCTTCAAGCGCAAATCATCTTCTTCCTGGCGTTTAGTGCATTCTTCTCGTCTTTTGAGTTCGAATTTGGTTTTGATGGCTTCATGAAAGTTGTAGCTATGGATCTTAGCTTTCATTTGCACTTGGTTTAATTCCAATTGAGCATCTACAACTCTAGATATGGCTGAAATACTCTACATAGGTCATATTGATTTCTCACCAAAATTCAGCACTGCACTAATACAAAGTAACAACATAAAACAACGAAAATTCTCTACTTAATCAAGGAAATAAGAACATAAACATTTCATTAAATCAAAGAACTAAAACTAATGAATAAATGATAACTCAGACTAAAAATAATGAAAAATATGCATATGATGAAGAGTCATCAAGTGCCTACATCTATCCTTAGTGATCGAGATCCATCTTTGTTAGTTCATTTTGGAAAGATTTGTTTAAGCTGAAAGGTACACAATTGAATATGAATACCACGTACACCTATGGGTACATTATTCATTGTTTCATTATGGATCATCTCAAGCTATGGGTGCAGTGGCTGCCATGGGTAGAATATTGGTATAACCAATTTTTATGTGTCTACTGACACTACCCCCTTTGAGAGTTACGGTAGACCCCCACCAGCGTTGAGTCGCTTTTTACCAGGAGAGGTTAGGGTGGAGGATGTGTTAAAAGAGCTGAAGGATCGGGATCGTGATGAGGCTCTACAACAGGCTCAACACAACATGAAGATGCAAGCTAATCTTCAAAGGAATGACAGAGTGTTCTAAGATGGAGATTGGGTCTTTTAAAACTACGACCCCGCGGCCAACTCATAGTAGGAGCCCAAATTAATCTCAAGTTGTCCCCTTGTTTCTATGGTCCGTTTCAAGTGCTACAACACATAGGGGTTGTGGCGTACAAGCTCCTACTTCTGGAAACATTGTGTATTCATCATGTGTTCCATGTGTCCTTACTCAAGAAGGTTGTTGGAAATTATGACGTGTAGGACACGCTACCTCCCGAGCTGGAAAGTGGCACCAGCAATGTGTTAGAACCTGCAGTAGTGTTGGCTCGCAGAACAGTTTCAAAAAGAGGAGATTCCATTCAACAAGTCCTAATTCAGTGGAAAGGGAAGGGTGTGGAAGACACTACATGGGAAGATGAATTCAACATTCGTGGACAATTTCCACAGTTACGACTTGGCAACAAGTCTTTCTATCTCGGAGGGAATATTGATAAGGAAGTGGGCCTCGATAGGGGTGTACGTGAGGAAAGGCAAGAAAAACAAAAAGAATAATGAGCTCGCAGCATGTGTAACAGAATTAGCTTAAGCAGGAGGAAGTGTGGCTTATGTAAGGGGAGAGGATGAGGAGAGAAGGTATGCAAAATTTTGTCACTGAATGTTAGGCTGATGCTCTAGATTCTCTATTGGAGCATTGCTCTTGGCCGCTCTGGAACTTCCATTCCAAGCTGAGTTTATCTACCTATTCAATAAAACAATCATTTAATCCATTGTTAATTCTTTTTACTCTATTATAATCACCTTTCTTACCACCATATCTCACCAATACACAGAGACATATAAAATAAAATGCAAATTGTTAACTATTTAAATATAGCAGAAAGGAAATGAACAAGGGAAGAATAAAGATACTAGCATCTTACATTTCCAACATAGACAGACCGAGAATCCACTTCCTCCTTTCTGGCCTGACTTCCAGATGAACCAGAGGATGTGCCTTCAAGTCAAAATAAAATTACAAATTTAAACATCATTTAATAGAAAGGTATTTTATAATTAACAAACAACATTAAAATGAAAAGTATCTTTACCCATCATATATACGCCTTATAATGCAAAAATTATCGCAAATGTCTTCTACCATTCAAGAAGGACGAGAGGCTCATTTCTTTAAGGTTTAAGAATTGAGAAATCATTTGAAATCAAGGAGCAAAATATCTAAACTATTATGTTAACCCATTTATCACACCTTCCCTTAATACACACCCCTTTCTACTACTCCCTCTACAATCTCTATTACCAACAACTTCAATAAAACCACACTCAAAAGACATTGGGATGTGAGAAATGGAACACTAACGTGATTCCAAACATAGTGTTGAAGAATTAGTGGAAATCAGATTTAATTCTCTTTTATTTTATATTATTCTGTTTATTTTTATTTTATGATTCTTTCATTATTACTCATTATTACTATTGTAATTTCTTTTCCTATATAAACAACTTAGGACTGTAGTAATAAAATATGAAAGTATTCTGTTTTTTATTTTCTTCATGGTATCTAGAGCGCTTGGTTAGGGTTCTGTAAAGCTTTCCACAACCTAGTGGGGTTTGAGGCTCCAAACTTAAAAGGCACCAATATTTTATTTTTAATTTTTGAACGACCCATTTTGAAATCCGACCTAATTTTTTGTCTCCCTAATGGCACACAATATCCCACGGAAGATGGCCCTTATGGAGAGTGGCGGTGGCGGGTAGAATGGTTTAGCTAACAATGTTTTTGAATTATTTTTGGCAAGAGGGAACTTCTAATACCCTCAAGATTGAAGTCCAGAAACTCAATGGAAAATATTATGTCGAATGGTCCCAAACTGCAATGTTGAAGTTCTAATATGGTTTCCTCACAGGAGAGGTGCAATTTCCTGCCACAATAGATCTGAATTACAGGTTTTGAAAATTTGACAACTCTATTATTATTGCTTGGCTGGTTCGTAATATGGAATCGGTGATTGGAAAACCTTTTACGTTCTTGTCCTTTGCGAAGGAAGATTGATAGGATGTCAAAGAAACATATTCTAATATTCAAAATTCTTCTAAATTTTTTTATCTCATTATGTGCACTTTTAAGGATTTGAGCACAGGAAAGATGATTGGCAATGCTAAGGAGAATGGAGGACTCTATTATCTTGACAATGGACTCGACTTCAAAGACCAACCTCAAACGAGTAAGTGCTATGAATCTAGTTTTAAAACATTTGTGTCCTTAATTATTTTCTAAGAAGAATATGTTTTTCTTTCACGGTGAAACTTGCGAACTTGGTAAACATCATTGTTCTTCTTTTTCTACACAACCATATCAATCAAAACCATTTGTAGTTATCCTTAGTGAAGTTTGGGGTCCTAATAGAATAAACACATTTTCTAATAAAAAATGGTTTATAACTTTTATTGATGATCATAATAGAATTTGTTGGGTTTATTTATTGAAAGAAAAATCAAAAGTTGGACAGGTTTTCAAAATTTTCTTTAAAATGGTGCAAACTCAATACCAAACAAATATTCAAGTCTTCAGAAGTGATAATGGTAAACAATATTTTTATATACTTTTGTCCAATTTTTTTCTTTCAAAGGGGGTTGTTCATCAAAGTTCTTATGTTAATACACCCCAACAAAATGGAATTGTAGAGAGAAATAATAGGCATCTTCTTGAGGTTGCTAGAGCTTTACTATTTTTAAATTAGGTTCCAAAATATTTGTGGGGTGAAGCTATTTTAACTGCATCATATTTAATTAATTGTATGCCATCTAAAGTTTTAGACATAAATAGAGAAATGAAGGATCCATTCTCCGACCCATCCAAGATTCTAAACCAATAGATAATCCAACACATCATCCTAATACAAGTAAGTCTTCTTCTATTCTTAAAAGTCATGTTGAGTATCCTGATATAGACCTTCCTATTGTAGAAACTTGTTAGATCTGCTGTAGAAATTCCAAAAAAGTGTACTAGAGACTCTAAAAATTCCAAAGTGGGAGGAAGTTGTTCTTGAGAAGAATCAAACTTGGAGAGTCGTGCATTACCTACAGGAAATAATATTGTTGTCTGTAAATGGGTATTTACTGTGAAATAACACAGTTGAAAGATACAAGGCATGCTTGGTTGCTAAAAGGTTTACTAAGACATATGACATTGATTACTCATAGACTTTTGCTCTTGTTGCCAAATTAATCATTATTAGAGTTCTGTTGTACTTGGTGGTGAATTTAGATTAGTCTCTTAACCAACTTGATGTAAAAATGTTTTTCTGAATGGTGATTTAGAGGAGGAAGTATACATGGATACCCCACCTAACTTTGAAGATAAGTTTGGTTCAAATTGAGCAAATTACAAAAATCCCTTTATGGTCTCATGAGATCCCCAAGGGCTTGGTTTGAAAACTTAACTCGATTGATTAAAAGGCAAGGATATATGCAGGCACAATCAGACCATACTCTGTTCAAGAAGTTCTCTAATGTTGGTAAAATTGTCATTCTAATTGTATATGTAGATGATATTTTTCTCATAGGAGATGACATTGTTGAGATGGAAAGATTGATGAAAAATTTGACAAAAGAATTTGAGATCAAAGATTTAGCTGTGCTTAAATTTTTTTTCTTGATGTGGAAGTTGTTCGCTCAAAGAAGGGAATTGTTGTTTCTAAAAGAAAATACATCTTATCTCTTGGAAGAAAATAGGATGAGTGGGTATAGACCAACAAATACTCCTATAGACTTAAATGCTAAACTTTGGGAGAAAGTCATTGTTCTTATTGATATTGGAAGATACCAGAGGTTGGTTGGCAAACTTATCATCTCGCTCACACTAGACCTCAATCGCATTCTCTGTGAGTGTTTTAAGCCAATTCATGCATTCTCTCTATGAAGAACACTTAGAGGTAGTTTTATCAAATCTTAAGGTACTTGAAATCAAATCTTGAAAAGAGTTTGTACTTCAAGAAAACTAATGATAGCGAAGCCATTGTATTTACAAATTTTGATTAGGCAGGATCAATTACTGATAGAAAATCGACTACTGGATATTATACCTATGTTTGGGGAAATTTAGTCACTTGGATAAGTAAGAAACAAGGGGTTGTTGCTCGAAGCAGTACAGAAGACGAATTCAGAGCAATGGCTCAAGGAATCTGTGAACTTTTGTGGATTCGTAAACTCTTGGATGAACTAAAAATGAAACTTGGCTCACCCTTAAAATTATTTTGTGATAGCAAAGCAGCAATAAGTATAGCTTACAACCCGGTACAACATAATAAAACCAAACACATTGTGATTGACCGCCATTTGTGATTCTAACCAACAAACTGCTGATATCTTGACAAAAAGTTTGGCAAGACCTCATTTTGAGCGACTTATAGCCAAGTTGGGTATGACAGATATCTATGCACCAAATTGAGAAAGGGTGTTGAATAATCAAGGGAAATCATATTTGATTATCTTTTATTTTAATTATTCTATTTATCTTCATTTAATGATTATGTCATTATTACTATTGTAATTTTTTTCCTATATAAACAGCTTAGGACTGTAGTAATAAAATATGAAAGTATTTTGTATTTTACTTTCTTCACATAGCTTAAAATGAAAATATGCACTAAAATGTAGAACAAGTATGATAAAATTAACAACATATCCAGGCAAGTATGATAAAATGCACAAAGTACTATTGTAGTTACAGTTGCTTTTCAGTTTCTTTATTTTCGGTAAGATATGGATCTACATTTAACATTCTTTTACATTTTTATGAAAAGAAAATTGAGAGAGTTGAGTTTTTGTGGGATATGAGATGAATTTTTACCAATTAGACCAACCTATGTTGGCTAGTCCTTTTGACATTCTTATGAATGTTCAACGTAAATCAATAGAGATTAATTAAACTTATTTCAGCTGCCAAGAAGCTCATTCCACGAGACATTGCATTTTCTTAAAATCAGTTCATATTCATTATTCAACGAGCAATACAATTACAGTGTAAGTATCAATATGCATTACTAGTATAAATACTTGAACAAGTCTGAAATGTTATGGGGGCACTTGCTCATTTAATTTATGCATTACTAACTCATTTAATTTATTTTAGTGTAGTTAATTAATTTAATTTAAATTAAATAAATATATTATTTGAGAGTATTTAATAAATTTATGTTGATTTGTTAAACTATTAATATATATGCATATTATTATGCATAATGCTTGAATTAAATTATTAAATATGCACACGTACTAATATAGAAAAAAAAATGAAAATAGGCTTGTGAATAAATAAAGAAAAAATGAGGGTAAAGATGTAAAAGGAAACACAAATTGTCTTCCTCACACTTTCTTTGCAGTGGGGTGACGAAATGAAAAGGTGCTCGACCCCACCAAATTAACTCTTTCATTGCTTTTTCTTTGATAAACCAAGCAGGCGAACTTCTCCATTTCTCGCTTATCTCTCTCGCACGTGTTTCTCTCTTAAATAAATCATCCATACCAATCACACTTTTAAGGTAGGAGGCATTCCAAATGGGAGGTGGTTCTCTTAGAATTAAGGAATAGATTCGAAGCATCTGTTTACGATGATCCTTTGGAGCGGGTTTCCATGCTGGTTCAGACTAGGACGGTAGCGAAATTCTGTACTGAATTTGACGTGTTGATGACACGGTGACCCGACGTCATAGAACCCATGTTCCTTAATTTATACATTTAGGGGATGGAAACAAAAATTAGAGACGAACTATTGCTAGTGCTAGTGTCAAGCTTAGCTGAAGCCATGACTAAGACCCAGTTGTACGAAGAAACGAATGACGACTTGATTAATCGACAATGATGGTTTGAGCCAATCGCGTAGGCAACAAGCAATATTGGAGTTAGTACTCCGAGTCGGGGTTTCAACTCACCAACAGGAACAACCAAAATTCCAATCAAGCGACTATCTCCGAAAGATATTTAGAAAAAACCAAAAAGCTGTTGTGTTACAGTTCTGATGACAATTGGAGTGCTAGTCATTGATGAAAAGATGAAGTGCTCGTTATGTGGGGAGGGGACTGTGATCAATCCTTGAAGGATGAGGCAAAAGACAAAACAATGAGGAGTTGAAGGTATGTTTGAAATGCACTCTCTAATTCTATGAATCCACATATCTTTCGTATCAATGTAAAATCGCAAAAGAAACACTATAGGTCTTAATTGATATTGGAAGCAAAAACAATTTTGTTCAACAAGCTTTTATGGATAAGTAGGGTCTACCTTGGGTAAACCCTAGGCATTTCAGGGTATATATGGGGAAAGGGCATTATCTGGTATGCGACAAGAAGTGTATGTGTGCAAAATTGGAGTTACAAGGCAATGTTTTTATGGTATATTTGTATCTCCTACCAATTTGGTGCTTGGACAAAGTGTTGGGACCTTAGGACCATATGTCCTTGATCATGATGCCTTTACAATGGAGTTCCAATGAGAGGGAAATAGTCTTTATCTAGCAGGCAGTAGAGGTAATCACTAGGCAATTGTCGCTAGTGAGATTTCTTCCCAAAGTTGTTACTTATTTCTATAGGACTGTGTCATTACCAAATAGAGTTGCACCAGGAAAGATTGCTCATGAAGAAATAGACCGCAACAAATATATATTACCAATAGAAGGGAAGGTGTTAATCAAAGGTTCCAACAAATTTTCAAAGAGCCAACCAAAATACCACCTATGAAAAGGGAAGATCATCGTATTCACTTGAAGCCCGAAACAACACCAATGAACATCGGTCCGTATCGACAATAGCTAAATGGCGATATAAAAGCATTCGAGAGTTACTAACTGAAGTAAAACATACCCAAAATAGCAGTATTACACGAGAAAATTGATGGGCTTTCACTTTACTATTGAGTACAAGGCTAGTTTAAAAACTCAGATGCTAATGAGCTATCCTGACAACACGAAAGGTTGTGACGATCTGAAGGTGCTGAAGTGATCATAGCACTTGGGCACATGTTTCTATCCTTTTGTTTTAGTATTTTTTAAATCACTTTATAGCTTAGAATAATTTTTTAGCTTGTTTCTAAACTTTGGGTTGAAATTGAATTACAATTTTATTATTTGCATTTTAACCCCTCCTCGCTTTATAGGCCATAACTTGAGCTCTGGATATCCGATTGAGGCATGCAAGCAGTCGTTGGAAAGCTAAAAATCAGAGCTACAACTTTTGTGTTGGAAAAAAAATTGAATTATTTGATTGTAGTTTCGTTATTTGATTGTATTGATATTTCCATTGCTTAAATTGAATCTCAATAGGATCGATTATGTTTATTTGACAGAATTTGGTTTCAGTCTCTAATTAAATTATAATTATGCGACGCTTGTTCGTTAATTGTAATATTTTGACATAGGGTTGATTGTACGCTTGTTTGATCAATTCTATAGTCAAATAATAATAGAATCGTGAATTAGAAATTGTAGAATCTGTGATAGGTCCGAAGCTCGAATGAGTGGATTAATCGTTTTCCTCATTTGTCCAAACTATTTTTAATTTCGATAAATCATTATCAAAACCCCCAATTTCGAATTTCAACTCGGTTAATATCGTTATATCAGGAGTCCTTGCGAAACGACTCGGGTTATTACCCTTTTCTGCATTTATTTTAAATCGTATTTGATCCGTGTGCGACAACGGATCAAATTGTGGTGTACAAGGCTAGTTTAAAAACTCAGATGCTGATGAGCTATCCTGACAACACGAAAAGTTGTGACGATCTGAAGGTGCTGAAGGAAGCCATAGAGAGCAATATGGTGTCCAACATAGAGTACACATGGCGTGATGGCATCATTTTTCAAATGGGAAGAATTTTTTAGAGTCAGTCCTCGAGTTTGAAGGAGACACCTGCTGCGGGTGGGCATGATGGTGCCGAAAAGACTTGTCAGAGGCTTTGAGGAAAGACGTGAAGGAGTTCGTAGCAAAGGGTGTCTTACCCACTACCTAAATTCAGGGAAGTCTGAGGTAATCCAACCAGCACCTCGTACCCACTGTCTGAATTGAGGCAATGCAACAAGTCCACTGTGGCTCCTATTGCAAGGTTAGCTTGTCGCTATATTCAGAATCAAAAGTACGGCGAGAAACAAATTTTGGTGTAATGGTCACATTGCCCGCCAGAGGACGCCACCAGGAGAATGCAACAGTCAAGCCAGTACAATGACTTAATGATGGAATGATGCATGCACATTGTGTGGGGGAGACATAACCAGTTGTGTTATCATTTCCTTCATCTGGACAACTTTTTTTTAATTTTTTGAATTTTCAATATTTTCAAAAAAATCCAAAAAAATTTGCGTTACCTTTATTTGTTTTTTAGAGATTTTTGGTGGTATTTTTATATTTTTTTGATTTTATTTGATAGTGTTTTCGATTTTTCATTTCAATTTTAGCAATAGGGACATTGTTGGAATTTTCAGAATTGTGATTTTGCATTGTATTGTTATGATGATGCATGACTAGGGCTAGTTCTGTAAATTTGCACCCCCCTTGACCCTGAAATGGATAGGACCTTCCATTTACAGCGTAGACTTAATAGAGCTGCTGCTAGTGCCAACGTGTCAGATAGAGAGTTAGATAGTGATAGTTATAGTGATAGTGAAAAAAGTGACATTTTGCTGCACAATATGGCTGATATGAATAATAGAACTTTAAGACAACTTGCTGCACCTGATGTTACCTATAGTGCATTGTGTATTGAATATCCTGAAGTTACTGTACCATTTCAACTTAAATCTGGTTTAATACACTTGCTTCCAAAGTTTAATAGTCTTGCAGGTGAGGATCCCCACAAACACTTGAAGGAGTTTCATGTGGTGTGTTCTTCCATGAAGCCTCAAGGAGTCACAGAAGATCATATCAAGTTGAGAGCCTTTCCATTCTCACTTCAAGATGCTGCCAAAGATTGGTTATACTACCTTCAGCCAAGTTCTGTCACAAGTTGGAATGAATTGAAGAAATTGTTTCTAGAAAAATTCTTCCCTGCCTCAAGAGCTGCTTCAATCAGAAAAGAAATATGTGGCATTAGACAAATTGACAGGGAATCACTACATGAGTATTGGGAGAGATTCAAGAAATTGGTGTCTAGCTGTCCTTACCATCAGATTTCTGATCAATTGCTCATCCAATATTTTTATGAAGGTTTGCTGCCTATGGATAGAAGTATTTTGGATGCTGCTAGTGGGGGAGCACTTGTCGATAAGACACCAGAAGAGGCAAAAGCTTTGATTGAGAACATGTCCATTAATTCCCAACAGTTTACAACTAGAAGCAATTCAGCTGTTTCGACAAAGGGAGTGAATGAGATTCAAACTTCTTCCCACAAGAATCTAGAAAGCAGACTTGATGAGCTTACATCTTTAGTGAAGAAATTGGCAGTAGGTAAAGCCCAAGCAATGGTATGTGGTATTTGCACTTCTCTAGAACATCCTACAGATTCATGTCCTACCTTGCAAGACGATCCAGTTGCTGATGTTCCTCAAGCATATGCAGTAAACATATTCACCGCTCAAGCCAACTATGATTTGTCGTCTAACAGGTACAATCCCGGTTGGAGAAACCATCCCAACTTGAGATGGGGGAATTCATCTGCACAACAGCAACAGTAACAGCAGCATAGGCAGCAAAACATTCCGCATCAGCAGAACATTCCACATCAGCAGCAAAATAGTACACCTTCATTAGAGGACCTTGTCAAGCAAATGGCTGTCCAAAATCTTCAATTTCAACAAAGAACAGATTCCACAATTCAGAATTTAGAGACAAAGATTGGCCAACTGGCCACTTCAATTAATCAGATGCAGACTCATGGATCAAACCAACTACCTGCCCAGTCGGTAGTAAACCCAAATGCCCCTAATGTTCAGTCCAATTACATTGAGGTATCTGAAACTGTTGTGAAAAATAACAAGGTTGCTGAAGAAATTTTGATACCTGAAATTGTTGGTGATGACCAAAATATACCACTTCCTTTTCCTCAAAAGGCGGTGAAGACTAAGAAAATGGACGACACAGATAGGGACAGGGAGATCTTGGATACATTTAGGAAGGTTGAAGTGAGCATTCCCCTCCTTGAAGCAATTAAACAGATTCTGAGATATGCCAAATTTCTAAAAGAGTTGTGCACACATAAGAGGAGGTTAAAAGGTAACGAAAGAGTAAACATGGGGCGTAATGTTTCAGCCCTCATTCAGCCCATGCCCCAAAAATGCAAAGATCCAGGAACTTTTTCCATTCCATGTACCATAGGCAGTAGTCAATTTGAAAATGCCATGTTAGATTTAGGATCTTCTATTAATGTTATGCCCACATCTATTTTTAACTCTCTTGCTCTTGGACCTTTACAGAGTACAGGTGTTACCATTCAACTGGCGAACAGAAGCAATGCTCGCCCTGCTGAACTTGTGGAGGATGTACTTGTTCGAGTAAATGAATTAATATTTCCTGCAGATTTTTACATTCTGGACATGGAGGGAGAGAATAACTCTAACAGGGCGCCTATCATTTTAGGCAGACCATTTTTGAAAACTGCTCGAACTAAAATTGATGTACATGCTGGAACTCTATCCATGGAATTTGGTGATAACATTGTAAAATTTAACATCTTTGATGCTATGAAACACCCCATGGAAGAGCATTCTGTTTTTCAAATTGAATTACTTGTTGATTTGGTTGATGACACTTACCCTGATATGTTTACTGCTGATTTTCCGTCACTGTCTGATTTTGATGATACTTTTATTTGTGAATTTTGCATAGATAATCAGTTGTGCTCTGTGTGTGCTGATACTTCTACTAACATAATTGATTTTGCAGACTTAGCTTCAGCCACTGGTATCATACCCTCCATTGAGCAGCCACCGACTATAGACCTTAAACCACTTTCTGAAAATTTGAAATATGCATATTTAGATGAAAGTGGCAATTTACCTGTGATTATTTTAGCTAAACTTGAAGATGAACAAGAAGAGAAGCTGTTGCAGATTTTGAGAAAACACAAGAAGGCAATAGGATGGACCTTGGCTGATATTCTTGGTATTAGCCCATCCATGTGCATGCATAGGATACTATTAGAGGATGGAGCAAAATCAGTAAGGCAGCCCCAAAGGCGACTCAACCCATTAATTCTAGATGTTGTGAAAAAGGAAGTGACCAAGCTCTTGCAAGCAGGCATTATATACCCCATCTCAGATAGTCAATGGGTGAGTCCGGTGCAGGTAGTCCCTAAGAAAACTGGACTCACAGTGGTTAAAAATGAAAATAATGAACTTATCCCCACACGAGTGCAGAACAGCTGGAGGGTATGCATCAATTACAGGAGACTAAATCAGGCAACTAGAAAGGATCATTTTCATTTACCATTCATTGATCAGATGCTTGAACGCTTGGCTGGTAAGTCACATTATTGTTTTCTTGATGGTTTTTCTGGTTATTATGAGATCCATATTGCACCAGAGGACCAAGAAAAGACCACATTAGCTTGCCCTTTCGGCACATTTGCCTACAGGAGGATGCCCTTTGGCCTATGCAATGCTCCTGGAACTTTCCAACGCTGCATGATTAGTATTTTTGCTGATTTGATAGAAAGTTATATAGAAGTTTTCATGGATGATTTTACTGTGTATGGTTCCTCATTTGATGTATGCTTGAACAATTTAGATAGAGTTTTGCATAGATGTATTGAAACTAACCTTGTGCTGAATTATGAAAAATGTCATTTTATGGTTGAACAGGGCATAGTTTTGGGACATGTGATCTCTAAGAATGGGATGGAATTGGATCCTGCCAAGATTGATGTGATTTCTAATTTACCTTACCCATCTTGCATCTGCAAGATTCGTTCTTTTCTTGGCCATGCAGATTTTTACAGGCGTTTTATCAAGGATTTCAGCAAGATAGCTCTTCCGCTGTCGAATTTGTTGCAAAAAGATGCCAGTTTCACATTTGATGACAAATGTAGGAAGGCGTTTGATTGCATAAAGGCAGCACTGGCCTCTACTCCCATCATTCAGCCACCTAATTGGACCCTCCCTTTTGAAATTATGTGTGATGCGTCTAACTATGCAGTGGGAGCGGTTCTTGCACAAAGGGTCGGTAGGGCTACCCATGTTATTTATTATGCTTCTAGAACTTTAGATTCTGCACAGGCTAATTAAAGATTCTGCACAGGCCAGAAAAGTCTTAGACTCGGGTTTCTTTTGGCCCACTCTATTTAAAGATGCTTTTGAGACTTACAAAACTTGTGAACAATGTCAAATAGAAGGAACAACAATCACTTGTCGGAGTGAGATGCCTCAACAACCTATGCTTTTCTGTGAAGTATTTGATGTGTGGGGCATTGACTTTATGGGCCCTTTTCCTGTATCTTTTGGTTTTGTCTACATTTTACTTGTTGTTGATTATGTTTCGAAGTGAGTGGAAGCAATACCCACTTGGACTAATGATTCTAAAGTTGCTGCAGGTTTTATCAGATCAAATATTTTTTGCAGGTTTGGAATACCCCGAGCCATCGTAAGTGATCAAGGCACTCATTTTTGCAACCGCACCATGGACGCTTTGCTTCGGAAGTATGGGGTTGTGCACAGAGTCTCTACACCTTATCATCCCCAGACTAACGGGCAAGCTGAAATCTCAAACAGGGAAATCAAACAGATCTTAGAAAAGATGGTGCAGTGAAACAGGAAGGACTGGAGCCGTCGGCTGGAAGATGCTCTTTGGGCTCACAGAACAACCTACAAAACACCAATAGGAATGTCCCCTTATTGACTTGCGTTTGGTAAGGCATGCCACCTCCTAATGGAAATAGAGCACCGTGCTTATTGGGCTGTTAAGAGCTGCAACCTTGAGATGGAGAAAGCAGGTTTGGAGAGAAAACTTCAATTGCAACAACTTGAAGAGCTTAGACTAGAAGCTTATGAGAACTTCCGAATCTATAAAGAGAAAACTAAGTACTATCATGATAAGATTATTTCTAGGAAGGAATTTTCCATTGGCCAAAAAGTTTTACTCTTTAACTCCCGTCTGAAAATTATGGCAGGTAAACTTCGATCCAAGTGGATTGGCCCTTTTGTTGTTACTAACACTTTTCCTCATGGTGCAGTGGAAATAAAAAGTGAAAACACTGACAAAGTGTTCAAAGTAAATGGACAATGCCTCAAGCTATTCCATGAGAGCTTTGTGCTTGAAGATACTACCATAGAAGAACTCTCCTTGGAAAAGCCCACCTACACTGAAGATTGAACAGGGAGCTCCCTTTCCTTACTCTTAATTCATACTTGTTACTTTCATTGAGGACAATGTGTAATTAAAGTGTGGGGGGGTAGTATTGAGGATTTTATTTGTTATAGGATTTAAAAAATTTAAATAAATTAAATTAAATTAAATTAAAAAACAAAAAAAAATAAAACAAAAAAACAAAAAAAAAATAAATAAATAAAAATGTGCATTGCATTGCATGCTTTTTCATCAAATTTTGTGGTTGTAAATGTTGTGAGCAAATGTTGTGAGTTTGTTTGGACTGGCATGATTGGATATTATCTTTGCATTCTTGGTAAATTAAGTTGGATTAAAATGCTAAATTGCGTATCATTTGTGATAGGTCATTAACCCTTGTGAGATTTCGAGCCTATTATGAATGGAATACATTTTTCCATCTTTTTTTTTTTTTTTTGTGATATCTCACTCATGATTGCTAGTTACGCTAGAACTTGACTTGACTCTTGTCCGCATGCATATATTGAAATGATCTAGGCATTTGTTTCTTGTTAAGCTACTAGCCAAATAAGCCTACCCGTCAATTAACCATTTGTTTAAGCCCCTTTGAGCCTAATTATCCCATTCTTTGTTATATAGCTCATTACAAGCCTAAAAGTGAAAAACAATGAATTGATCCAATCTGGGGGATAAAGGAGTCTTTCCTTAAATAAGTGTGGGGGTGCTCAACTCAACTTGTTTGTTTAAATTTTACAAGGTTAAAAAAAAAAATAAACAAAAAAATAAATAAATATATATATATATATATATACATATAT